>CM066984.1:47235599-47700599 GCA_033977485.1 Hydrangea macrophylla | reverse complement strand
ATCTATCCACAACCACAAAAATTGAGTCTCGACCGTGTTTAGTCCTAGATAAACCTAACACAAAATCCATTGAAATATCAATCCATGGTTCACTAGGAATTGGAAGAGGTGTGTATAAGCCATGGGGTTGTACTCTAGATTTCGCTCGCCTACATGTGACACATCTACCACAAATTCTCTCAACATCTTGTTTCATGCGTGGCCAATAGAAGTGTTCTTGTAAAACGGCTAATGTTTTTACTACCCCAAAATGTCCCATTAACCCTCCCCCATGTGACTCTCGCACAAGCAACTCTCTCACTGAACAAGTTGGAATGCACAATTTATTTTCTCGAAATAAAAACCCCTCATGCCTATAGAATTTAATATGGGCTGTTTTTTCACAAGATTCAAATTCTTCACTAAAATCGAGATCTAAAGGATACAATTCCTTAATATGGTCAAAACCAAGAATCTTAGCATCAAGAGTAGAGATTAGAATGTACCTTCGAGAAAGTGCATCGGCAACGATGTTCTCCTTACCTTGTTTATATCGAATGACGTATGGAAACGTCTCAATGAATTCAACCCATCGTGCATGCCTCTTGTTCAGCTTGTGTTGGACTTTAAGGTGCTTTAAAGACTCATGATCAGTGTGAATCACGAACTCTTTAGGCCACAAGTAATGCTGCCATGTCTCCAAAGCTCGAACCAATATTTACCATTTTCCGAAAAAAAAAAAAAGCTCGAACCAATGCATACATCTTTTTGTCATACGTGGGATAGTTTAAGGCAGCCCCACTTAACTTCTCACTAAAGTATGCAATCGGTCTTCCTTCTTGCATAAGCACGGCGCCAATACCTAAACCTGAAGCATCAAATTCAATTTCAAAAGTTTTTGTAAAGTTAGGTAAAGCAAGTAAAGGTGCATGAGTTAACTTCTCCTTGAGTAATTGAAATGCCTTCTCTTGCTCTTCCCCCCATTTGAACCCAACATTTTTCTTGATGACTTCGGTTATCGGTGCAGCTATATTACTGAAGTCTTTCACGAACCTCCTGTAAAAACTAGCAAGTCCATGAAAACTTCGCACATTACTTACACTAGATGGGCTTGGCCATTCTTGGATAGCACGAATCTTTTCTTCATCAACCTGATTTGAAAACAACAGAACTAGGCAAAGATGAGTCAATTTGGTTAGTGTTTAAAAATGCCTCTTTGTACAAAAGTACAATCATAGGCTGATTTGAAAACAACGCTCGTTTGATCTCACTCGCTTTTGCATAAAAATTCTTTTTTTGGTTTCCCTCTAATTTTCCCTCAATGGCTGCATTTTTCTTTTCTTTTTCTCTCATTTTTCTCACTCTTTCTCTTTTGTTCACTCTCCCTTTGCAACCTCACTTGATCTTCATAAACTTGCTTTGGTGTCAAAGGCACTAAGGTGATTGTCCTTTGATTAAGCACGAACGAGTATTTATTTGTGAAACCATCATGCTTAACACGTCGATCAAATTGCCATGGCCTCCCTAACAACAAGTGTCCAGCTTGCATCGGAACCACATCACTCAAAACTTCATCTTCATATTTCCCAATACGAAAAGAAACTAACACCTGTTTAGTTACCCTTACTTCACCACTATCATTGAGCCATTGCAATTTATAAGGTCGTGGATGCTTGATTGTTGGCAGCCCTAATTTCTCCACCAAAGTTGTGCTAGCAACGTTAGTACAACTCCCCCCATCTATGATCACACCACACACCTTATCTTTGACATGACATCTCGTATGAAAGATGTTCTCCCGTTGTGCCTCATCATCTTCCTTAACCTGCATATTTAGAGCTCTCCTTGCCACTAACAAATCCCCTTGGGCAGCGTACTCTTCATCATCGGCATCCTCCAATGGTGGCACAGATTCGTTGTCATCTTCATCTTCGGTTTCAATCTCACCATTATCTCGTAACACCATAACTCTCTTGTTCGGACATTGGCTAGCTATATGTCCCCTACCTTGGCACTTAAAACACTTAATATCACGGTTCCGAGAAGTAGACGAATCGGATTTACTTTGATTTCCATGGCTGGCCACCTCTTGTTTTTGCTCAGTTTTTGGCTTCACCAAAGGCTGCTTCTCATCTCTTTTCCAATTATTTGGTTTCCAAGCGGATGTATTGGAATTTTGGCTTGGATTTTGGCTTGGACGTGTGCTGCTGCCCCTCCTCTTGAGTTGATTCTCAATTTTAATAGCCATGTGTACCATATCCTCCAACTCAACATAGTGTTGCAATTCCACTGCATTGGCAATTTCCCGATTCAACCCAACTAAGAATCTAGCCATTGTAGCCTCTCGATCTTCCTCTACATTCTCTCGAATCATAGCAACTTCCATCTCCTTATAATATTCTTCCACACTCCTATTACCTTGCCTCAAACTTTGCAACTTGTTGTACAACTCTCGGTAATAATAGCTTGGAACGAACCGCTTCCTCATCACAGTTTTCATATCCTCCCATGTCTCTATTGGACGCTCCCTATTTCTTCTCCTATTCAACACCAATTGATCCCACCAAATGATAGCATAATCAGAAAATTCAATGGCAGCAAGTTTTACCTTCTTAGCCTCAGAGTAATGGTGGCAATCAAATACTAATTCTACCTTCTTCTCCCATTCTAGATAGGCTTCCGGATCATTCTTCCCTTGAAACGAAGGAATCTTCATCTTAATACTACCCAAATTATTATCTTCCCGGTTCCTAGCTTCTCTAAACCTAACTTCTCTACCCCGCCCACCATATCTCCTATGATTATCTATTGACTCATGATCATTTTCTTCGTCAAAGTCTCCCCAAAAATACTCCTCTTCTTCAACTCTCACTCCCCTCGGTTGAACTCTCTCTCTTCTACGTCCATGAGGAGCATTGTTTTGTGGCTGCTCCACACGTGCATTCTCTACTCTATCTAACCGTTCATGAACTTGTTCCATCTCTGTCCTCAATACCCTCCTCATTTCACCCATTAATGCCTCCAGTAGTAGTTTCTGATCAGTCTGTCCCGAAACCTCCCCGGCATTAATTTCGTCTTTATTGGCCATATTTCGCTGCAAAACAAAGATTAGATAAAAAAAAATATACAGGACCTCACAACTCTCGCTCACGTGTTTCACTCAACTAGGATGTATCACTCAAGTTCACTCGTGTTTAAACTGAAAATCAATTTGGCTTTTACCCTCTTATGTGCTCACCACTCTTGCCTTTTTCCACTCGTAGTAGTTCTCACTCGGTTCTTATGAAACTGACCAAACAATGACCAGAATTTCTCAGTAACAATCCACACCCAAACTAGACCAATCAAATTTGGAAGTTGAAAGCACGACTAAAAACGTACGCGGATGGCTAGGTTTCCAAAAGCACAAAAAAAATGGAATTTTCGGAAAAAAAAATTTCACACTATGGAGTAAGGTCAAATTTGGACTCCTTAGACCCCCAATATTGTAAAACAAAAATAAAATTTTAAGCCGATTTTTTGTATTTTTTTTTTTTTTTTTCGCGGCTTACCGATCTCTTCTTTTCTTTTCTTCTCTTTTTTTTTTCTCTTTTTTTTTTTTTTTTTTTAATCAGGCAGACTTCACAGTTCACGTATCTGATTCAGAAACCCTAATTCTCGAGAAGAAAAAAACCACAATAACAACGATCACGAGAATGAACAAACACGAAGTAACAAGAGCAAATCACAGATCAGATTCGCAAACCCTAAACACGAAATTCCAGATCGTAATCGAACACCTTTTTTTTTTTTTTGATATGGTTCAAAAACGAGAACGAATAAGAAAACGAAGAGAAACAAAAAACGAATACCAACAGAACCAGAAGAAACGAATAAGAACAGAAACGAAAAAGATATGATAAACCTGAGACTAGAACTGTGCTCTGATACCAACTGATACGAACCCCGCCAATAATGCGACGAAACCCGTAACACGATTAATGTCTCGGACCGTTCTACTGTCAGATTCAATGGAAACCGCGACCCAACACCTATAACAGATGCGAACCTTGGTATAAAGGATGAAGACGCCACAATCAAGGATGGAAAACTCGATTGATAAGTCAAGGTATGAACGCCACAGAGTAAATCTGATAAGTTCGAATAGTTCTTCAAAGAACCAAAGAGAAAACTCTCACAATATTATTAATGATCAAAAACTGAATATTACAAACCCTAAAACTGTTTAAATAGCTGAGGCTTAAAGTTGGGCCCTTTTAAGCCTACGAAATATTATGGTCCAATATAATTCATCCCAAAACTAAAATAAAAGGAAACTAATGAATATAAAAAAATCCCTAAGTTGGCATGCAAGCCTATAATTTATTCTAGAGCTTGAATCATGGACACCCAGCCTTGTGGATCACTAGTATCCTCCTTTGGGCCACTCAGATTAGTCTCAACCCAAATTTGTTGAACTAGCCCATTGAGATTGTCCTTGAACCGCTTTGCTCGCGCCCTTGTAACCGGACCAATTGGCACGTGGTTCGGGTCCGCATTCCACCTTGTGCTAGCCGCCATGTTCTCATCAACTATGAATACTACTCAAGACCAACTTACTGTTTCAACACCCACTGTGCGAGAGGGTTTAGGTTCAAAGATTATATCTACACAATCCTATGGGGGCCCAAATGCTATCCCAGATTCAACAACCTTCATTGCTACTGTGAGTGATCTGAAGGGAGTTGAATCTATGGATGCTACTGATGAAGAAAATGGAAAGGTTAAGAGTAGCATTGATCCTAGATATAATGAGGATGATGATTCCGAGGATATGCCAATGGATCATCCACTCAAGGTGGGATACGAAGCCTCTCTTCGAATTAACTCTAAACTAGTGGATGAAAATACTCAGCTTCGTACTCTACTTGCTGAGATGAAAGAAAAACAGGATGAGATCTTTGTTTCCCCCCCTATTAAAGCTTCCTCTCGTGGGGGATTACCCTTTGCCGGACAAAATCCACATGGGCCATTTGGCAATAGAGGAGGAAGGGGTAACACCAGAGGAGGCAAAAGTTGGAAGGAAAACCAAATAGAGCATTTTGATATTTGCCCGGGAGCTCCTCTCCCAAACACCGTTTGTTCTATAAAAATAGCTGGGTTGGAAAGTTCTTCAAGCTCTGGTAATGATCTTTCGTTTGATCCTCAAACGTTACCCATCACTAATCCCAAGGTGTTAGCAGCGCGTGGGATTTCCACTAGCCAAGCGCATGTCTCACCTACCCCGGTTGAAAAGGCTGACCAGCACATGGGCTACCCACTTTTACCCGCAAAACCCGGCGCCCTGTCTTCTCAGAGTGCAGGGACCACGCAGACAGCTGGCAGTGTGGGGATTTCAAATGGAACCAAGCCCAACGGTCATATTTCTTCCTCCACCACACATTTGGCCTCTGACAAGCACATTCCGCAAATCTAGGCGTGGTGTCCCCTGATGTGTCTGTAACCACTACAAATACAAACCTTGGGCTGGCTGTCACAAATACCCCAACCCATTCATGGGCGTCTCTAGTTACAAAAAAAAATTCTACTGGATTCACGCTCAGCTATACCAAGCCACGTGTAGGGGAGGACCGAAAGACAATTCATATGCCAACTGAGGTTATCATTGAAGGCAGCCAAGCTTGGAAAAATACTCTGGTTGGATACTTTATAGGAAAAAAACTTCCTTATACTTTTTTTTTTTTCGGAAAAAGGGTGAATAAATCCAAAAAAGGGGCCATACCCCAGGATATTACAGTAAGCGCAAAAACATGTTATGAATGCGAGAACAAACATGGAAACAAAACAAACAAGCATAACATAACAACATGGGATGAGCAACCACACAGGACACCCCTACACCATACAAACCAGAGCCAATTTTAAGGTCTATGTCGACTCTTAGGCCGACTCCCACTGAATTTCATTTTAGCTTCTTTCTTCTTCTGTCTGTTGGAAAGAGGGCTCCCTCGAGCCTCAAGACTGACCTTATCTCCGAGGCTATAATCAACCTCACAATCATCAACTTCATCCTCACTATAACAGGTGGGATCCTCTCTAACCTCCCCCCGAGTATCATCGGGGCAGTGAGACGAGCTAGCTTCAGGACACATTATCGGGACATGTGTAAGAGAATCTGTACTAGTGGTACCGGCACCAGATTCTTCCTGGAGCTGAGTAAGTGTATCAAACATATTGCTCCGCGTAAGAGGAGCTGCCGAGTGGGCCAAATCTTTCGTGTGGTGAGAACCATAGTCCACTGTCTTTTTCCCCTTATCTTTCTTTTCCACAACTTTCCATTCTCCGTCTGTCTTCCCATTCTTCTTATAAGGATATTGATTGGTAGGCCTAGAAACTGGTGTAGCAACCCTAGAACAGTCATGTCCAAACTGAGAACACTGTTTGCATCTCACAGGGGTCCATTGATATTCTAAACTAATCTTGGTTCTGAGAGTATCACCATTAACCTCGTCTTCTGATTCAATATGGAAGTCATTAAAGAAGTCAAAATCGGCTGTAACTTCAATGCACACTCTAGCATATGTGATACGTCTTCGACTTGCAGTTGTGCGATCTACCCGGATAGGTTTTCCGATAAAACTAGAGATAAAACTGATACCTTTCGGGTTCCAATATTCCAACGGAACACCGTAGAAATTAACCCAAATTGGGATGGTTCGAACCTCCTCATTACCGAATGAGAAATGCTGTTTCCACGGTCTAAGAATGAGAGGTTGCCCTGCAATGAACCACGGGCCTCCCTCCATCACAGCATCCCTATTTTCCTCACAAGAAAACGTAAAGAAGAAGTAACCAGAATCGGTGGCCAACGTATCAATCAATCCATCTTTGGCCCAAAGACGCTCAGTAACATTAGTAACAAGAGAATACGGTAGTTTTTTGCCCAGAAATCGTCCCACCAAAGTTGCCCTCCATTCTTCCTTCCCGGCATTAGTGATGTCCGTAGGAATTTTGAGAACTAAGTTAGCTGCTTTTTCACCATGTTCCACAAATTCTAAGTTAAATTGCGCCTAACTGATAGGGGAGCCGGGGTTGTAACTCCGAGCTTGCCTATTAGGGTCAGGGTTGGTATTGGAACCATTAATGTCTTGAGAAGCCGGTATGAATAACTCTGCCCATGATTTCCCTGTCTGGTCTTTGGACTGAATCTGCCCATGACAAGGAGAACCCAGGTTCTTGGAACGGGTTCCAAAATTGGTCTGTTCAGCTTCAATATTGTTATACAAAGAACCCTCATGAGCATTACTTCCCACTGTAGCTAAGCCAGGCGTCAAGCCATTAGGAAAAATATGAGCCCGGGGCTCATCTTCTGGTGAAAGAGGAAAACAAACATCCTTAAAAGAAGGCATAGCTGGGCCATTGGATGCAGTTGCATTATATGCATGTGGGGTACCCATATTAAGTTCTCTTGAGCCATGATGTTCCATATAATTATCTGTGTTAGCAGGAGGCGTAGGAAAGGCTACATAATTTGTGGACTCTTCCTTGCGTGGGCCCCCCTCATATTGTGTGGCAATTGGAATTTGACTTGGAAAAAGGACATTGGCACTTGTAATAGAAGTAATAGCAGATACCTCATTTACCTTGCGTGGCCCAGCATTTGGACAAAACCCAACCAACTTAATGTCATTTCGGGCCCCACCAATAAAAGAATCTTGGGAAACCCAACCAACTTAACTTCCTTATACTTTAGTAAAGAATGCTTCCGCAAGACTCTGGAATAAGCATGGTCTCAATGACATGGTTGCCACGGAATCTGGATTTTTCTTTTTAAAGTTCAACAGTGAAGAGGAATGCTTCTCAGTTCTGGAAGGGGGCCCCTGGCACTTTGCAGGCCAACCAATTATTCTGAGAAATTGGCATGCTGGGCTGACTCTATCTAAGGAATCCATTACTACAATCCCAGTTTGGGTGCATATTTATAACATTCCGCTAGAATATTGGAATCCTACTGGACTTAGTCTCATCGCAAGTGCTTTGGGTAGACCTCTACACGTTACCAGAACAACTGCTGGATGTAGAAGGATAACTTATGCTCGAATATGTATCGAATTAAATGCTTCGGATGAACTTCTAAAGGAACTTGTTGTTGAGTATACAGATCCGATTAGTGGAGAAAGGGAACAAATCCTTCTCCAAGTTGAGTACCAATGGACACCACTTCGATGTGCTAAGTGTGCAAGATTTGGGCACGATTGCTCCAAATTTATTAAGAACCAAAATATTACTAAAGAAGTTGATCCTGTGCCGGTTGGAAATGATGGAGACTGGAAAATTCAAGGGAAAGGAAAGACTACCCTTGCTGCAGCTGAACCTTCTAATCCCCATCTCCCCGAGGGAAGTTGATGAGAACATGGCGGCTAGCACAAGGTGGAATGCGGACCCGAACCACGTGCCAATTGGTCCGGTTACAAGGGCGCGAGCAAAGCGGTTCAAGGACAATCTCAATGGGCTGGTTCAACAAATTTGGGTTGAGACTAATCTGAGTGGCCCAAAGGAGGATACTAGTGATCCACAAGGCTGGGTGTCCATGATTCAAGCTCTAGAATAAATTATAGGCTTGCATGCCAACTTAGGGATTTTTTTATATTCATTAGTTTCCTTTTATTTTAGTTTTGGGATGAATTATATTGGACCATAATATTTCGTAGGCTTAAAAGGGCCCAACTTTAAGCCTCAGCTATTTAAACAATTTTAGGGTTTGTAATATTCAGTTTTGATCATTAATAATATTGTGAGAGTTTTCTCTTTGGTTCTTTGAAGAACTATTCGAACTTATCAGATTTACTCTGTGGCGTTCATACCTGGACTTATCAATTGAGTTTTCCATCCTTGATTGTGGCGTCTTCATCCTTTATACCAAGGTTCGCATCTGTTATAGGTGTTGGGTCGCGGTTTCCATTGAATCTGACAGTAGAACGGTCCGAGACATTAATCGTGTTACGGGTTTCGTCACAGTATTGGCGGGGTTCGTATCAGTTGGTATCAGAGCACAGTTCTAGTCTCAGGTTTATCATATCTTTTTCGTTTCTGTTCTTATTCGTTTCTTCTAGTTCTGTTCGTATTCGTTTTTGTTTCTCTTCGTTTTCTTATTCGTTCTCGTTTTTGAACCGTATCAAAAAAAAAAAAAAAAAAAAAAAGGGTGTTCGATTACGATCTGGAATTTTGTGTTTAGGGTTTGCGAATCTGATCTGTGATTTGCTCTTGTTACTTCGTGTTTGTTCATTCTCGTGATCGTTGTTATTGTGGTTTTTTTTTCTTCTTGGAATTAGGGTTTCTGAATCACATACGTGAACTGTGAAGTCTGCCTGATTATTCAAGAAAAAAAAAATACAAAAAAAAGAAAAAAAAAGAGGAAAAAAAAAAAAAAAAAAAAAAAAAAAAAAAAGAAAAGAAAAGAAAAGAAAAGAAGAGAAGAGAAGAGATCTGTAGGGGAGGAAAAAAAAAAAAAAAAAATTTATTTTTGTTTTGCGATATTTGGGGTCTAAGGAGTCCGAATCTGACCTTACTTCATAGTGTGAAAATTTTTTTTTCCGAAAATTCCATTTTTTTGTGCTTTTGGAAACCTAGCCATCCGCGTTCGTTTTTTTCGTCGTGCTTTCAGCTTCCAAATTTGATTGGTCTAGTTTGGGTGTGGATTGTTACTGAGAAATTCTGGTCATTGTTTGAACAGTTTCATAAGAACCGAGTGAGAATTACTACGAGTGGAAAAAGGCAAGAGTGGTGAGCACATAAGAGGGTAAAAGCCAAATTGATTTTTCAGTTTAAACACGAGTGAACTTGAGTGATACATCCTAGTTGAGTGAAACACGTGAGCGAGAGTTGTGAGGTCCTATATATTTTTTTTATCTAATCTTTGTTTTGCAGCGAAATATGGCCCATAAAGACAAAAACATTGCCGGGGAGGTTTCGGGAGAGACTGATCAGAAACTACTATTGGAGGCATTAATGGGTGAAATGAGGAGGGTATTGAGGACAGAAATGGATCAAGTCCATGAACGGTTAGATAGAGTAGAGAATGCACGTGTGGAGCAGCCACAAAACAATGCTCCTCATGGACGTAGAAGAGAGAGAGTTCAACCGAGGGGAGTGAGAGTTGAAGAAGAGGAGTATTTTTGGGAAGACTTTGACGAAGAAAATGATCAGGAGTCAATAGATAATCATAGGAGATATGGTGGTCGGGGTAGAGAAGTTAGGTTTAGAGAAGCTAGGAACCGGGAAGATAATAATTTGGGTAGTATTAAGATGAAGATTCCTTCGTTTCAAGGGAAGAATGATCCGGAAGCCTATCTAGAATGGGAGAAGAAGGTAGAATTAGTATTTGATTGCCACCATTACTCTGAGGCTAAGAAGGTAAAACTTGCTGCCATTGAATTTTCTGATTATGCTATCATTTGGTGGGATCAATTGGTGTTCAATAGGAGAAGAAATAGGGAGCGTCCAATAGAGACGTGGGAGGATATGAAAACTGTGATGAGGAAGCGGTTCGTTCCAAGCTATTATTACCGAGAGTTGTACAACAAGTTGCAAAGTTTGAGGCAAGGTAATAGGAGTGTGGAAGAATATTATAAGGAGATGGAAGTAGCTATGATTCGAGCGAATGTAGAGGAAGATCGAGAGGCTACAATGGCTAGATTCTTAGTTGGGTTGAATCGGGAAATTGCCAATGCAGTGGAATTGCAACACTATGTTGAGTTGGAGGATATGGTACACATGGCTATTAAAATTGAGAATCAACTCAAGAGGAGGGGCAGCAGCACACGTCCAAGCCAAAATCCAAGCCAAAATTCCAATACATCCGCTTGGAAACCAAATAATTGGAAAAGAGATGAGAAGCAGCCTTTGGTGAAGCCAAAAACTGAGCAAAAACAAGAAGTGACCAGCCATGGAAATCAAGGTAAATCTGATTCTTCTACTTCTAGAAATCGTGACATTAAGTGTTTTAAATGCCAAGGCAGGGGACATATAGCAAGTCAATGTCCAAATAAGCGGGTTATGGTGATGCGAGACAATGGTGAGATTGAAACCGAAGATGAAGATGACAATGAATCTGTGCCACCATTGGAGGATGCCGATGATGAAGAGTACGCTGCCCAAGGGGATTTGTTAGTGGCAAGGAGAGCTCTAAATATGCAAGTTAAAGAAGATGATGAGGTGCAACGGGAGAACATTTTTCATACGAGATGTCATGTCAAAGATAAGGTGTGTAGTATGATCATCGATGGGGGGAGTTGCACTAACGTTGCTAGCACAACTTTGGTGGAGAAATTAGGGCTGCCAACAATCAAGCATCCACGGCCTTATAAATTGCAATGGCTCAATGATAGTGGAGAAGTAAGGGTGACTAAACAAGTAATAGTTCCTTTTCGTATTGGGAGATATGAAGATGAAGTTTTGAGTGATGTGGTTCCGATGCAAGCTGGACACTTGTTGTTAGGGAGGCCATGGCAATTTGATCGACGTGTTAAGCATGATGGTTTCACAAATAAATACTCGTTCGTGCTTAATCAAAGGACAATCACCTTAGTGCCTTTGACACCGAAGCAAGTTTATGAAGATCAAGTGAGGTTGCAAAGGGAGAGTGATCAAAAGAAAGAGAGTGAACAAAAGAAAAGGAGTGAGAAAAATGAGAGGGAAAAAGAAAAGAAAAATGCAGCCATTGAGGGAAAATTAGAGGGAAACCAAAAAAAGAATTTTTATGCAAAAGCGAGTGAGATCAAACGAGCGTTGTTTTCAAATCAGCCTATGATTGTACTTTTGTACAAAGAGGCATTTTTAAACACTAACCAAATTGACTCATCTTTGCCTAGTTCTGTTGTTTCTCTTTTGCAGGAGTTTGGTGATATCTTTCCCGAGGAGGTTCCACATGGTTTACCCCCTATTCGAGGGATTGAACATCAAATTGATTTCGTGCCCGGTGCTACCATTCCAAACCGACCAGCCTATAGAAGCAATCCTGAGGAGACAAAGGAGCTACAAAAGCAGGTTAGTGAGTTGATGGAAAAGGGGTACGTAAGAGAAAGTATGAGTCCATGCGCCGTTCCGGTGATTTTGGTTCCTAAGAAGGATGGGACGTGGAGAATGTGCGTTGATTGCCGAGCCGTCAACAACATAACGGTAAAGTATCGACACCCTATTCCTCGCTTAGATGATATGTTAGATGAGTTGCATGGTTCTTGTATATTTTCTAAGATTGATTTGAAAAGTGGGTATCATCAAATTAGAATGAAAGAAGGTGATGAATGGAAAACTGCATTTAAAACAAAATATGGGTTGTATGAATGGTTAGTTATGCCTTTTGGATTAACTAATGCTCCTAGTACTTTTATGAGATTGATGAACCATGTTTTGCGTGCTTTCATTGGAAAATTTGTAGTTGTTTATTTTGATGATATCCTGATTTATAGCAAAAACTTGGAAGAGCATTTGAAGCATTTAAAACTTGTGTTAGATGTGCTTAGAAATGAAAAGTTGTTTGCTAACCTAAAGAAGTGCACTTTTTGCACCGATAAGCTTGTGTTTCTTGGTTTTGTTGTGTGTGCACAAGGAATACAGGTTGATGAAGAAAAGATTCGTGCTATCCAAGAATGGCCAAGCCCATCTAGTGTAAGTAATGTGCGAAGTTTTCATGGACTTGCTAGTTTTTACAGGAGGTTCGTGAAAGACTTCAGTAATATAGCTGCACCGATAACCGAAGTCATCAAGAAAAATATTGGGTTCAAATGGGGGGAAGAGCAAGAGAAGGCATTTCAATTACTCAAGGAGAAGTTAACTCATGCACCTTTACTTGCTTTACCTAACTTTACAAAAACTTTTGAAATTGAATGTGATGCTTCAGGTTTAGGTATTGGCGCCGTGCTTATGCAAGAAGGGAGACCGATTGCATATTTTAGTGAGAAGTTAAGTGGGGCTGCCTTGAACTATCCCACGTATGACAAAGAGATGTATGCATTGGTTCGAGCTTTGGAGACATGGCAGCATTACTTGTGGCCTAAAGAGTTCGTGATTCACACCGATCATGAGTCTTTAAAGCACCTTAAAGTCCAACACAAGTTGAACAAGAGGCATGCACGATGGGTTGAATTCATTGAGACGTTTCCATATGTCATTCGATATAAACAAGGTAAGGAGAACATCGTTGCCGATGCACTTTCTCGAAGGTACATTCTAATCTCTACTCTTGATGCTAAGATTCTTGGTTTTGAGCATATTAAGGAATTGTATCCTTTAGATCTCGATTTTAGTGAAGAATTTGAATCTTGTGAAAAAACAGCCCATAATAAATTCTATAGGCATGAGGGGTTTTTATTTCGAGAAAATAAATTGTGCATTCCAAATTGTTCTGTGAGAGAGTTGCTTGTGAGGGAGTCACATGGGGGAGGGTTAATGGGACATTTTGGGGTAGTAAAAACATTAGCCGTTTTACAAGAACACTTCTATTGGCCACGCATGAAACAAGATGTTGAGAGAATTTGTGGTAGATGTGTCACATGTAGGCGAGCGAAATCTAGAGTACAACCCCATGGCTTATACACACCTCTTCCAATTCCTAGTGAACCATGGATTGATATTTCAATGGATTTTGTGTTAGGTTTACCTAGGACTAAACACGGTCGAGACTCAATTTTTGTGGTTGTGGATAGATTTTCCAAGATGGCACATTTTATTCCATGTCACAAAACTGATGATGCTTCACATGTTGCTGATTTGTTCTTTAAGGAGATTGTGAGATTACATGGTATGCCTAGAACCATTGTTTCAGATAGAGATGTTAAGTTCTTGAGTTACTTTTGGAAGACCTTGTGGTGTAAGTTGGGGACTAAGTTATTATTTTCATAACCAGAATCTCTTCATCCATTGGTAATGTACCATGGATTAGTCTTGGTGATTTTAATGTTATCCTTCAAACCCATGAATCCTTTGGTGGTAACCAAGGTGTTGATCAAGGGATTGTGGATTTTGCTAACCTTGTTAATGACACTTGTCTCCAAGATCTTAGATATACAGGTTTATATTTTACTTGGAGCAATTCTACAATAAGGAAGAAACTCGATAGAGCTATGGTTAACTCTGAATGGCTGGAAAAATACCCTTCATCTTTTACACACTTTTTATCCCCAGGTATTTCTGACCACTCCCCTATTCTTATCAATGTGCTTAATGGGGCGAAAAGGAAAGGTATGCCTTTTAAATTTTTTAATTGTTGGACTAGTCTTGAACAATTCCCACATGTTGTCCAAAGTACTTGGGTTACTCCTATGGTTGGTAATATGCAATTCCAATTGTTTTTTAAGCTCAAAAATCTTAAATTTGCTTTGAAAAAGCTTGATAAGGAATCTATTGGTAATGCTAAGATAAAGGCTGCTAAAGCTAGGGAAGATCTGATGAAGTGTCAAACCGCTCTTGATACTTACCCTTTTAACATTCAATTAAAAAACCAAGAAAGAGTGCTTCATAAAGAATTTCTTGAAGCTATTAGATTGGAAGAAGAGGTTATGAGACAAAAATCTAGAATCCAATGGCTCGAAGCTGGGGATAGAAACACGGCTTTTTTCCACCATTCTATTAAGAATAGAAGGAATAGGAAAAGGATTGTCAATCTCATTCAACCTAATGGTACTACTACCCAGAATGAGCGTGAGGCCAAAAATGAAGCCATTCGATATTTTAAAGCTATGCTAGGGACTCCCACTACTACTCACTACCCTGGGGCTGCAATGCTCAGAAATGTTATCCATAAAAGAATTTCGAATGCCCAATTTAATGTGTTGGATAGTATGCCTACTAGTGCTGAAATAAAAGAAACTTTATTTAGCCTTCACAGTAATAAAGCTCCTGGGCCAGATGGGTTTAATGCTTTCTTCTTTAAAGAAACTTGGGCCATTACAGGTGATTTAGTTGTTAAGGCTATAAAAGAATTTTTCATATCTGGGGAGCTTTTGCAAGATCTTAATACTACTTTAATTGCTCTCATTCCCAAAGTCCCTAATCCTTCTAGAATGGGAGACTTTAGGCCTATCTCTTGTTGCAACACAGTCTATAAATGTATTTCCAAGATAATAGCCAAAAGAATTCAAACGATCCTACCCTCACTTGTGGATAATGCACAATCGGCTTTTATTAAGGGTAGAAAGATAAGTGATAATATCCTTCTTGCACAAGATTTGTTGAGGGATTACCATAAACATAATGGGCAACCTCGAGCTGCTGCTAAAATTGACATTATGAAAGCTTATGATAGTGTTAGTTGGGAGTTCCTAGCAGATTTAATTGATATTCTTGGCTTTCCTCCCAAAATGCAAATGTGGATTAAGGCCTGTGTTACCTCCCCTAGATACTCAATTAATTTTAATGGTGAATCAATTGGTTATTTTGAGGGTGCTAAGGGTCTCAGACAAGGGGACCCCATGTCCCCATACCTGTTTGTGCTTGTTATGGATACTTTGAGCCAGCTTCTTTACTATAACATCCAACGAAATCCTGAGTTTAAATATCATTGGAAGTGTGACAAGTTAAACATTTCTCACCTTTGCTTTGCAGATGATCTTACTTTATTGTTCTATGGGGATGTGCAGTCTGCCCTTCTTATGAAAAATACCTTGTGTCAATTCCATGATTTTACTGGGTTACAAGCTAATTCAAGTAAAAGTTGTATCTTCCTTGCAGGTGTTGAGGATGATGTTTCTGATTCTATTTGCCAAATCTTCCAAATTTCCAAAGGAAGCCTCCCTATGAAATACTTAGGAGTGCCTCTTATTACCTCTCGACTTAAAAGAGTTCATTGTGATGAGTTAATAACTAGAATTAGTAGTAGAATTCTTTCTTGGACTTCCAAATTTTTATCCTTTGCAGGAAGAATTCAGTTAATCAATTCAGTTCTTGCTGGAATCCTTAACTATTGGTCTGGTATGTTTATTCTCCCTAAGTATATTCTAAAACAAGTTGAGTGTCTTATGAGAAAGTTTCTTTGGTCTGGTGGGGTTGAAAAATCCCAAGGTGCTAAAGTGGCTTGGGAGAGAGTTTGCAAACCTAAGAATGAAGGCGGTTTAGGATTTAAAAATCTTACTCAAATGAATTGTGTTCTTAACTTGAAACATATTTGGTCCTTATTTTCTGTGGATAATGTTTCTCTTTGGTCCAAATGGGTTCATACTTACATGTTGAAAAGCAGAAGCTTTTGGGTTGTTAAGCCCCCTTCCCAGTGTTCCTGGTACTGGAGGAAACTCCTCAAACTTCGGGATATTGTTAGACCTTTACTTAAGCATAAAATTGGGAATGGGTGTGGTACTTATTTGTGGTATGATAATTGGCACCCTTTGGGCCCTCTGTTAGATAAGTTTGGTCCCAGAGTGGCCTATGATGCAGCTATTCCTTTAAATGCTAAAGTTAGAGATATCATTGTTAATGGGGAGTGGCAATGGCCTAGTGCTAATACCATTGATCTAAGGGAGATTAGAGCTCAGATGCACATTACTCCTCCTCCTTCGGATCACTTGGATACTGTAGTTTGGTGTGTCTCCCCAAATGGTAAATACAATTTTGCTCACACATGGGAACATCTTAGGGAGCAAGGCCCTAAAGTGCAATGGCATAAACTTGTTTGGTTCTCGGGTAATATTCCTAGACATAGTTTTATAACATGGCTGGCCGTTATTAATAAACTGTCTACCCATGACAGGATTGTCCACTATACTCCTGGTCCGCTGGCGTGTGTTTTGTGCCATAAAGCTATGGAAACTCATGACCATTTATTCTTTGAATGCTTATTTTCAGCGTTTATATGGCAGGGCCTCTTACAGATTCTGGCAATCCCCAAACCAGCCTTGAATTGGAACTCTTTGGTTGACTGGGCAACTAGGATATGGAAAAGGAATACACCACTTCATGTTATTTCGAAGATGTGCTTAGGGATGGCGGTCTACAACATTTGGAAGGAAAGGAATGCTCGTACTTTCAAAACTGAAACTAAGACTAAAGAAAGGGTCTTATCTGAGATTCTCCAGCAAGTTACTCTCCAAATTGAAATCAAGTGGCAAAATGATCCCATTTTACCAAGTCTTATAGCCAGATGGAGCTAGGGGTGTGGTTGTTTGAGAGTGCTGCTTGTTCTTGTTCTTTTTGTTGTTTGCTTTGGTTGCACCGCCTAGTGCAATGGTTGGAGCTGTTTTTGTCTCTGTTTTGTTGGTGTGTTTATGTGGTTGTTGGGTTCCCATCTTGGCCTAGGCTGTAGATGTGTCCCTTTCTTTTGAGCATCTTTTGATGCTTTTGCGCTCATTGTTAACCCTGGGGTATGCCCCTTGTATTTTGTATAGTGCCGCTTTGTTGGCTTTTGTTTTTTATTAATGTACCGATTTCCGAAAAAAATAAGTTATTATTTTCTACTACTTGTCATCCACAAACTGATGGTCAAACCGAAGTAGTAAATAGGACTTTATCTACTTTGTTAAGGGCTATTATTAAAAAGAACATCAAAACATGGGAAGAATGTTTACCACATGTTGAGTTTGCTTATAATCGTACTATCCATTCTGCTACTAAATTTTCACCCTTTGAAATTGTGTATGGTTTTAATCCTTTAACTCCTTTGGATTTATCTCCTTTACCTGTTACTGAGCATGTTAATTTAGATGGCAAAAAGAAAGCAGATTTTGTTAAGCAGATTCATGAGAAAGCAAGGCTCAATATTGAGCGAAGAACGGAGCAATATGCAACGCAAGCTAACAAAGGGCGACGCAATATCATCTTTGAACCTGGAGATTGGGTTTGGGTACACATGCGAAAAGAAAGATTTCCAGCACAAAGGCGTTCTAAATTGCTTCCCCGAGGCGATGGTCCTTTTCAAGTTCTTGAGCGCATCAATGACAATGCCTACAAGCTAGAGTTGCCTGGTGAGTATAATGTTAGTACTACTTTTAATGTTGCTGATTTATCTCCTTTTGATGTAGGTGATGATTTGAGGACAAATCCTTTTCAAGAGGAGGGGAATGATGAGAACATGGCGGCTAGCACAAGATGGAATGCGGACCCGAACCACGTGCCAATTGGTCCGGTTACAAGGGCGCGAGCAAAGCGGTTCAAGGACAATCTCAATGGGCTGGTTCAACAAATTTGGGTTGAGACTAATCTGAGTGGCCCAAAGGAGGATACTAGTGATCCACAAGGCTGGGTGTCCATGATTCAAGCTCTAGAATAAATTATAGGCTTGCATGCCAACTTAGGGATTTTTTTATATTCATTAGTTTCCTTTTATTTTAGTTTTGGGATGAATTATATTGGACCATAATATTTCGTAGGCTTAAAAGGGCCCAACTTTAAGCCTCAGCTATTTAAACAGTTTTAGGGTTTGTAATATTCAGTTTTGATCATTAATAATATTGTGAGAGTTTTCTCTTTGATTCTTTGAAGAACTATTCGAACTTATCAGATTTACTCTGTGGCGTTCATACCTGGACTTATCAATTGAGTTTTCCATCCTTGATTGTGGCGTCTTCATCCTTTATACCAAGGTTCGCATCTGTTATAGGTGTTGGGTCGCGGTTTCCATTGAATCTGACAGTAGAACGGTCCGAGACATTAATCGTGTTACGGGTTTCGTCACAGTATTGGCGGGGTTCGTATCAGAAGTGAAATTCCAATCAGTCCTGTGCCAGTTGTTAAGGATAAGGGTAAGCTTGTGGCTGCAACTACTAATACTAATAGCAATGTCTTTGCGATTTTGGGTAAAATAGATGAGACTGATGAAACTGACTCAATGAAGGCCCTTATTAAGCCTAGTACAAGTCCTCCTATTGATGATAACAATGCAGGCAGTGATGTTCCACCCTCCCCAGAATTGTTGAGTTTCAGTCATGAGAATGTTGCCAAGTCACATGTTAATACTTGTCTGCTGAGGAAAGATTTAAATGGTCCTAAAAATGACAATGTATTGCAACAAGCCATTACTGATGAACCCACTGTCCAAACCATAAAGATTATGGTCCCTAGCCAGGAAGTTAATTCTGAGGAAGAGTCTGGATCACATTTATCAGATGAAGCAGTTTCTTTTTTTTTTCGGAAAAAGGGTTAATTTAAACGAAAAATACCAAAAACGGCACTGTACAAAATACAAGGGGCATACCCCAGGATATACAATAAGCACAAGAAAAAATGCATCCAGACAATGCAACAAAAGGGGAATTAACTAAGGCAACCTAGAAAAAACCCATCCAAATAAAACAATGCTCCTACCACATCACAAAACACAGAGGATCAAGAAAAACATCAAGGAAAAATCATTCAAGACAAATAACAGGGCCAAGGCAAGCTTTTCCTCTCTATGTAGTAACGGCCCATCTATCAATATAATGAGGGAGCTGGGGATCATTCTTCCATGTAGTTTGTATTTGTAAGGAAACCTGAAGGCAAATATCTTGTAAGATTCTTTCCTTAGTCCTCACTTTAAGTTTGAAACTCCGAGCATTTCTTTCTTTCCAAATGCTATAGACAACCAACCCAATGCACATTTTAGGGACAATGTGCCGTGGGTTCTTCCCTTTCCACTTCTTCGCTGCCCAGTCCACAAGAACATCCCAAGAGGGGGCGGAATAGGTGACTTCCAACCTATTGAGAACTCCCTGCCACACATAAGAAGTGTAAGAGCAATTAAAGAATAAATGGTCATGGGATTCCAAACTTTTGTGACAAAAAACGCAAGCAAGTGGTCCTGGTGTGTATGTATAAATTCTATCATGCGTGGCTAATCTATGGAGAATAGCCAACCATAGGATAAAACTATAACGAGGGATATTACCCGGGAACCTAGTAAGGCCATACCAAGGGACTTTGGGATAATGAATACGGACATGATCCCAAGTGTTGGCAGAAGAGAACTCATTATTAGGGGAGGGCAGCCACTGAACCACATCACTAGATGTAGTAGGAAGAGGTAAGGAATGAAGTTGGTCTCTAATTTCAATTAATTCCAAAGTGTTTGTAAGCGGCCAATTCCATGCACTCCCATCAATAACATCGGAAACTTTGGCATTTAAAGGGATGGCGGCATCATATTGGACACGCATCCCGACATTGACCAAGATAGGACCCATAGGATGCCAATTATCATACCAGAGAAAGGTACCACAACCATTACCAATTCTATGTCTAAGCATTGGTCTAGCTATAGGTCTAAGTTTAAGGAGCTTTCGCCAATACCAGGAGCATTGGGAAGGGGTCTTGATTTCCCAAAAACTTTTTCCTTTCAACATGTAGGTGTGTATCCAATCCACCCAAAGGGACTTGTTTTTAGAAGTAAAAATGGCCCAAATATGTTTAAGATTTAAGATAGAATTCAATTGAGTAAGGTTTTTAAGGCCAAGACCCCCTTCCTTCTTAGGTCTACAGACAACATCCCAAGCAACTTTAGCACCATGAGTTTTCCAAATTCCTCCGGTCCAAAGGAATCTACACATTAAGCTATCAATATGCTTAAGGACACTTTTAGGAAGAATAAACATGGCAGCCCAATAGTTCTGAATACCAACAAGAACCGATTGGATAAGTTGGAGTCTGCCGGCATAAGAGAGAAATTTAGAGGTCCAAGAGTTAATTCTAGATGTGATTTTCTGGATGAGGTCATCACAGTCTCCCTTCTTAAGTCTAGTGGTGATCAAAGGGACACCAAGGTACTTCATAGGGAGGGAACCAAGAGTAAATGGGAGATTCAGACAAATAGCATTGGAAGTGCTCTCCTCCATTCCTGAAATAAACAGACAGCTCTTGTTAGCATTAGCTTGCATGCTAGTAAAGTTATAAAATTGATCTAAGGAATTTTTCATAACAGTTGCAGAGTGTTGATCACCATTGAAAAATAACAGCAGGTCATCAGCAAAACAAAGGTGAGAGATTTTAAGTTTATCACATCTCCAATGATATTTAAAATGAGGGGAGCTTTGGATGTTAAGTTGAATCAATTGGCTAAGGGTATCCATGACAAGAACAAAAAGATAAGGTGACATAGGATCACCTTGTCTAAGACCTTTAGCACCCTCAAAATACCCAACAGATTCGCCATTAAAATTAATAGAGTACTTAGGACTAGTAATACAGGCTCTAATCCACCCTTTCATCCTAGGTGGAAAACCAAGAACATCAAGGAGATCAAGTAAAAACTCCCAATTCACACTATCATAAGCTTTCATAAGGTCGACCTTAGCCGCAGCTCTAGGATGGCCTGAAGACTTATGATAGTCCCTCATAAGATCCTGAGCGAGAAGAACATTATCACTAATTTTCCTACCTTTTATAAAAGCAGATTGGGCATTGTCAATCAGAATAGGTAAAACTTTTTGAAGCCGCTTGGATATAATTTTGGAGATGCATTTGTAGACTGTATTACAACACGATATAGGCCTAAATTCACTCATCTTAGAAGGATTGGGGATCTTGGGAATAAGAGCAATGAGTGTAGCATTTGATTCAGTTAACAGTTGGCCCGAAGTAAAAAATTCTTTGATAGCTTTAGTAACTAAAGGTCCGGTAGTTGTCCAAGTTTTCTTAAAGCAATGAGCATTGTAACCATCAGGACCCGGAGCTTTATTACTGTGGATACTTAGGAGGGCTTCCTTAATCTCATCATCACTAGGGATATCATCCATACTGTTAGATAACTCCATAGGGATACGCTTATGGATGACCTTTCTCAATTCACCAATACCAGGGTAGAGGTTAGCCGCAGAGGTGCCAAGCAAGGATTTAAAATATCTAATCGCTTCAATTTTAGCTTCCCCTTCATTAGTGGTCTTGGTACCATCACGTTTGACAAGTGACACAATGTGTTTGTGGTTCCTTCTATTTTTAACAGAATTGTGAAAATAAGAAGTGTTCTTATCCCCTGCATCAAGCCATTGAATTCTAGATTTTTGCCTAATTATCTCTTCTTCAATATGAATGGCTTTTAAGAAAACTTGCATAAGATCTTTTTCAAGGATTCTAAGGGAAGTGTCACTTGGTTTATCATCAAGCTCCCTTTGACAAAACCAAAGGTCTTCCCTAGCTTTATTAGCTAAAATTCTCTCCTTACCTAAGGAATCCTTAGTTAAAGTTTTAAGAGCTCCTTTAAGGTTCTTTAAACTATGGAATAATTGAAATTGGAAAGTACCATCAATATGTTTGGCCCAAGAAGTGTTGACAGTATCTTTAAATTTCTCCAACTCAGTCCAATAATTGTAAAACTTAAAAGGTTTACCTTTCCGTTCAGCAGGAGGAGAAATATTGACAATAATAGGAGAGTGGTCAGAGATACCAGAGGGGAGAAAATCTGCATAAGCTAAGGGAAACAAGTCCAGCCATCTAGGATTAACAAGAGCTCTGTCCAACTTTCTTTTGGTAAAATGAACTGAGTCAAATTGCCGGTTGCACCAAGAGAAAAAGATACCTGTAAATCTAAGGTCTACAAGACAAGTAGCATTCACAAGATCATTAAATTCAACAGCTCCTTGGTCTCTCCCTGGATTACCCTCAAAGATTTCATTAGAATTTAAGACGGGCAACTCAACACAAACACGGGGATCCCCATCTGACCCCCCCTACTACTCTGCACAATAGCCATGGTAAGGTACAATATAAGAAGAATAAAACCTCCAATTCTTCAGGTAAAAAGAAAACATCCCTCAATAGTTGTTAATGATATTAAGCAACTGGAATATAAGGGGCCTCAACCAGCCCTCTAAACAAACTGAGGTTGCTAAGTTTATTTACGAAAATAATATCGATGTTCTTGGTCTAGTTGAAACTAGAGTCAGACAAGTTAATGAGGATAAAATCCAAAGGAAAATTTTTAAAAATTGGAAAGTTTTTACTAATAGTACTAATGAATTAGTGGGGAGAATTTGGCTTGGATGGAATCCTGACAAGGTGAACCTTAAGATCAATAAAGTCTCTTCCCAACTTATTCATACTACTATTGAAAATGATGAGCAAACGGTCCAATTTGAAGCAACTTTTATCTATGGACTCCATACGGGCCAAGATAGAAAGGCTTTATGGAGGGACTTGCTTGCTCTTTTCAACCCTAACATAACCCAGATTTTACTTGGAGATTTTAACGTGACCTTAAATACCAATGAAATATCTGACACAGACTGTGCAATTAACTCTGATATTGTTGATTTTAATGATATTGTAACTTCCTTGTGTCTCACTGATCTAAGATATTTGGGAGAATTTTTTACATGGAGTAATCGTAGGTATGGTAGACCAGACTATACTCAACGAAAGTTGGATAGAGCTCTTGTGAACCAAGCTTGGCTGACTACATTTACTGAATCGTATGTACAATTTCAGGAACCAGGTATTTCAGACCACTCCTCTCTGATCCTTTACCTTGATAAGAATGTTAATCGAAAAGGAAGGGCCTTTAAATTTTTTAATTTTTGGACCCAACTTGATTCGTACCATGCTACAGTAAATAATGCTTGGAATAATATTATTCAAGGAACAGCACAATATCAGGTTTGTCACAAACTGAGGTTACTAAAACAAGATTTGAAAAGCTTTAGTAAAAAGTTTGTTGGTAAGGAAAAGATATCTGCGGATAGAGCTAGATAAGCTATTAAGAGTGTGCAATCTAAACTTCTTATTGATCCTGATAATCCTTCCCTTATCGCCGAACAAAAACTTTGCATGCAAGATTTTCTAAACTCTATTTGGATTGAGGAAGAGACTCTAAAACAAAAATCTAGGGTACAATGGCTTGAGGTTGGGGATAAGAATTCTCGTTATTTCTTCCACCACATTCAAAGTAGAAGGAATAGGAAAAGAATTTTTAAACTTGAAAAACCTGACGGCACATTTACAAATAATATTGAGGAAGCTAAATCTGAAGCTGTTAGATATTTCACATCGTTACTTGGCACCAATGCTCAAAATCCTTATCCCGGGAAGGAAAATTTAAGTAGTGTTATAAATAAAAGAATCCCTGTGGATCTTCTTGAGGAATTGGACAAAATTCCCACAGTAGATGATATTAAAAATACCTTCTTTAGTATGCATGAGAACAAAGCCCCAGGGCCAGATGGGTATAATGCTCACTTCTTTAAAAAATCTTGGGCTACTGTGGGGCCTTCTGTAATTGCAGCTGTACTAGAATTCTTTTATTCCGGTGAATTGCTCAGAGAGTCTAACACAACCATTATAGCTCTAATCCCAAAAGTCCAAAACCCCTCGAGGATGGGAGAATTTAGGCCTATCTCTTGTTGCAATACTGTGTATAAATGCATCTCTAAAATCATCGCTAATAGACTTCAAGTTATTCTTCCCAAGATTACAGATCAGGCCCAATCTGCTTTTGTTAAAGGGAGGAAAATTAGTGACAATGTATTATTGGCCCAAGATTTGCTTAGGGACTACCATAAGTTAGGAGGGAAACCTCGAGCTGCTACTAAGGTCGATATTATGAAAGCTTATGATAGTGTAAATTGGTCTTTCCTTCTTGATTTACTGGATTGTTTTGGATTCCCTCCTAAATTAAGACAATGGATCAGGGCCTGTATTACTACACCGAGATACTCGATCAATTTTAATGGTGAATCTGTGGGTTATTTTGATGGAGCCAAGGGCCTTAGACAAGGAGATCCCATCTCCCCATATCTCTTTGTGCTTGTCATGGAGGCCCTTAACCAATTACTACAAAAAAATATTCAAACTGGTCCTTTTACATTTCATTGGAGATGTGATAAATTAAATATATCTCACCTCTGTTTTGCGGATGATCTTCTTATATTTCTCCATGGTGATATAGAATCTGCTAAAATCATTAAAAATACCTTAAATCAATTTTACGAATTCTCTGGACTCCAAGCAAATAATGATAAAAGCTGTGTCTTTTTCTCTGGTATTGAAGACCAATTGGCAAATGACATACAGAGAGAACTCCAATTCTCTAAAGGAACCCTTCCTATGAGGTATCTTGGAGTTCCTCTCATCACCACTAAGTTGAAAAAGGTGCATTGTGAAAATCTTGTTACTAAAATTTGCTCCCGAATTGACTCTTGGAAATCTAAGTTTTTATCTTATGCTGGCAGGGCTCAACTTATCCAATCTGTTCTTTCAGGAATCCAACAATATTGGTCTGGAATGTTTATTCTTCCAAAAAGTGTCCTAAAACAGGTGGATCAGGCTCTGAGGAGGTTTTTTTGGATTGGCACCACTGAGACGGGACATGGTGCAAAAATCCCCTGGAACAGAGTTTGCAAACCAAAAAAAGAGGGAGGTTTGGGGTTCAAGGATATTTTCCTAACTAATACTGTTCTGAACTTAAAACATATTGGGAACCTACTTGACCCTAACAATAAATCCCTTTGGAAATGTTGGGTGAATTTATATATGATTAAAACTAAAAGTTTTTGGGAAGTTAAAGCCCCTGGCCAGTGCTCTTGGTATTGGAGGAAATTGTTAAAACTTAGGGAAATTGTTAGACCATTACTTTCCCTTAAGATTGGTAATGGTCAACATGCCTCCCTTTGGTTTGATAACTGGCTTCCCTGTGGCCCACTCTTTGAGAAGTATACTAATAGAATTGCTTATGATGCTGCTATTGATGCTAATGCAAAAGTGGAAGTAATCATAAGGAATAATGATTGGGTTTGGCCAAGTTCCAATTCTATAGGTTTAAATGAAGTTAGAGTTTTATTATCCCAGATGTATAAGCCTAATGGTATGACTGATTGTGTATTATGGTCCACCTCCCCTGATGGGAAATATCATTTTGCACATATATGGAACCACATACGTGAGGAATCCCCTAAGGTTCCTTGGCATAAACTAGTTTGGTTCTCAGGTTGTACACCAAGACAAAATGTAATTTTATGGATTGCTGTCCAAGAAAGACTTGCAACTCAGGATAGAATCTATACATTTACTCATGGACCTTTAGCTTGTGTTTTTTGTCATGGTCAAATGGAATCTCATAGTCACCTGTTTTTTGCTTGCACGTATGCATCTTTTATTTGGCAGGAGCTTATGCGGAGGTGTGGGCTGGCCTGGAACAACACTGATTGGAATACTACAATTCTTTGGATGGCACATAATTGGAAGGGGAAGAATTTCGATCATACCATTCCCAAAATTTGTCTCGGAATAGCAGTTTATGGCATATGGAGGGAAAGAAACAATAGAACGTTTAAAGGCTTGTCTACTCTTAAAGAACAATTACTTCATAGTATGGTGCTACAGATAAATACCCAGATTCGCCTTAAATGGAAACAACACTCCCAACTTGAATATTTTGTTCGCCCATGGACATAATGTGATTTGTTAGGTGCTTATGGGTTGCTTTCATGTTAATGTATTGAGATGACTATGTAGTAGTTTGTCTAGTTTTGTATTGTTGTTTGTGGCCCCTTGCCACCAGTCCTCATGCTGTGCTCTTTTGTTTTATCCTGGGGTATGCCCCTTGCTCATTTATTTTCATTGGTTCCATCTATGTGAATGTTGGGTTCCCATCTTGGCCTTGGCTGTTGGTGCATCCCTTCCTTTTGAGCATCCATTGATGCTTTTGCGCTCATTGTATATCCCTGGGGTATGCCCCTTGTATTTTTGAATATGCCATTTTTTGGCCTTGTTTTTTTTATTGTACCGATTTCCGAAAAAAAATAGTTTGGATGGACAAAAGAAGGCTGAAATGGTGAAGAAACTACGTGAAAGTGTGCGGCAACATATCGAGAAGAAAAATGAACAATATGCAACCAAAGCCAACAACCGTAGACAAGTCATTTTTGAACCGGGAGATTGGGTTTGGGTGCATATGCGAAAGGAAAGATTTCCAGCCTGTAGGCGGTCCAAGCTACATTCTCGAGGCGATGGGCCATTTCAAGTCCTTGAAAGAATCAATGATAATGCATACAAGTTGGATCTTCCGGGTGAGTATAATATAAGTGCTACCTTCAATGTTTCTGATCTTTCTCTTTTTGATGTAGGTGAGGATTTGAGGTCGAATCCTTTTGTTGAGAGGGGGAATGATGAGAATCAACTTGCACAAACAAAAGACCCATTGTATGTTCCAGTTGGGCCAATTACAAGAGCAAGGGTTAAGAAGATCAAGGAAGCATTCGCTGGGCTTATCCAAGAGATTTGGGCTAATTCCAAGATTCCTAAATATGGCCCAAAGGAGGAAGAAGACATCATCAATTTAATCCAATGCATTGACGGGCCTGAGAGTGCTTAATACATGGATTTGGGCTGTTAAAAGAGAAATTATCCTTCTAGAAGAAATAATGGGCTGATTGAAGATCAATATATATTTTGAGGGTGGAAGATCTTCCCATGATATCAATTTCAAATCTCTTCAAGATTCAAATGAAATTCTTAAAAGGAAGAAGCAAACTACTACCTTCAATGGAATCTTTGATGGTAGTTTTGTTATCTCTAATCCTTCCCGGACTGAGGTTTTTGAAATTAATGATGAAGGAATATAGGAAATCTATAGTCTACCTAATGAGAAGGTTCCTGGTGGTTTCGATCCCCCCCAAACTGAGAATTTTGCTATTAATGACGAAGGTATAAAGGAGATACACAGTCAGCCCAAGCTGGCCATGTCTGGTTCTACTGATTCTAATAAACTCCTTAGAAAGGATCTGGATGTTGCCCAAGCTCATATTCATAATTTGGTGGCAGAAATGGAGAAGCTTAAATCAATTCGTGATTCCAGCAACATCAAGCAAGGACTCAGGAGGCCTACCCTAGGAAGAACTCCTCACAGAGCTGGTGGAAGAAGAAGTGGGTACTATTCAGGGAGGGATTGGAGAAAAAACCAATTCAAACCATTTGATATTTGTGGTGAAGCTGATACCTCAAGTGGGGAATCTATTGGAGGAGGCAATAAGCAAGTATGGAAGGCCATTTGCAGTAATACTGGTGTTGCTTCGGATGAAGAACAGATGCATATTGGGTCTCCCTTACCCAATATTCAGGAAATTACCTTGGTTGATCCTAAAGCTAGTAATGTAACTGTTTCCAATGTGTTTTCCGCGAGTGAAATGCACCTTCCACACGCGCTACCCACCAATGGCTATTTATCGGAGTCACTTGCACCTGTTAATAAGCACATGGGCACACCTGCCACTCCTTTAAAATCCGGCGCCTTGTCTGATTCCCTTGTTTCTCGCATCAACCATGTGAACCAGAATAGTGTAACGTTGGCTGGCCTCACTATCAACACTGTTTCAACCGGGGCCCACTGTCCTCTCAAAGTTGAGCCTAACGGCTATATGGGAAACTTAAAAACATCCCTAAAAGTTGCTGAGTTGCCTTTACCTACACACCTACCACATACCCATGTGGATAGTTTTTTAAATATTTCTTCAAAAGTTGTTGGTAAAACCATTTCTACACGCCAACTCAATGACCCACATGAGAAGGACAACCACATGGGCTCTTATGCCTTTTCTGATCCTCACGGCGCTTTGTCTACTGGTTCTGCATGCTTAGATCACGCGGAGGATATTGGGAAGCAAACTACGGCAGGGATTGTGACAAAGACACTGCATTCTGCTAACACGGACATGGGTAGCAGTAGGCTATCCACTTTTCCCGCGGAGGTGTCTGGGGCCTCAACCCATAACACTAAACCCAGCGCATGTACTAATTTATGCCATCCTGTTCAACCCGTGGCTACCCAAATTGACCCCAAACCAACCAACTCTTGCGGCTCATTTCCACATATCTCTGAGCCGAGCCATCCTAGCCAAGCAAACATGAATTTTCCCACCTTAAATAGTGTTTATCCCATTCCCACTACTAAAGCCACTGGCCCACCTAAGAGCACTACAGAGACCTGCCCTCGTTTGCCAATAGGGTCTCCTCTCTTTAACCATATGAACTATCACCACCCTACAAGCCCAACTAACCCCCACAATCCTATCCACTCAAAAGGTACCAGCTGGGCTTCCATCTTGCAACCTAAAATTGCTACTGGGCTTAAGTTGAACTACTACAAACCCAACCGAGATATGAATCGCATTAAGGTTAGTATCCCAAAAGATATAGCTGAAGAAGGTAGCAAGTCATGGGATAATACGTTGGTTGGGTATTTCATTGGCAAACGCCTACCCTACTCATTGGTTAAAACAGCCTCTACCAGACTTTGGGGAAAACTGGGACTGCATGATATGTTAGCAACGGACTCCGGCTATTTTTTCTTCAGATTTAACACCAAGGAAGAAAGTGATGCTGTTCTTGAAGGTGGACCCTGGCATGTAGCCGGACAACCAGTTATTCTCATAAATTGGCAGCAAGGGATGGAATTAACAAAGGAAGCACAGTCCACAATCCCCATTTGGGTCAACATGTATAACAATGTTCCACTTGAATACTGGAATAGTGAGGGTTTTAGTTACGTTGCAAGTGCTGTTGGGAAACCTCTTCATGTTCATAAAATGACAGCCTCTTGTAGAAGAATTTCTTTTGCCAGAATTTGTGTGGAAGTTGATGCGAAATTTGATTTGGTTAAAGACTTCGATCTGGAAATAGAGAACCCAATTAGTGGACAGCTTGAGTTGATCAACATTAAAGTGGAGTACCAATGGAGCCCTATTCGATGTGCAAAATGTAAAAAAATTGGCCATGATTGCAATAAAATATCCAGACCAAAAGTCACCCAAAAGCAAACTCATGTAGTAGTAGCAAACCAGCAACTCATTCCACAACAAGACCAGGGAGAAGGGATCTGGATGACGAGAGATAAAGGCAAGAATGTGATTGTGGATGATCCAGTTGTTGACCAATCTGCCTCTTCCCAAATTGCTCTTAAGGATATTTTGATACCTATACCCAGTGTGGGGACAGAGTCCCCTCATAACAACAAAGGGACAGGGGAAACTAAAGACAGAGAGAATATGAAATGCCCTAGCATGCACAATAATCAGCAGGAAATTCCAAAGGCAAATGTGTTCTCTATTCTGGAAAAGGAAGGTGATGAGGGTGAAAATGCTGAGGTCTCTTTTCCGACCAAATTGGGTGAAGAAGGGAGCAAAGGAGGGGTGCACCATGGATCTCCAATGGAACACAAAAACAATTCTACACCTACATTAGAGGATGATGAAATTACAAAAGAAGATAAGCTAACAGATCACCCTGAAGCGATAGAGGAGGTGGCTCTTCCCATTACTACTTTATAGGTCTCTCAATCTCCATCCTCTTCTAAGTCTCAGTCCCCTTATAAGAATGTTAAACAAGGTAGGAAGAACAAGAACAGGAGTTCTTAAGCTAAAAAACAACACCCATTTAGACGTACTTAATGATAATTGGTTGTTGGAATATTAGGGGTCTTAATCAGCTTTCAAAACAAATGGAAATTTCCAAATTTGTTATTGCTAATCATATTGATATTTTGGGTATCACTGAGTCTAAAGTTAGACTGCCTAACCAAGATAGTATACAAAAGAAAATCCTACCTGATTGGAATTTTGTTACTAACAGCCAACCAAATTCTGTGGATAGAATTTGGGTTGGCTGGAATCCTAACAAAGTTAAGTTAACTGTTTTGAAAAACACTAGTCAGCTAATTCATGTTTCTATCCAAGATCTTAACATGTCTACTTCGTTTGTAGCGTCTTTCGTGTATGGTTTTAATACCATTCAAGAGAGGAGGAACTTGTGGGCTAACATCAAGTCCATCTCAGCCTCCCTTGGTCATAATCCCTGGATTACGCTTGGTGACTTCAATGCAGTGCTTAATTCTAATGAGAAGTTTGGGGGTTAACCTAGGAGAGACCAAGGGGCTGAGGAATTTAATGAGTGTGTGAATGCCTCTTGCCTTGTAGACCTTCGGTTCACAGGGATTTACTTCTCTTGGAGCACAAGCAGGTATAAAGAAAAGCTGGATAGAGCTCTTGTCAACCAAGATTGGCTTGGCAAATTCCCCTCAGCATATGCTCAGTTCCTTCCCTCTGGTATTTCTGATCATTCTCCTATTCTTGTTAAAATGGATAATGCTAGTAAGAAGAAAGGTCACACGTTTAAATTCTATAATTATTGGACTTCATTGGATAAATTTGATGACTTGGTCAGAAACTCTTGGGCTACTAATATTGAAGGTAACTATCAATTCCAATTATGTAAGAAGCTTAAAAATCTCAAAATTGAGCTTAAAAAATTTTCTATAGACTCAATTGGGAGAGAAAAATTGCATGCTGACAAATCTAGGGAAGATCTTCTGCATTGCCAAAGACTTCTTGATGAACACCCCCATGACATAACACTTAAAGTCCAAGAACGTCACCTCATGGGAATTTTCTTAGAAGCCATTCGTGTGGAAGAGGAAGTTATGAGACATAAATTTAGAGTCCAATGGCTTGAAGCGGGAGATAAGAACACTACTTTCTTTCACCAATCCATCAAGAATCGTAGGAACAGAAAACGGATAGTGTCCCTCCTCTTACCTAATGGGGAACAGACCAAAAATGATATGGAAACCCAACAGGAAGCCATTAGGTATTTTAAAACTATGCTTGGTACCCCTACTGCTAACATTTATCCCGGTTATAATGTTCTCAGGGATATTATCCATAAAAGAATCCCAACTGAAGCCATCTCTAGTATGGATAATATCCCTAGTGATACTGAGATCAAGGAGGCCATGTTTAGCATCCACAGTAACAAAGCCCTGGGTCCTGATGGTTACAATGCACATTTCTTTAAAGAAACTTGGAATATAACAGGTCCTTTAGTTACTCAAGCTATCAAAGAATTCTTTATTCAAGGAGAAATTCTGGGAGAGACCAATGCAACCATAATTGCCCTTATTCCGAAAATTCCTAATCCTTCTAAAATGGGAGACTTTCGTCCTATTTCGTGTTGCAATACCGTTTATAAATGTATCTCTAAAATCATTGCAAAAAGACTTCAAATTGTCCTTCCTAATCTTGTTGACAATGCCCAATCTGCCTTTATCAAAGGTCGAAAGATAAGTGACAACATTCTGTTAGCTCAGGATCTCATGAGGGACTATCATAAGCCTTCGGGTCAACCCCGTGCAGCTGCCAAGGTTGACCTTATGAAAGCCTATGATAGTGTTAGTTGGCAGTTTCTTTTGGACTTGATTAACATTCTAGGGTTTCCCCCCAAGATGCAACTTTGGATTAAAAAATGTGTCACTAGCCCTAAATACTCCATCAATTTTAATGGGGAATCTATTGGCTACTTTGAAGGGGCTAAAGGTCTTAGGCAGGGTGACCCGCTGTCCCCCTACCTTTTTGTTCTTGTCATGGATACTTTGAGCCAATTGCTAAAACACAATATCATTGCTTCAACCCATTTTAAATATCATTGGAAATGTGATAAGTTGAGTATATCCCACCTTTGCTTTGCTGATGACCTTCTTTTATTGTTTCATGGGGGTAAGGATTCTGCCCAACTTATGAAAAACACTCTCACTCAAGTTTATGATCTCACAGGCTTACTTGCAAATATTAATAAGAGTTGTTTATTTACCTCTAGCATTGATGATACTATTTTTTTTTTTTCGGAAAAAGGGTTAATTAAAACGAAAAAGCCAAACGGTATTGTACAAAGTACAAGGGGCATACCCCAGGATATACAAAAAGCACAAGAAAACCTGCATCCAGACAATGCAACAAAGGATGGGGAATTACCAAAGGCAAACCCAAAAAAGACCCATCCTAACAAATCAAATCACCACCAAACCAACAACAACCAATAACAAACCAAACAAAAACAAACAAAACAAAACAAAGGAGCTAGATAAACATCAGGGTTCTGTCCGCACTATGGGTTAATGGTCCATCTTTCTATGTACTGAGGAAGGTGGGGATCGTTCTTCCATGCTGCTTGTATCTGTAGGAAAATCCACAAGCAAAGGTCTTGAAGAATTCTTTCCTTAGTCTTCAATTCAAATTTGAAACTACGCGCATTTATTTCTTCCCAAATGCTATACACAACCAAACCAAGGCACATTTTAGGGACAACATGCCGTGGGGTCTTGTCTTTCCACTTGTTCGCTGCCCAGTTCACAAGAACATCCCATGATGGGGCGGAATAAGAGATTTCCAACCTGTTGAGCACACCCTGCCACACATAAGAAGTATAAGAACAATTAAAGAACAAATGGTCATGAGATTCCAAATTTGTGTGACAAAAACACAACCAAGGCACATTGATGATACTGTTGTTAATTCCATGTGCTCTATATTCCAATTTCCTATTGGATCCCTCCCTCTTAAATACCTAGGCGTCCCTCTCATAACCTCTAGACTAAAGAAGGGAGATTGTCAAGAACTTGTTAATAAGATTAGTTCTAGAATAACATCTTGGACCTCTAAAAGCCTGTCTTATGCTGGACAACTTCAATTAATTCATTCTGTTCTGTCAGGAATTCAAAACTACTGGTCTAGTATGTTTATCCTACCCAAAGGTATCTTAAAAGAGGTTGAAAAGCTGTTAAGGAGATTTCTTTGGTCTGGTAGTATTGCGAAAGCTCATGGGGCCAAAGTTGCTTGGGACCTTGTTTGCAGACCTAAAAAGGAAGGGGGATTGGGGTTGAAAAATCTTGTCCAACTCAATAAAACACTGAACTTAAAACATATCTGGTCTCTCTTCTCTACTGGGCCAAACTCTCTGTGGGTGGATTGGGTTAAAACTTATCTTTTTAAAAAACAAAAGCCTTTGGGTTGCTAAAGCCCCATCCCAGAGCTCTTGGTATTGGAGGAAACTTCTTAAACTTAGAGAGATGGTCAGGCCCTTATTGAAGCACAAAATTGGTAATGGGTGTGGTACCTTCCTTTGGTATGACAATTGGCACCCTTTAGGCCCCCTTTTGGATAACTTTAGTCCTAGAGTCGCTTATGACGCAGCGATACCATTGAATGTGAAAGTTAAGGATGTCATTGTGGATAGGGAATGGCGTTGGCCGCTCACTAACACATTAGAACTCATGGATATTCGCAACCGTATGCATGAACTTCCCATCCCTTCTGATTATCTTGATACGGTAGTGTGGGCTCCTTCTCCTAATGGGAAATTTAATCTTGCACATACTTGGGAACACCTTAGAGTTGTTTGCCCTAAGGTCCCATGGCATCGACTCATTTGGTTTCCAGGGAATATACCTAGGCATAGTTTCATTTCTTGGTTGGCAATTCTTAACCGTTTATCTACTCACGATAGGATTTTCCACTTCACACCTGGACCCTTGGGATGTGTTCTATGTCATCAAGGTATGGAAACTCATGATCATTTGTTTTTTGGTTGCTCATTCTCTTCTTTTATTTGGCAGGCAGTTCTACAACGTTTGGAGGAAGTTACTCCCCAAGCTTCCTCTTGGAGCGCTAATGTGGAATGGGCAGCTAGGACTTGGACAAAGAAAACTCCCCAACACATCATTCCTAAAATGTGCCTTGGGTTGGTGGTATATAGCATTTGGAGAGAAAGAAACGCTCGAACATTTAACTCCAAAGATACAACAAAGGAAAGACTCCTTCAAGAGATCTTCCTCCAAATCTCTATCCAAATCCAAATCAAGTGGAGAAATGACCCACATCTTCCTAATAACATTGCTAGATGGACTTAGTTTGTAATTATTTAGTTTATCTTGTTTTGCTCCGTTGGAGAATTTTGCTTGTTCAATGAGAGGGGCCCTTGGGCTTTATTGCTGTTTTTTGTTTAGGATTCCCCCCCTCATCTTTCCCATAGTTCAATGATTCTTTGCTAGGGAGGGTTTTTTGTCTTTGGTTGCTGGCCTTGGAGTTTCCTTCCCTCTATTGCATCTTCTATATGCATTTTGTGCTTATTGTATATCCTGGGGTATGCCCCTTGTATTTTGTATAGTGCCGTTTGGCTTTTCTTTTATTCATTCACCTTTTCCCGAAAAAAATATATATATGTGTGTGTGTATATTGAATTAATATATTGCCTACATTGGCATGAATAATCAGCTAATTAATATTAGAGATTAGTTTTATTTAGTTACCTTTTGTTTATTTCTTAGTTTGGGAACCAAGAATGTTTCCTAATTCGATTGAGGCACAAATCTGGAGATTAGGAAGTTAATCTTTGTTTCCTTTTTCGTTTTTGGAGAGAATAACTAGTATTCTTTTTCCTTTTCCTTGTTCAGGCATGTAAGGCTGAATTAGGAAGGGTTTTTCACCATTTTTGTAAGCTAATTCAGCCATGCTTATATAGTTTAGAGTGCTCTCATTGTAATGGACGAAAATTATTGAATAAAATTCAGCATAGTGAGTTTACTCCTATTTCCGGTTCTTCATTGAACTTTTAGAACTTATCAAGGGTTCACCTTGTGGCGTTCAAACTATACCTACAGTTCGTGGTTCGTTATAACCATTGGGTTGGGGTTTTTCAATATACCTTCAGTTCATATTTCATATATAAACATCGGGTTGGGGTTCAATCAAATCTGAATTTAGCTTTCTTGGGAAGATAAACCAATTATTGTTGCTGGGTCTCAAAGCAAGTCGATTGGGGTTCGCATCAGTTTCTAAGTGGTTTGAATAGGGACGTCGCTAATGTAGTTGAGTTGCAGCATTATGTGGAGATAGAAGACATGGTTCACATGGCTATGAAAGTGGAGAGGCAGTTAAAGAGAAAGGGGGCAGCAAGGTATACTTCAGTTTCTAGCACTCCTTGGAAACCGAAGTGGGATAGAAGTGACCGAGCTGAAGTAAAGGGGAAGACCGACCCACCTAAAGGAAAAGATGAGGGGACTAGCAAGAACAAACTCAAGGCAGATTTTCAACCTCCAAGGAACAGAGACATTAAATGTTTTAAATGCTTGGGTACTGGGCACATCGCATCTCAATGTCCTAACAAGCGGGTGATGGTTATGCTAGACAATGGGGAGGTGATGACTGAGAGTGAGGATGAAAATGATGGCTTGCCAGATGCTAGTGATGATGATGGAGTGGAATACCCCATAGAAGGTGAGTCTCTTGTTGCCAGACGTGCTCTCAATATGCAAGTTAAGGTAGATGAAATGGAGCAGCAGAGAGAGAACATATTTCATACTAGATGTTATGTAAATAACAAGGTGTGTAGTATATTATAGATGGGGGAAGTTGTACTAATGTAGCTAGTACCACCCTAGTTGAGAAGTTAAGCTTACCTTTACAAAAGCATCCTAGGCCCTACAAGTTACAGTGGTTGAATGATTGTGGGGAGGTAAAGGTCAATAAGCAGGTTTTGGTGACTTTTACCATTGGGAGATATAGTGATGAGGTGCTTTGTGATGTAGTTCCTATGCATGCTGGCCACATTTTGTTGGGAAGGCCGTGGCATTTTGATAGAAGGGTGAACCATGATGGGTTTAAGAATATGTACAGCTTTGTGAAAGGATGGAAAAGCAATCAAACTTGCTCCCTTAACCCCTAAACAGGTCTATGAAGACCAAATGAAGTTGAAAAGTGAGATTGAGCAAAAGAGAAAGAGTGAGGCTGAAAAGAAAAATGAGAGTGAGGGTGAAACTTCAAGAAAAAGAGAGAGTGAAAAAAATAATAGAGAGGTTTTTTTTTTTTTTTTCGGAAATTGGTAAATAGATTCCAAAAAAAGGATGTACAAATGTACAAGGGGCATACCCCAGGATATTCAAAAAAGCATGCAGCATAAGGACAAGTGGCAAAGCAAACCACTGAAAAGGCTACATCAAGCCAAGATCAAACAAAACACTGATCAACTGAAAAGCTAATCAAAAGAAACAACAAATCAAAGCCAAGAGAAACAAATCCTGACAACAAAAGAGAGTCACAAACAAAACAACATTACCAACTCTACCAACTTAAGTCCATGGACTAGCAATTAACTCAAGTTGGGGATGGTTCTTCCATTGATCTCTGATTTGAGTATTAATTTGAGACACCAGATTAAGTAGCAGTTGTTCTTTAGGAGTGTAGGTATCCGTAAATGTTCTATGGTTCCTCTCCCTCCATAAACCATAGATCGCAACACCGAGGCAAATTTTAGGAATACCAAGATGAACCTCTTTCCCTTTCCAATGGTGTGCCATCCAAAGCACTGTAGTATCCCAATCTGTGTTGTTCCAATTAAGTCCACATCTATTCATCAATTCCTGCCAAACAAAGGAGGAGAAGTTACAATCAAAAAACAAATGATTATGGGTTTCCATGTGGCTCTGACAAAAAACACAAACAAGAGGTCCAGGCGTAAAAGTAAAAATTCTATCATGGGTCGCAAGTTTTTTCTGAACAGCAAACCATAATATAATCTTTTGCCTAGGAGTGCAACCTGAAGACCAAACAAGTTTATGCCATGGTACCTCAAGGGACACCTCTCTAAGGTGGTCCCATATATGAGCAAAGTTATATTTCTTGTTGGGAGACGTAGTCCAAGATAAACTATCAGATAACCCATTTGGCTTATACATATTAGATAAAAGATTTCGAACTTCGTTCAACCCAATAGAATTGGAATTAGGCCAATTCCAATCTTGACCACTTATGATGGCTGCCACTTTAGCATAAGGCTCAATAGCGGCATCGTAGGCAATTCTGTTGGTATACTTTTCAAACAAAGGGCCACAAGGAAGCCAGTTATCAAACCAAAGAGAAGTATGTTGATCATTACCAATAGTATGACTAAGTAAAGGCCTAACAACTCCCCTTAATTTCAACAGGTTTCTCCAATACCAAGAACATTGACTAGGGGTTTTAACGTCCCAAAAACTTTTTGTTTTAATTATGTATAAGTGAACCCAAGCTTTCCAAAAAGAGTTATTTTTTGGGTCAAGGAGGTGGCTGAACATAAAGAAAAGAGAGTGGAGCCACGAGAGATAAAAGAAAGAGAGTCTGCAAAGAGAAAAGAAAAGACAAAATTGAGTTTTTATGCAAAACAGAGTGAGGTTAAGAGGGCATTTTTTTGCAAATCAGCCTATGATTCTTCTTGTTTACAAAGAATCTTATCTTAATCTTTATGAAACTAACCAATCTCTTCCTAGTTTGGTTGTTTCTTTGTTGCAGGAGTTCGATGAAATATTTCCAGAGGAAATGCCGAGTGGGTTACCGCCCATTAGAGGCATTGAGCATCAAATTGATTTGGTACCTGGAGCTGTCATCCCTAACCGACCAGCCTATAGGAGTAATCCGGAGGAGACAAAGGAGCTTCAAAGGCAAGTTAATGATTTGATGAGTAAGGGGTATGTGAGAGAGAGCATGAGTCCATGTGCAGTACCAGTGCTTCTAGTGCCAAAGAAGGATGGGACTTGGAGGATGTGCGTTGATTGCAGAGCGGTCAATAATATCACGGTAAAGTATCGTCATCCCATTCCTAGATTAGATGATATGCTTGATGAATTGCATGGCTCTTGTATTTTCAGTAAAATAGATCTTAAAAGTGGTTACCACCAAATCAGAATGAAAGAGGGAGATGAATGGAAAACTACTTTTAAGACTAAAGATGGACTTTATGAATGGTTGGTTATGCCATTTGGGCTTACAAATGCGCCTAGTACTTTTATGCAATTAATGAACCATGTTTTACGAGCATTCATAGGCAAGTTTGTGGTCGTGTACTTTGATGATATCCTAGTGTACAACAAGACCTTAAATGATCATATTGAACATTTGAGATATGTGTTTGAGGTGTTGAAATGTGAAAAGTTGTATGCTAATTTTAACAAATGCACCTTTTGCATGGAAAAAGTTGTTTTTCTTGGATATGTTGTTAGTACAAAGGGCATTGAAGTGGATGAAGAAAAAGTCAAAGCCATCAAGGAGTGGCCAACGCCTAAAGGTATCACTGAGGTAAGAAGCTTTCATGGTCTAGTTAGTTTTTATAGGCATTTTGTAAAGGATTTTAGTACCATTGCTGCACCACTCACTGAAATAATAATAAAAAAATGTTGGATTCCATTGGGGAATTGATCAAGAGAATGCATTTGCTATAATTAAAGATAAACTTTGTTCTTCACCTGTGTTAGCATTACCTGACTTTAACAAAACTTTTGAGATTAAATGTGATGCTTCAGGAATAGGGATTGGAGCCGTTTTGATGCAGGATAGGCGGCCCATAGCCTTCTTCAGTGAGAAGCTAAGTGGGGCAGCCCTGAATTACCCCACTTATGACAAAGAACTTTATGCTCTTGTTCGCGCTCTAGAGACATGGCAGCATTACCTTTAGCCTAAGGAGTTTGTGATCCACACCGATCATGAATCATTGAAGCATCTCAAGGGACAAGGTAAAATAAATAAGAGACATGCTAGATGGATGGAGTACATCGAGACTTTTCCTTATGTCATCCGTTACAAGCAAGGTAAGGAAAATACTGTTGCTGATGCTTTATCATGAAGATATGTACTTCTTACTTCTATGAGTGCTAAATTGCTTGGGTTTGAATATGTGAAATGTATGCCGATGACACTGATTTTTCTGAGGTGTATCTGGCATGTGACAAAGCAGCATTTGGTAAGTTTTTCAAGCATGATGGTTATCTATTTAAAGAAAATAAATTGTGTGCCAAATTGTTCAATGCATGAATTGTTGGTGCGAGAGGCACATGGTGGGGGATTAATGGGACATTTTGGTGTCAGGAAAACCTTAGAAATTTTGCATGAACATTTCTCTTGGCCTAGGATAAGAAGAGATGTCACTCGAATATGTGGTAGGTGCATTACATGTAAAAAGGCCAAATCTAAGGTTTTACCACATGGGTTGTATACACCCTTACCCGTCCCTAGTGAGCCATGGGTAGACATTTCTATGGACTTTGTTTTAGGGCTGCCTAGGACGAAGAGGGGTAGAGATTCTATTTTTGTGGTAGAGGACAGATTTAGTAAAATGGCACATTTCATTCCATGCGATAAAACAGATGATGCCACAAACACAGCTGATTTGTTTTTCAAGGAAATAGTGCGACTCCATGGTGTACCTAGGAGTATTGTTTCTGATAGGGATGTCAAAGGTGTCTTTCTTTTGCTGGTAGATTGCAACTTATTCAATCTGTAATAACAGGTATCCAGAACTATTGGGCGGCCATGTTTAATTTACCTAAGAGTGTTCTTAAAGAGGTTGAGAAATTTATGAGAAGATTCCTTTGGTCCGGAGATATTGAGCACTCTTTTGGCTCTAAAGTCTCTTGGACAAATGTTTGTAAACCTAAAAACGAAGGGGGCTTGGGATTGAAGAATTTAGTTCAACTTAATAATGTATTGAATTTTAAACTTATTTGGGCTTTATTTTCTGCGAATCGCATTTCTCTTTGGGCCAACTGGGTCCAAACCTACATGCTTAAAGGGAAGAGCTTTTGGGCAGTCAAGCCTCCTTCACAATGTTCTTGGTATTGGAGGAAGCTTCTCAAACTCAGACCATTGGTCAGACCAATGCTTAAACATAGAATAGGTAATGGTTGTGGTACCTATCTTTGGTATGATAATTGGCACCCTATGGGCCCCATTGTGGAAAGACTTGGCCAGAGAGTTAGCTATGATGCGGTTATCTCCTTGGATGCAAAGGTGTCTGAGGTTATGGATGAAGAGAATTAGAATTGGCCGCATACTAATACTATTGATCTTATTGAAATTAGAGGCCAATTAAGGTCCTTGCCCCCCCCTTCGGAGACACAGGATAAAGTTATTTGGATCCCCTCTCCCAATGGCCAATTCTCCTCGGGTCATACTTGGAATCACATTAGAGATTCTAGTCCTAAAGTTCCTTGGTTTAGGCTTATTTGGTTTCCAGGTAATGTCCCTCGTCATAGCTTTATTATGTGGTTGGCCATTCTCCAAAGGTTATCCACTCACGATCGTATTTGCTCCTTCACTCCAGGGCTCTTGGCATGTGTGTTATGTCACAAAGGTATGGAATCTCATGATCATTTGTTTTTCAATTGCTCATTTTCCTCTTTTGTTTGGCACGGTATTCTGCAAAGGTTTGGGACTGGTTGCTCAGTTTCCAACTGGAGCTCTCTTGTTGAATGGGCAGCGAGGACTTGGAAGAATCGACACCCGAAAAATATTATCCAGAAAATGAGTTTAGGGATTGTTGTGTACAATATTTGGAGAGAAAGGAATGCCAGAACCTTCAAGATGGAAACAAAAAGCAAGGAGATTATTTTCCAAGAAATCTGCAATCAAATTCTTATCCAGATTCGAACCAAGTGGAAAGACAACCCTCTTCTCTCTAACCTTCTTGAGCGATGGAGGTCTTGTTGAGTTTTGTTCCTTTTCTTGTTCTTTTGCAAGATGGGCTTTAATGCTTTGTATGTTTTGTGCGGTTTTGTGTTCAGCTTTGGCTAAGTTGTCCTTTACCTTTCATTATTGTTTTGTTATGAGTTAGATGGCTCTTGTGGATAGGCCCTTTCTGATCATTTTGATTTTGAAAGTGTTGCATCCCCTTTAATTTTTACATGGTTTTGTTGTACTTCCTGGGGTATGCCCCTTGTACATTTGTAGATGCCGTTTGGCTTTTTCCTTTTTATTTATTTACCATTTCCCGAAAAAAAAAAATTTCTTAGCTACTTTTGGAAGGTTTTGTGGGGAAAATTAGGTACCAAACTTTTATTTTCCACTACTTGTCACCCACAAACTGACGGACAGACTGAAGTAGTCAACAGGACCTTGACTCAACTCTTACGCACTGTCATTCAAAAGAATTTAAAAACCTGGGAGGATTGTTTGCCATTCATAGAGTTTGCATATAATAGGACTATGCACACTACTACTTCTTATTCTCCTTTTGAAATTGTTTATGGTTTTAATCCACTCACTCCTTTAGATTTGATGCCTTTACCTATTGATGACAGGAGTAGTTTGGATGGACACAGGAAGGCTGAATTAGTGAAGTCAATTCATGAGAGGGTACGACTTCAAATTGCACAAAAAAATGAAAAGTTTGCTTCCCAAGCCAACAAAGGGCGTAAGCGTGTTATCTTTGAACCAGGAGATTGGGTCTGGGTTCACATGCGCAAATAAAGATTCCCTGCCCATAGAAGGACTAAATTGCATCCTCGAGGAGATGGCCACTTTCAAATCCTTGAGAAAATTAATGATAATGCTTATAAAGTGGATCTTCCAGGTGAGTATAATGTCTCGGCTACTTTCAATGTTTCTGACCTTTCTCCATTTGATGCAGGTGACGATTCGAGGTCGAATCCTTTTGAGGAGAGGGGGAATGATGGGCACCATGATGGACCGAGTCTTAAAGCTGACCCCTTACAAGTTCCAAACGGGCCAATCACAAGATCAAGAGCTAAGAAGATCAAGGAAGCAATGCAAGGATTGGTACAATCCACTTGGGCTGAATTTGCAAATGTTTCAAGCAAGACTTCAACACTCAAGATGGGCTTGGAAGAAGAGAAACCAGCTTTAATCCATGTGATACAAGCTACTTAGGCTATTTTATCTATGTTCGCTGGTTTTGGGCATGTGGGCCTATTTTATTCATTAATTGGACATCTATTTAGCTTTAAAGTTTAAGTTGTTTTGGGCTTGAGTACCTCCAGCCCATTTCTTTTATTTTATTTGAAGGCCTTTTGGGCCCTAGGGTTATTAGATATATAACACTCTTGTAGCAGTTTTTAATAAGCAGATTATGCGAATGAATATCATTCTTCTCAGAGAGTTCAGTTTTCTCTTCTTGTTCTTTATTGAACAATTCGAACTTATCAAAGGCATTCCCTTTGTGGCGTTCACACCAAATCTGGGTTCTTGAAACAGGATTTCAACGGGTCTATATCATCTTTGTGGCTTGAATATTGGCTTTCCTGGGTTATTTATCATCTGATTGTGGGTTCACGGAATATCAATTCCACAGGTTCACATCACTGTCAAGACTACCTGGAATCAAAATATTGAAGGGACTGCTCAATACCAAATATGCCAAAGCTTAGAATTCTTAAAAAAGATCTAAAAAAATTTGGTAAGCTTACTCTGGGCCAAGAAAAGGATAATGCAAATAAGGCTAGAGAGGAACTTAAAATTGTCCAATCGGCCTTAGCTCATGACCCATCCATACCTTCCTTGATTTAAGCATACAAAATATGTTTGAAAAATTTCTAGGAAGCCATCTAGATTGAAGAAAAGATCCTTAAGCAAAAATTCAGATTACAATGGCTTGAGGCTGGTGACAAAAAGTCTAGATATTTCCACATGTCTATTAAAACTAGAAGGATTATGAAAAGAATTTTTATCCTTGAAAAACCTGATGGTAGTTTCAGTACAAATCGTGATGAAGCTAAGGAGAAAGCTATTAGGTATTTCAAAATTTTGCTTGGCACTCCTTCCTACCATGCTTTCCCTGGGAAAGAGGCCCTTAGGAATTTTGTTCATAAAAGAGTCCTATGGATCTTCTGGCAGAGTTGGAAAGGTACCCTTATGATATAGAGATTAAAAAAGCCTTCTTTAGATTGCATAGTAACAAGGCTCCTGGACCAGATGGTTTTAATTATTTCTTCTTTAAGAAGTCTTGGGCCACTACTGGGCCCTCCATCCTGGCAGCCATTAAAGAATTCTTTCATACTAGTGAGTTACTTAGGGAATACAACACCACTCTTATTGCTCTGATTCCCAAAGTGCCTAACCCAACCAAGATGAGTGGCCTTATGCCTATTTCCTGTTGCAATACTATTTACAAATGCCTTTTCTTATTGGGGAATTGGTTGCTGGTTTGTGGGACCATTTGGCTCTTTTCCTATTTAGAATGTGGTTGTGTCTCCCCTTGCTTGGGGCTTTCTGGTTTAGGATGGGGCTTTATTATGGCTTTCGCTTGTGATAATCCCCCATCCATCAGTATCGTCTGGATGCTTGTTGGTGTGCTCATTGTATATCCTGAGGTATGCCGCTTGTAGCTTTGTACAGTGCCGTTTGGCTTTTGTTTTTTTATTGATTAACCATTTTCCAAAATAAAAAAAATAAATAAATAAATAAATAAAAACAAATGCATCTCTAAAATTATTGCTAGTTGGCTTAAGTTGATCCTCCCTAACATGGTAGATCAAGCCCAATCTACTTTTATTAAAGGCAGGAAATTAGTGATAATGTCTTGTTGGCCCAAAATCTTCTTAGGGACTACCATAAATCTTTGGGCAGACCTAGAGTGGTAGCTAAAGTGGATATTATGAAGGCCTATGATAGTTTCAGTTGGGAGTTCCTTTTTGATATTTTAGATGTACTTAGGTACTACTCCCAAGTACTCTATAAATTTTAATGGTGAATCTGTCGGCTTCTTTGATGGTGCTAAGCGTATTAGACAAGGGGATCCCATATCTCCCTATTTGTTTGTCCTTGTCATGGATAATCTTAGCCAACTACTCCAACACAATATCAGTAATAGGCCCTTCCAATACCATTGGAAGTGTGACAAATTACATTTATCTCACCTATGCTTTGCTGATGACCTTCTCATCTTTTTTAAAGGAGATGAGGAAAGTGCTACCCTGGTCAGGCAAACTCTAAATCAATTTTACCTCTTTACCCGCCTCCACGCTAATAATGCTAAGACTTGTCTCTTTTTCTCTAATGTGGAGGTAGAAATTGCTGATACCGTCTTAACCACTCTCAATTTTGTTAAAGGCACTCTGCCTATAAGGTACCTTGGGGTGCCTTTGATCACCTATAAGATTAAACAACAATATTGTGAAGATTTGGTTAATACAATGTGTTCGAGAGTTAATTCTTGGAAATTCAACTGATTTATTCCTTTCCTATGCTGGTAGAGCTCAACTGATTTATTTTGTTTTGACAAGTATCCAACTTTACTGGTCTGGTATGTTTGTTCTTCCTAAAGGAGTTCTCAACCAAGTGGTTCAAATTATGTCCAGGTTCCTATGGGCTAGTAACACTGACAGGTCCCACAGTGCCAAGGTTGCTTGGAAAAAAGTTTGTAGACCCAAGAAGGAAGGAGGGTTGGGGTTTAAACATATAGGAAGCCTTTTAGACCCTTTCTAATCAATCTCTATAGAAAAAGTGGGTCCACATGTACATGCTTTAAAATAAAAGTTTTTGGCAAGTTAAAGCCCCGTCCCAATGTTTTTTTTTTTTTTTCAGGAAAATGGTAAATATATTCCAAAAAGAATGTACACATGTACAAGGGGCATACCCCAGGATATTCAAAAGGCACAAAGCATAAGGACAGGTGGCACAGTTAACCACTGAAAAGCCTTACCAGGCAAGAATCAACAACAACTAACAAAAAGAACCAAAGGAAAGGGATAGGACAAGCCTAGAAGTCCCATGCAAACAACACACGGATAAACAAATCTCAAAACAAAACAACCCAATACAATACAATACAAAACTTGAGAGATTTCAAACAAAAGCACAACAAAGCATCAACTCTAAATCCAGTTTCTAGCATAGATTTCGACTTGGGGATGTTGTTTCCAATGAGATCTAATTTGCAAATTAATCTGAGATGTTAAAGTTTGCAGCAACTGTTCTTTAGGAGTGGCAGGACCTTTAAAAGTCCTAGTATTTCTCTCTTTCCATATACCATAGACAGCTACCCCAAGACAGATAACTGGGATAGCTTGTTTGATTTGTTTCCCCTTCCAATGTTGCGCCATCCACTGAACAGTAACATCCCAATCTGTCCTATTCCATCTGAGCTCACACCTTTGCATCAAAACCTGCCAAATAAAAGAAACATAAGTACACTCAAAAAATAAGTGATTATGTGATTCCATCTGGCCATGACAAAACACACAAGTAAGAGGACCAGGTGTGTAGGCAAAGATCCTATCTTGTGCTGCAAGTCTATTCTGAACCGCAATCCAAAGAACAAAATTTTGTCTAGGAGTGCAACCTGAAAACCAAACAATATTGTACCAAGATGCCACAGGAGCAACATCTCTAAAATGGTCCCAAATGTGTGCAAATTTATACTTCCCCGAGGGGGAAATAGTCCAAGAGACACTATCCGACATACCATTAGGCTTATACATATTAGATAAGACATTGCGAACTTCATTCAAGCCAATGGAGTTAGACGAGGGCCACCTCCAGTCATTGTTACTTATAATAGCCTCAACTTTAGCTTTTACATCAATAGCCGCATCATAAGCAATCCTACTAGTATTTTGTTCAATCAAAGGACCAATGGGAAGCCAATTATCAAACCAAAGGGAGGTATGTTTGCCATCACCAATCTTATGAGTAAGGATTGGTTTGACAAGGGCCCTAAGTTTTAACACTTATTCCAGTACCAAGAGCACTGGCTGGGAGCTTTGATTTCCCAAAAGCTCTTTGTTTTAATCATGTACAAATGTACCCAAGCTTTCCACAAAGAATTATTAGTAGGGTCAAGAAGGTTACCAATGTGCTTTAAATTTAATAGAGTATTTGTGAGATAAACATCTTTGAACCCCAAACCACCTTCTTTTTTTGGTTTGCAAACCTTGGCCCAAGCAATTTTGGCTCCATGTCCTTTCTCTGTGGAGCCAGTCCAAAGAAATCTCATTAAGGATTGATCAACCTGCTTAAGGACCCCTTTTGGAAGAATAAACATCCCTGACCAATATTGTTGGATACCCACCAACACAGACTGGATAAGCTGAGCCCTACCTGCATAAGATAAGAATTTAGATTTCCAGGAAGTAACTCTAGAACATATTTTATTAACCAACTCTTCACAATGGCATTTTTTCAATTTAGTAGTTATCAGAGGAACTCCAAGGTATCGCATAGGAAGGGATCCTCTGGTAAATTGGAGTTCCCTCAGAATATCATTAGCAATTTGATCATCAACCCCAGAGAAAAAGACACAACTTTTAGCATTGTTAGCTTGAAGACCAGACCAGTCATAGAATTGATTTAAAGTTTTTCAAACTAGTTTAGCAGAATCAATGTCCCCATTCAGTAAAATGATTAAATCATCAGCAAAACAAAGGTGGGAGATTTTTAATTTTTCACATTTCCAATGGTATTTGAAATCACCATTTTGAATATTGTGATGGAGAAGTTGGCTAAGAGCCTCCATGATAAGAACAAAAAGGTAAGGGGAGATAGGATCTCCTTGTCTAAGACCTCTAGCGCCATCAAAGTATCCAACAGATTCCTCATTAAAGTTAATGGAGTATCTAGGGGTAGTAACGCAAGCAAAAACCCATTTTTTTAGTTTAGGAGGAAACCCCATAATATCAAGAAGATCAAACAAGAAATTCCAACTAACACTATCATATGCTTTCATCAGGTCAACTTTGGTAGCAACTCTAGGTTTCCCCCCAACTTTGTGATAGTCTCTAAGAAGATCCTGAGCTAGAAGGACATTATCGCTAATTTTCCTACCCTTAACAAAAGCAGACTGAGCTTGATCAATAATTGTAGGAAGAAAAGATTGGATTCTATTAGCAATAATTTTGGATATACATTTGTAAATGGTATTACAACAAGAGATTGGTCTAAAATCATCCATCTTAGAGGGGTTGGGCACTTTAGGAATCAGAGCTATGATGGTAGCATTAGATTCTCTTAACATTTCGCCTGAAAGAAAAAATTCTTGAATTGCTTCAATAACAGTAGGCCCAATAGTCTCCCAAGCTTTCTTAAAGAAATATGCATTAAAACCATCTGGGCCTGGGGCCTTGTTGTCATGCAAACTAAACAAAGTGTGCTTAATCTCATCAGGATTAGGGATTCTATCAAGATCCTCCAAAAGATTCTCAGGTATCCTTTTATTGATAACCCTTCGAAGAATATCAATTCCAGGGTAAAGGTTATTAGCAATGGTGCCCAGTAAATCTTTAAAATACCTTACTGCCTCCACTTTAGCTTCATCAATGGTGCAAGTAAAGGTGCCATCAGGTTTTTCAAGTTTGAAAATCCTTTTCCTATTTCTCCTACTTTTAATATGTTGGAAAAAGTATCTTGAATTTTTGTCCCCTGATTCTAACCATTACACCCTAGATTTCTGCTTAAGAGTTTCCTCTTCCATCCAAATAGCTTTTAGGAAAGTAGATAAACATTGTTTTTGTTTGGAGATTAGAGAAGGGCAACAAGGATTGTTAAGAAGGTCGGACTGAACTGCTTTGAGGTCAGCCCTAGCTTTGTCAGCTAACAGTTTTTCCTTTCCAACAAAACTTTTACTAAGACTTTTCAACTCGTATTTAACCAATCTAAGTTTATGACAAACTTGATACTGATTAGTACCATTGACAGTAGTATTCCAAGCATTAGAAATGGAAAGGTTGTAAGAATCCAGTTGTGTCCAGAAATTGAAGAATTTAAAAGCTTTACCCTTCCTCTTAACATTATTATCAAGGAAAAGGACAAGAGGGGAATGGTCAGAAATACTAGGTTCTTGGAAATGAACATAAGAATCATCAAAGTTGTCCAGCCAATTTTGGTTAACCAGAGCTCTATCCAATTTCCTTTGAGTATAATCTGATCGCCCATATCTACGATTACTCCAAGTAAAGAATTCTCCCAGATATCTCAGGTCAGTGAGACAAAGGGAATTAACAACATTTTTGAAATCAGTAATATCAGAATGTAAACCAAAGTCTGGTTCAGAGACTTCATTGGTGTTTAAAACCACGTTAAAATCTCCAAGAAGAACATGATTTATTTTGGAGTCAAAGTGGGAACTTAACTCCGTCCATAAAGCTTTTCTTTCCTGGCCTGTGTTAAAACCATAAATAAAAGATGCCTCAAACTGAATATTAAGGTCATCATTACCAATATTAACATGAATAACTTGGGAAGAGATCCTAAGGACAGTAAGGTTGATTTTGTCAGGGTTCCAACCTACCCAAATTCTCCCAACAGAGTTTGGGGTGCTATTGGAGACTGAATTCCAGTCCTTAAAAATTGTCTTTTTGATTTTTTTTCTTCATTAGTGGTCCTAACCTTAGTTTCAATAAGTCCAAGGACATCAATATTGTTAGCAAAAATAAATTTAGCAACCTCATATTGTTTGGAGGGCTGGTTGAGGCCCCTTATATTCCAGGAACACACAATCATTAAGAACGTTTATGAGAAGGTTTCCGCTTACCTGAAGAACCTCCTGTTTTGTTCTTCTTTGAATGGTGAATGTGTGGAGTACTAGTAGAAATAGGAGACTGACCTGAGTCCTTGTAGGCAGTAGATGTAACAACTTCCTCAATTGGATCAGCAGGACTAATAATCCCCTTACCATTTGCAAGATGAGGGGTCTCAAGAATACCTGAGTCTTTGTGGGTTGTAGATTGGGATAAGTTGCCTCCCTCATCTAATTGATGCCGCTGTTCTTGTACTTGTTCTCCTCCGAGATTGGACAATAGAGGAAGGATAGCATAAGTAGCTGAGCTTATATCAGCATCCCCATAGACTTGTACCATAGTGCCATCTGGTTCCTCCTTAGAATTCTGCTGTAGATTGACTTCACAGGATTGATCTGCTTGACTAAGATTGGCTTCTATAGTTTCCATTTGTATTGAGGTAGAACAAACATGTAAGTTTTGTAGTTCTACTGTTGTGGGTTCTTTACGTAAAGAAATTTTATCTTTGGGGATGCCCTCTACCTCCAATGATTCTTGAACACCGCTCGGTTCAATCTCTTCAACTGTGGGATCAACTAAAGAAGAGAACATATTTCTGTCTAGATGTTTTTCCTTAGGACTTAAGAGTGGCTTGTCTGGAATTTTCGATTTCTGCCCAGAATTTTCTCCCACAGCAGAATCACGGAAAGGTTCTGCCTCAATGGAAGAATTAACATTAATATCAGCATTGATGAATTTCCCTTTTTCCTTGGTTGTCCAAGCACCCTCCCCATGCTCCTGAGTAATGGTAGTGGCTTTCTGGACAGGGATTGGAGCTTTGGGAAGTTTTGCACAATCGTGGCCAAATCTTTTGCACTTAGCACATCGGACTGGAGTCCACTGGTATTGAACCGGAAGATAGATTGGCTCAATATCTCCAGTAATTGGGTCTTCAAAATCAATAACAAGCTCTTTAAGAAGCTCTTGGTTGGCATTCAATTCAATACAGATCCTTGCATATGAGATTCTCCTACCATGTGCTGTAATTTTGGCAACATGCAGAGGTTTCCCAATGGCACTTGCTATATGACTTAACCCTAGAGGATTCCAGAGTTCCAGAGGAATATTTGAGATATGAACCCAAACTGGAATTGTGGCAATAGATTCTTTAGAAAGAGTAAGACCAGTTTGCCATTTCCTCAGGATTATTGGTTGCCCACTTACATGCCAAGGGCCTCCTTCAAGGATAGCCATGCTCTCCTCTTCACTGTTAAATTTAAAGAAGAAGAATCCAGAGTCCGTAGCCACCATGTCATGTAGACCGTGTTTCCCCCATAACCTGCTAGTTGCATTTTTGACCAAAGAGAAGGGTAATTTCTTCCCTAAAAAATAGCCTACCAGGGTGTTACTCCAAGCATGGCTGCCTTCAACAAACACCTCCTTAGGAATTCGTAAATGTTTTCTTTGTTGCCCTTCTAGAGGTTTAATAAATTTAAGCTTGAATCCTAAGGAGCTCTGAGGAGTGACCAAAGCTGCCCAGGCCTTTGGATGAAAATTGCTAGCACCTGCCACAGCTTGGGCCGGGTAAATTGGGGGAACCGAGCCACACATGGGGCCCACAGTTTTGGACGAGCTCTCACCAGTAGGAAGAACAAGGTTGACGCATGGGGGCTGAGTGGAAGGATCCACGCGTCGCACATCAGATGGGGCAACAGCCGACACAGCGCCGGATGTGGCGGTTAAAAGTGAAGACCCCACGTGGGATTTAGCGGTAACTTCAGGAACTGCTAGGACCAAACTGCCCCTGTCATTGCGTGTGGCAGCAATTCTGGTCAAGGGGCATTGCGTGTGGGCAGACACGGCGCCGGGAATTGCGGGATGACCCATGTGGGGTGATAAGTCTGTAGAAGAGGTTTCTTGACCAATGGACAAATGGCCGGGTAATGGGGGAAAATGACTGCCACCCATGTGCTTTGGCAGCCCACATGCGGGTTTTTGGGCTTTTAAAATATGACCGTTGGTCAAGGGCGCGTGAGACACTGCTGCAAGAGAGGCTGCGTGTGTATCACTTGAGACAAACACCTCGGGTAAACCACAAGTCCTATTTTCAAGATCAAACTCATCAAACTTTTTAAGTGTTCCAACAGCTTCTTCATCAGATTTTGAATGGACCCTGCCATCATATGACGACAATGCATTCTTAGGAAGAACATAAACTGGGAGAGGAGCTCCAGGGCATATATCAAAAGATTCAAACTGAGAATCCCTCCAGCTATGACCTCCTCTACTGTTCCCCTTAACTCCTCTGCTACCATTAGGTCTGTAAGAAGTCCTACCAGCATGGGATGATCCCCCACTTAAGGGAGCACTAATAGGGGGAGATTCAAAGATCTCTTGTTGCCTTTCACTCATCTCAGCAAGAAGGGTTCGGAGCTTTGTATTCTCTTCAACCAGATTAGAATTAATCCTAAGAGAAGCTTCATAACCCACCTTAAGTGGATGGTCCATTTGCTCATCTACCTCATCTTCCTCACTCTCTAAGCTTGGATTAGTAGAAGGAAGATCAGTAAGAGGCTTGGCACTCGGATATGAGATCAGAGCCTCACTTGCCATGGATGTGGATGAGGCAGCAACATCAAAAGAAGTGACATTCATTGTTGAAATAGCATTCAGCACCTTAGGATCTTCAATACACTTCACAGCTTGTTTCTTTCTCTTTAAGATTTCATTAGAATCTTGAAGAGATTTGAAAACACCTTGGTCAGATCCTTCATTCACAAAATCCTCTTGGACTACCCAATCTTCATCAAGTTCAAGCTCCTCATCAGAGAAGCCATGAGCATTAGGCAAGATTGGGGAAACAGGTTCTATGGAAGCTGGAGATGTTGATTTAGCAACAATAAGCACATGAGTACCCAGTTTTGAATCTCCAGAGCTTAATGAATCACTAGAGAGGTTCAATTGATCAGATTTATTGGTCTTAGTAGGGTCTAGACCATCATTTGGATTACGTTTCTTCCTATTAGATCCCATTCAACCATATTACAGAAAGGAATAAAAACTAAATGAACTAGAATAGGCAATCTCAAAATCCTAGAGAGAAGGTAGACTTTCTCTCTCTTCGTCCCAATGTTTTTGGTATTGGAGAAAATTATTAAAACTTCACGAAATTGGCAATGGCAATCACACTTCTCTTTGGTTTGATTATTGGCTCCCTATAGGTTCTCTTATGGATAATTATTCTCACAGAATTATCTATGATGCTGCTATTGACATTAATGCTAAGGTGAGTGCCATCATTAGAGAATGGGATTGGGCCTGGCCTGGCTCTCATTCCATTGAGCTTGATGAAGTCAGATATTTGTTGTCCACCTTCTACAAACCCTCTAACTGTAAGGATAGTGTGAATTGGACTGTCATTCCTAATGGTGCTTTCAATACTCCCCTTATATGGGACCACCTGAGAGATCATTCCTCCATTGTTCCTTGGCATAACATAGTTTTGTTCTAAGGAGGTACCCCTAGACAGAGTGTTATCCTTTGGTTAGCTGCCCAATTAAGGCTATCTAGCCATGATAGAATCTCTATGTTTACTTCTGGTCCTCTTGCTTATGTTTTTTGCCATTCTCAAATGGAAACCCACGATCACCTTTTTTTTTGCATGCTCTTACTCTTCTTTTATCTAGTAGGAACTTATGTTAAGATGTGGATTGACTTGGAATGGGCAGAGCTAGAATGACACCCTACTTTGGATGGCTCAGTACCTCAAAGGAAAGCGAGTACATCATGTGATACCTAAAATTTGCTTGGGAGTTGTTCTTTATGGCTTATGGAAAGAAAGGAACAATAGAACTTTCAAACAGATATTTTGTCCTCCTGAAATCACCATCAAGAACTTGATCTCACAGATTAATGCTCTTATTAGGATAAAATGGAAGCATCACAGTAATCTTGATATCATAATTAGTAAATGGCTTTAGTGCTATTTTTTTATTTTGGCTAGCCAGTTTGGTCTCTTTGTCTTGGCTGCCATGTTTTTGGATTGTTAGTAACCCCCTTTGCTACAAGCTTTTGTTTTTATTTCTGTTCTTATTGTATATCCTGGGATATACCCCTTGTACTTTTGTACATCCTTTTTTGGCTTTATTTACCATATGTTCGAAAAAATATATATTACTTAATCTTCAGTTTATGCACTTAAATACAAATAGGAAACAATTCTTTGTCTCAAAATAGGAAAGAAGATAAACAATATATCAGCCTTCAAGGATTATTTCACCCACTTTGAAGGATTCCATTTTTGAAACAATCTTGAATGTCAATTAGCTCTTTACATAATCTGAAATTATGAAATATATAATCATCCCTTTTAATTCCACACGCATGAATGGAATTAAGCAAGTTTATTCAGCCTTTATCTGTATTCATCCTTCTTCTTCATAAGCATGACGTGATCTTTTGTAAAGTATATTAAGTCTTCATCTTCTTTAAGTTAGCCCAATAAAATGCATTATTGATCTCCATGGATATTCTCATCATTCCCCCACTCTTCAAAAGGATTCGTCCTCGAATCTATGTAGTAACTAACAAGGAAATCAGTTTAGGTGTGGAGAAATTAAACTAATCAAGAAAAAAAATTTTGACTTGGTGCATGACACAAACAAACAAGAATAGCAAAAAAAATTTGTAACTTTTCTATGTGCACGACACAAAACAAACAAGAACATTTTTTTTTTTATTACCAAAAAACAAACAAGAACAATTTTTTTTGTAACTCTTGGTTCATGACTCATACAAGAACAAGGACAAAGGAATGAAGAACTCAACGAATCAGATTTCCTTTATTTTTATAAGAGCACGACGACACAAAAGAAAGAAGGAGACTCAAAACGAAAATGGATAAGATGACACAAGACATTTTTTTTTTTGAAAAATGGTAAATATATTCCAAAAAGGAGGATGTACAAATAAGATGACACAAGACATGAAAACAAAAGAGATAGATAACCTGATTTTAGAGCAGTTTTCCCAAAAAAAAAAAAACATGATTTTAGAGCCTGAGCTCTGATACCAAATAAAGCGAACCTCAATAGACTTGCTTTGAGACCCAACAATAATATTGGAATTTCTTCCATCTATTGCGAACCCCATCAACTTATTTTAAGACCCAACAGCAATCTTGACATGTTTTACCTAGAAAAGCTAAAATGATGTGAACCCGTGGAATTGAGATTCCTTGAACCCACGATCAGATTGTATTCCACCCAAGAAAGCCAATAATCAAGTCAACAATAATCTAGACCCATTGAAATCTTGTTCCAAGAACCTAGATTTGGTGAGAACATTACAAAGGTTTTGCCTTTGATAAGTTCAGATTTTTCAATTAAGAATAAGTAGAAAAAACTGAAAAGTTCTCTAGGAAGATAATCTTCTTTCACATAATATCCCATAAAAACTACTGTGGATATCGCATTTTTCTTACCCACAGCTTTTCTTTTAAAAATCTTTTTCAATTTAAAAACACAAAACAATGAGTCGCCACTTAATTTTTCAAAGGAAAATTAAGAAACCATTTTTAAAGCAAACTGATCTTTTTAGAAACCAGAGATTAACTAGGTCCGGGGATTATGGAATGAGAAGGGAAGGAGCCCATCGGACTAAAACACCCCTTCTCATCCTATCTCGCGATAGGCCTCTACTTAACATCCTTTTAATTGAATTATTAATTTAAATGTGCCCTCAACTAATATATATGTATATATATACGTTACAAAAGCATGTCTAAAGGGTGTAAGATTGCAAGTGATAAAATATCATTCAAAAGTCAGATAATTCAAATAGCAAGCAATATGGTATGCAATAGGGAGCAAGGGAACTTACCCGGGATCCAGCCACGATATTAAACATGCAATGCATACAAACGAAAGAAAATCCTAGAAAAGAGTCTCTAATCACATGTATTCACATAAGGCAAGATCCTAATTCTAATGTGTTGCGCATGAGGTTAAAAAAATAGATAAAGTCAAGAAATTAAGATAGACTAAAGAGGAGTTTTTAAGAAACCATACCTTGACAGCGCTACAAAACAAAGGTTAGTACACATGCTTCACATAATAATATGATGTCAAAACAATCAATCCTAATTCTCTAACTTAGATCTATCAAGCATGAAATCCAACTTTATCCAATAACTAGTTCTAATCATAAGCATTAATGTACATGAATAAATGAGTGCATATGAACAAGAATAAGATATGGATTTATTCGCTAATTTGGATCACTTAGTCTCTGGATTTAAGCTAAATTATCATTATTCAAAACATAATTTGAATTCTAAGACATTAGGGAACCATTTGAGTTAATATCAATAAGGCCAGACAAGAACAGTGACTGTTTTTCCCAAATTACAGAGAGCAGACCAAGTTTTGAAAAATAGAAAAACCATACTTCCAACGGTTAAATCTTAATGATTTTTGGATATGATATGCCTCTGTGAGTATAGTTTAAAACCCAAAAATAAAATCAAGGTTTGAACGGTTGGATCTTTGGGAATGTGGAAAACACTAGACATTGCTCAGGAATCTGCAACTCTCTGTCCAGAGATCTTGTACGATTTTCTAAAAAAAGTAAAAAAAATGCAAAACACTTAGATCTTTTTAGGGTATCTTCCTAACACATTAAAGTACTTAGAAAAAATTATTAGAGGCTCGGGAAACTCTATTAAGGTTCTGATTTATTAATTTCAAAATGGACTTACTGTTCTGAAATTTTGGACAGATTATGGTTGCTCAACAAAACCCTTGATCAAACCACCCAAAACATGAAATTACCTTGAAACAAAATTTTAAGTGGTAGAACTTTGGGTTATAAAAACTTTTCCATTGGTTTCATTCCATTCCAACGGTTAGATGTTCGGTTAAAAATCCATGATCAAAAATAGATTATGAACTCACTGCTCATTGGGTTAATTCACTTTATTCCTATTAACTTTAGACAAATAAGCCATGGGATTAGGCTTGTCTAAAGCTAATTCTCCTACCCTTTGGTGGTCATTGGAGACATAAATATATTCATATTTGTAAGTTTCAAAGAAGTATGGAAGAACTTCATAAAACTTAGTCATAACAAAATTCAAGATAGGTTTAAGTCCATTATGTTAAACATCCTAGTATCAACCTTAGTCCCCTTAAGAATTATAAGATTACAAGGAGATGAAGGGATTTTAAACCAAGAGATTCAAGTAAGAAATTGAAGGTCTTATGAATCTAAAGGATGAATATAAAGAAAACAAGAAAAAAGGAACTAAAGAAACTCAATGCACACTATATTAAATTTGCACAAAGGATAATTATGCTAGAGCTTACCTCCAAAGTATCCTCAACTTGGTGATTTTGGAGGACTTCCAAAGATAAATCAAGCTCTCCTACACTAATTCACACAACTCTTTCTTTAAACTACCCGAAACTCACTCCTAATTATGAGGATTAAAGTAAAAAAGAACTCTTGTATATCCTTTAGATTCAAAGAAAATCTCTCCCATGCAAGTGAATATTCATCCTCTATTTATAGACAATTTTAGAGGGGCATTTTAGTCATTTCAGGATTAAAAACCTTAATTCAGTCGTCCTTTTCATAGTACAAAACGTGGTGTATGCCAGCTGTCTGCTGTAAAAACGCGGCATTCACCGGAGATGGAAGCGGCACTCAGTAAATGCCGCATCGGCATTCAGTGAAACGGCGCGCGGCATTCACTGGCTACCGGAACGACATTCACTGAATGCCGCAGACAACTCTAGGGACTGTCGTTTTTTAGTAAAATTTGTTATTTTTACAGCATTTGATGAAATTCGCGGCAATCACTGAATGCCGTTCGACAGCCCAGAAACTGCCGCAGAAAGGCTTGAGTGTCGTTCTGCTTATACTTTTCCTTTTCCTCTTTTTTCTTTTTGCTTTGGGTTGGGGAGTCTTTCGAAGAGCTCGAATCATCTTTGGGAGTCCTAGATAAGTTCGGACATTGTCATCATTGGATATGGAGGTAACACTCTCCTTAATTTGATGTTTGGTCAAGATCGGGGTGTCTACAGTTTGCCCCTCTTCGGCGGAGTGTGTGGGGCAATGTGAACCACAAGCGAACGTCGAAACCTGTGTGAAGACGAGCCCTTTGACCAAACTGTCGGATCTAAGGAAAAACAAAATGCGTCACAAAAGGAAGCGAGTGCGCAGCGGATTTCTAATTGGTCGTGCCCCATGATGAGTTGCCTACGTATCCCATCAGGAATCAGACCAAAGCGTAGTTCGGGCATGGGGTCAAACACACACAAACGCAAGTAGTCACACGGATGGATGCACCTATCCTATCGTGATGTGCATGCTATGTAATGGTATTTTCTGAATAGGCTTGATTATACAAGCATCATGCTTACTCTATACCATGTCTTCTCTACGTATGACGCACGTTACATGACGCGTCAGTCAGAGAAGATTACCGAATCTTTGACTGATGCAGAGTCTGTTATGGTGGTCAAGAAGATGCTTTTGATTTAAAATTGAAGGTTAACGCAAATCTATTACGAGAACCGAGAATGTAAATCCGTTACATTCTCATAACAAAGGATCAACGTAAATCTATTACGCTGATCAAGAACATAAATCCGTTATATTCTCAGAATGAGGGTTAACGCAAATCTGTTGCGAGAATTGAGAATGTAAATCCGTTACATTCTCAAAACAAAGGATCGACGTAAATCTGTTACGCGGATCGAGAACATAAATCCGTTATATTCTTAGAACGAGGGTTAACACAAATCTATTGCGAGAACCGAGAATGTAAATCCGTTACATTCTCAAAACAGAGGATCGACGTAAATCTGTTATGCGGATCGAGAACATAAATCCGTTATATTCTCAGAACGAGGGTTAACGCAAATCTGTTACACTCTAAAAATGGGGTAATCATATTTGGGGTGAGTCAAGACTCAAAATCATTTCAATTTTCAGAATTTTGGGAGCCCACAGACTCAAAATTATTTCAATTTTCAAAATTTGGGAGCCCATGGACTCAAAATTATTTCAATTTTCAGAATTTTGGGAGCCCACGAACTCAAAATTATTTCTTTTTTCAAAATTTGGGGACCAATTTGATCCTGAAAACCAACCCCGGGGGTTAAAAGCACAATGAGGGTAAAATTTGGGAATTAAATCCAAATATTGGGGCCCAATTTTGAATTTTGGGGGGAAAACAAAATATCTCTTAACCGACTTAAACGCAGCACATGCTTCAAACTTACGGTAGTCACTGACTGCCGTACGGCACTCACAGAGTGCCGTTGCGACATTCAGTGAGTGTCGCAAGGCAGTTCATCAATTGCCGCGCACGAAAACCGAGTGCCGCGTTTGAGCGGCAGAGGCTTAAACTGAGAGTTTCATTTCATTCTCTCATTTCTCTCTAACCCAAAATCTCTCTGGAGAAATTTTTCCCTCTTTTCTTTTTGCTTGTATTGATCTAGCCAGGACTTATCAGGTTAGTTCTACTTGATCAAAACTCGAATTATTCTCATTATTTTGTTGTTTTTTTGAAATTCTAGAACGCGAATCTTCTTCTTTCTTGACAGATTATGGCGAGTGGTTCCGACAGCCGAAAGAAGGCCAAATATCGGGCCACTCCTCATCCCGACCCTACACTCTTGCTCCTGGATCCAGAGGAGCACTTATCCGCCCGTGCGTTCAAGCGCGAGGTAAACGCCTTTCTCTTTTCTTTCTTTTAATGCTTTTCTTCTTGAATTTTATGAATGCTATGCATAGTCAAAAGATTTCTTATGCCTCCTCGTGCTTGTTGATCTTTCGGGTGTTCCAATCGTATCTGTGCCTGCTCACCTATTTAATTTGATCGTCCTTTGACCTTATTTTGTTACTATCATTCTTCTTCTTCTTCTTCTTCTTTTTTTAAAGTTCATGAACGCAAACCGTTTTATCTGAAGTTTTCACATTCCCTCATAAATACAACCACGGTGTTTACGAATTCCCGGGCATTTTACCCGTATCCGTGCATATTTAATTTCACTATCTTTTATGTTCTTCAAAGGATCTTTTGCACATCCCCCTAATGATCCCCCCCCCCCCCCCCCCCCCCCCCCCCCCCCTTTTTTTTTGGAATTTTCTATTCTTCTTTTTTTTTTTTTGAAACTTCCTAGTATATATTTTTTTAAGGAAGCGAACAATCTCCTTTTTCCTCTTCTTGAGATCTCTCTTAGCACTTCGAATGCTTTCACTATTCACATCCTTTTATCATTCTGTGAACGGCTACTAAACTTTATATAAATGCCAACGAGTACCATGCTTGTGAATTTTCCTGTGAATGTTTCTAGATTTCTTCCCTTTTCTCTTATTATTAATTCTTATGTTGCTTTTTTCCCATTTCCTTATTATTACCTATTTATTTTTATTGCTTTCTTCTTTATCCATTTACTAACATCAAATCTTGTGATTCTTTCTTGCAGCTACAACCCGAGGTGCTGAAGGGGCACGGCAGTCTTGCCCACGGTTATGAGTGGTACACGGAGTTGAGCTAGCCGGTGAAGGGTTTTGTTACCGCGGCTGGCTTTGGGGACTTCGTCAAACTTTTGACGAAGAGCTCCAATGACCTGAGGCAGATTCATGCATTGGCGGAGAGGTGGTGGGATACCACCAACACTTTCCACTTTCTATTCGGCGAGATGACGATGACGCCGCTGGATTTCTCTATGATCATCGGTATCCCTTTTGGGGGAGAGAGCCTTCGCTACCTGGATGCGGCGAGGGAGTGGAACCGGATCGAGCCGCTGCTGGGAGCCATCCCGGAGGAGCCCTTGGTCACGGCCAAGTGGTTCCTGGATACTTTTCGAGGCCGACAGGGCTTTACCGATGAGCAGATGGCCCGAGGTTTTCTAATGAATGTGCTGGGGTGCTCTCTGCTGAGCACTAAGGGAAATCAGATCTCTGTGACTGCTGGGGTCCCTGGAGCGTATGGATCAGATATACCAATATGATTGGGCTGGGGCAGGGCTAGCCATCTTCTATCAGCATATGGGAGAGATATCCCAGGATCGCCCAGCCTCTACTGGCGGCTTCTGGAGGGCATGGGAGGTATACTTCTCTTCTTTTATTAATTTCCTAATCTTAATTTAAACTTTGCATTCTTATTCCAGATTTCTGTATTTAAAACTTATGTTCTTCTCTCTTTCTTGCAGATTTGGTCCCATGAGTATTTGCACATGATGTCGCCTGACACGCGACTAGCAGACGCCCTCATCATGCCCCAGGGGCTGAAGTGGGCGAAGGATCGGGTTGGTCGGAAGACCAGAGCTCACGATTTTATCTCGTTCAGGAATTTCCTGACGAACCTATGAGAGCAGCACGTCCGATGGCAGCCCTAGCTTGACATACTTCCAGAGACCTCCCAGGGGATGCGGGAGTCGGCTGGGTATAACCCGCAGAGGGTCTTGCTAGACGGACCAGAGGCTCGGTGTGGTACCTGGGAGAGAGAGTGACTAGACAGTCCTTGGCGGCCGAGTCTTTCTTGGTGCCATTCCCCCCGTCAGAGTCTATGAGGGCTACGGATACCCTCCAGGGTTCCGCGCTTACGGTTGCCCTAACTGGCCTATCTCTTCAGCGTTTTGTGGAGCCTCCAGCGGGATACACAGCTTTCCGTGCTACAAAGCTGATGAGGAACTTTTCCCTGATGGAGGTGACCCGGGTGAGTTTCTTTCAACCTTCTTCTTTAATTCCTTTGAACATGCGTGTTTTATCTTCTTATTGGATTTATTCTTCCTTGCAGCCCATCCCTGCTGCTGCTCAGGCTCCTGCTCTACCGCCCTGGGATTGGAGTCTTAGGACAGTCTCTTAAGGTGAGTAGACTACTACCATGGTCCCTAGATATCAGGCGGGTACTCCCATCATTCCGCTCCAGTACGATCATGTCCCGCGAGATTATGCGGAGGAGGGCTTACTTTATGCCCACAGCATGAGAGAGTGGATTTATGGCCGGGAGTGGAGGGTATTTTCTAAATCTTGCTTTATTTAAAACTGTAGTTTTATTCAGACATTCTAACACTTCTTTCTTTTGCTCAGGCTGAGGGGACGCGAGCGGCTGCTGAGGCTCATACGAGAGCTCTGGTAAGAACGAGAATGTTCCTTTTTTATTTGTTTATCTTTCTTTATAAACCATTTTTTTGGTAATTTGACTTGCTCCCTCCATCTAGGAGGAACAGGTGGGGGCTCTATCCCGGTAGGTGGGAGAGCTCCAGCAGCGACTTCAGCAGTTCGACATCCCTCTCAGCGATGCCCCTGGAGGCAGCGGTGTTGGACTTGGTGGAGGCGGTGGTGACGGCACCAGTAGCGGCAGAGGCAGGGGCAGAGGAGGTGGTGGACGCGGTGGGAGCGGCACAGAGTCAGAGGAGGAGCTTCTCAGACATGTTACTCGCCAGACTAGGGGCCGAGGCCGGGGTTGACTGATGAGAATCAAGGAAGCACTTAATGGGCTGAATTGGGCTGATTATAAATGGAGAATCCAAGAAGATCAAGGTGGCATTTTTTGGGTTGATCTTATTAATTGGGCATAAATTTGAAGAAGATAGGGCTGATTATATTTCCTAATCATATTTATGCATGTGGAAGAATAATGGGCTGAATATAACTTCCAAGATATGGCTATTTATGTTTTATAGTTGGAAGTTAGGAGTTTGTTCATGTTTCTATGTGTTTTTAATGAGTTAAACTACTTTTTTGTATAAGTCTATGTTAAAAAACGTGGTAGCTTTATTTCCTATGGTTGGGAGGATGTTCCAACTACTTGCATTTATTTCCTATGGTTGGAGGGTTGTTCCAACAACTTGCATTTATCCCTATGGTTGGAGGGTTGTTCCAATCCTATATATACTCTTTTGTATGGGCAGATTTATATAATGGATTAAACACAATTCTGAAGTTGAGCTTTGCTCCTCCCCCTTGTTCTTCACAAAACACAATTTTTGACTTATCAATCAGCCTTTCGCATCTGATTGTGGCGTCTTCACACACCATGACTTATCAATCAGCCTTCTGCATCTGATTGTGGCGTCTTCACTAATCTTTGGAATACCCGTGGTTTGCGTCTCTTTATAGGCGTTGGGTCACGGGTTCACTATCACAACAATCTGATTTTAGCTTTTCTGGGTAAACATGTCAATTTTGTTGTTGGGTCTCAATACAAGTTATTGAGGTTCGCATCACTGACTTTTCTTTCTCTTTTTTATTTTTGAGCATTTCTTGGAGAGGACTTATACTGTATTTTGGATGATTGTATACACATGCACACATTTTATGATGGCTTCAGGATAGCCGGTAGGATAGGCACTTGCCTTTATCTTTTCTGCTTTTTATTGCTATTCATCGTATGTGTGACCATAGTTTGGTCCTTTTATTATGCTTGGTATATATATTTTGTCATATGTGGGACCATAGCTTGGTCCCTCTTTTATTTTAACCTTGAATGCTTCTGTGAATGTATGAATGAATGAATGTATGTGACCATGGTCCTATGTTGCTTGTACGTGCTTCATGATGCGCACATTTATTCTCTCTTTTGTTTGCAGGTGGGCTGAATTATTGTAAACAAACCCTGGCCAGAATGAGGCTCAGGACGGCACTCGGTTAGGTCTCAGCAGCACTCAATGAGTGCCGTAGCGGCATTCCGTGAATGCCGCAACGGCACTCACGGACTGCCGCGTGGCACTTCGTTGAGTGTCGTCCTGCTTTATCAAGTGCCGCGGGTAGGTGGACAGTTTTATTCCCCTATTTATACTACTTTTTCCCCCAATACTCCGCAAAACATCATTTTTTCTTCTTCACTTCCTTCTCAAATGGCCCCTATCAGCTCTTAAATCCTTTTTCCATGGATGGATACCCTCTCCGGCATTGACGGGCTCAACTTTGAGTGCTTCAGGCTGAATTAACTCTTCTCTTTCTAACGGATGAATTTGAATGAGGGCCTACTTCGAGCTGCCATCCAATGTTGGGATCCCTCTCTTAACGTCTTTCACTTCGGCTCTCAGGAGACTTGTCCTTTGTTTGAGGAATTCAGTGCTATTCTACACACTGATCCTTTTGTTGAGTTGATAGTTCCTTTGGTTCAGGCCGGATACGTCCGGGATTTAGCCACTCTTCTCCATATATCTCGGAATGCGGCGGGCTTTTTTGTTTGCGACAGGCATATTGACTTTGAGCGCCTCTCTTCCATTTATGCTCCCATAGGAGACCCTTATGATGGAGAGTATCAGATCATTCGGCGTAGCGCCCTGTCGATTGCTATGCTTTCTTACTTCCTCTTTCAGTCATCTTCCGACATTCTCATACCCATTGCCTATGGTTTGCGGGAGATGAAGAGCGCTGTTAAGGATTCTTGGCAAAACTCTGACTGGTTTGGGCCATGCTCATACTGTTGAGGCTATGTTATCCGCAGGGGCACCTTTTGTCTTATAGGTTTGGCTCATGGAACACCAAGATACACTCCTCAAATCTTCGTGGGCCGCTTCCCTATGACCGTATGGAGGTTTATTGCCTGTTCCACTCTGCCGATGCTTGGCTTGGCTGGTTTAGAGGCCTTTCTTCTGGTGATATTTGCTGGACTTGCCCGTAGTGGGTTTACTGTTATGTTGCCGTACGCCTTCCTGGGCAGCCCGGCATCTGGTTGCCTGACTTGCATACTACTACCTTCTACATTCCTGGTCGGGTGGTTCGTCAGTTCGGACTCTTGCAGGACGCTAATGAGACTGTTACCGATGATTTTACTAGGGGGTCTACTTTGCGCCCTTCTATTGTGAAGACTTTCATCGAGGCTTGGCATGACAGAGTTTCAGCTCCTTTCCGGAGAATCCCGGCTTCGATCGTGCCTACTGATCGGGAGAGAACAGATCCTAATTACATGCCTTAATTCACATTTGTTAGCATATTTCATCCTGTTTTTATGTATTTTTATTTCGTTTTCTATTTTAGAGCAGGTTTTGGAAGAAAACACTAATCCAGGTTAAATAGGGAGAAAAAGCACAAAGAAAGAAGCTGAAAAAAGACAATCACTCGTGATGGGAACCATAGTGGACCAAAGCTTAAAGATGATCATTTGCAAGTTCCAGATGGGCCAATCACAAGGTCAAGAGCTAAGAAGATCAACGAAGCAATGCAAGGACTGGTGCAATCCACTTGGGAAAAGTTCAGAAACTTATTATGCAAGGCCCCAACATTTAGCATGGGCTTGAAGGAAGAAGAATCAGTTCTAGTTCATGTGATACAAGCTACAGAAGGGGTGGAATAGCTTATTGGGTTTTTATAGACTTTAATTTTTATGTTTCTATGGTTTTGGCATATGGGCCTATTTTACTTTTTAAGTAGACATTTATTTAGCTTTAAACATGCAGTTTAAGTTGTTTTGGGCTTGAGTATTTAGTCCATCTTTTATTTTCGTTGAAGGCCTTTTTGGCCCAAGGGTTTCTTAGAAGTGATTAAAAGAAAGAACTTTGTAGCAGCTTTGATATAGAACGTTAATGAAATTTATTTTCTGGGGAGCTATTCAGTTTTCTCTGCTTGTTCTTGATTGAACAATTCGAACTTATCAAAGGCATTTCCTTTGTGGCGTTCACCAAATCTGGGTTCTTGAAACAGGATTTCAACGGGTCTAGATCATCCCTGTGACTTGATTGTTGGCTTTCTTGGGTGAATTACAATCTGATCGTGGGTTCAAGGAATATCAATTCCACGGGTTCATATCACATTTGGTATCAGAGCTTAGGCTCCAAATCAGGTCTGATTTATCCATTTTATTTCGTGTTCTTGTTTCTGTTTCATTTTTTTTTTCTGTTCTGTTATTTTCGTGATCTTGTTTCATCTCGTCTTTCTATTCAATTCGTGTTCTATTCTTTTCGTGTTCTTGTTTTCGTTCGTGTTCGTGTCCGTGTTCGCATTCGTGTTCTTGATTACGATCTGGAATTTCGTGTTTAGGGTACGAATCTGATCTGCGATTTTTTTTGTTTTGTCTCTTGCTACTTCGTGTTCGTTCATCCTCGTGATTTAGGGTTACGAACGTGAACTGTGAAGTCGCCCTGATTATTCAAAAAAAAAACAAACAAAAGAAAAGAAAAGAGGAAAAAAAAAAAAAAAAGAAAGGGAAGAGAAGAGATCGGTAAGCCGCGATAAAAATAAAAAAAATAAAAAATACAAAAAAAAAAAAAAATCGGCTTAAATTTTTTTGTTCGTTTTGCATTGTCCATGGTCTAAGGAGTCCGAAACTGATCTTACTCCATAGTGTGAAAAAAATTTCCGAAAAAATTCGGTTTTTGTGCTGTTCGAAACCTATCTTCTGTGATCGCTGTTTCTTGGGATAAACTTTGTTTCCATCTTCAATTGGCTCATATTCAAAAAATATATATATATATATATTCGTGATTTTTTTTTTTTTTTATTATTCCTCTCAAAATCTGATTTCTTGTTTCGTTTGCCCTCGTCGTATATTTTCTTGAGATCCGTGTCATTTTTTTTTTTATTACTTCCTTGTTTCTAGAATCTATTGCTGGCTGGGATAAAACAAGGTCGTGTCTTGATTTAGTTCACTTAGTTCTTGAAAGAACTTGAAAGGGAAAACAATTGAGGTAAAAGGCAAGAGTGTGTGAGACTAATTTCGGGAAAAAGCCAATCAGAGTGAAACACGAGTGGAGTGACAACTTTTGAGCGTAAACACGTAAGGGAGTGTGTGAGGTTTTACCACTAATATTCTTGTTTTGCAGCACATTAAAATGGATGACTCAACACCTAGAGGGGAGGCAGATAACACAACCTTTATGTTGCAGGCCATGCAACGACAGTTTGAACGGTTAAATTTGGTGTTGGGGGAGGTACGGGATAGGATGGATCAACAAGATGTAGTGATTCAAAATCTGCAAGGTGGGCGTGATGGGAGGAGACGTGAGCCTAGAGTTGAAATTGAGTATGAGATCGAAGAAGATGAAGAGGATGAGGAAGACATAGTATCTGATGTTGGTAGGGGAGGAATGGGTAGACCTAGAGGAGGTAGGCGTGGAAGAGGACCTAGGGGGAATCCAAGGGGTCGAGATGGGGTAGATAGGAACCTTGGGAGCATCAAAATGAAAATACCATCTTTCCACGGGAGGAATGACCCTGAAGTGTATTTAGAGTGGGAGAAGAAAATAGAGTTGATTTTTGATTGTCACAACTACTCAGAGGAGAAGAAGGTGAAGCTGGCAGTAATTGAATTCACTGATTATGCAATTATTTGGTGGGATCAATTAGTGACCAATAGGAGGAGGAATCATGAAAGACCTGTAGAAGCATGGGGTGAGCTGAAAGCTCTCATGAGGAAGCGTTTTGTACCTAGCCACTACTACAGAGACCTTTACCAAAAGTTACAAAACCTTTCACAAGGGTCCCGGAGTGTGGAGGAATACCATAAGGAGATGGAGGTGGCTATGATTCGGGCTAATGTAGAGGAGGATCGAGAGGCCACAATGGCTAGATTTTTAAGTGGTTTGAATAGGGATATAGCCAATGTAGTTGAGTTGCAGCATTATGTGGAGGTAGAGGACATGGTGCACATGGCTATGAAGGTGGAGAGGCAATTAAAAAGAAAGGGGGCAGCAAGGTATACTTCAGTTTCTAGCACTCCTTGGAAACCAAAGTGGGAAAGAAATGACCGAGCTGTAGTAAAGGGAAAGACCGAACCACCTAAAGAAACAGATGAGGGGACTAGCAAGAACAAACCCAAGGTAGAGTTGCAACCTTCAAGGAATAGAGATATCAAATGTTTTAAATGTTTGGGTTTGGGGCATATAGCATCTCAATGTCCAAACAAGCGGGTGATGATTATGCATGACAATGGGGAGGTGATGACTGAAGGTGAAGACGATAGTGATGGAGTATCTGATGCTAGTGATGATGATGGATTGGAATACCCCGTAGAAGGTGAGTCTCTTGTTGCCAGGCGTGCTCTTAATACACAAATGAAGGTAGATGATATGGAGCAGCAGAGAGAAAACATATTTCATACTAGATGCTATGTAAATAACAAGGTGTGTAGTATGATTATAGACGGGGGAAGTTGCACCAACGTAGCTAGTACCACTTTAGTTGAGAAGTTGAACTTACCTTTGCTGAAGCATCCTAGACCTTATAAGTTGCAGTGGTTGAATGAGTGTGGAGAGGTTAAGGTCAGTAAGCAGGTTTTGGTGGCCTTCTCTATTGGGAGGTATAGTGACAAGGTGCTTTGTGATGTAGTTCCTATGCATGCTGGCCATATTTTGTTGGGGAGGCCATGGCAGTATGATAGGAGAGTGATGCATGATGGATTTAGGAACCGATATAGCTTTGAAAAAGATGGGAAAACGATCAAGCTTGCTCCTTTAACCCCAAAACAGGTCTATGAGGACCAACTGAAACTAAAAAGTGAGGTTGAGCAAAAACGAAACATGAGAGAAAAGAAAAATGAGAGTGAGAGAGAAATTTCAAGAAAAAGAGAGAGTGAAAAAGAAAATAGAGAAATAGGTGAGAATAAAGAAAAGGGAGTGGAGTCAAGAGAGAAAAAAGAAAGAGAGTCTGTAGAGAGAAAAGAAAAGACAAAATTGAGTTTTTATGCAAAAGAGAGTGAGGTTAAGAGGGCATTTTTAGCAAATCAGCATGTGATTCTTCTTGTTTACAAAGAATGTTATCTTAATCTTGATGAAACTAACCAATCTCTTCCTAGTTTGGCTGTTTCTTTGTTGCAGGAGTTTGAGGATGTATTTCCAGAGGAGATGCCGAGTGGGTTGCCACCCATTAGAGGCATTGAGCATCAAATTGATTTGGTACCCGGGGCTGTTATTCCAAACCGACCAGCCTATAGGAGCAATCCGGAGGAGACAAAGGAACTTCAAAGGCAAGTTGAAGATTTGATGAGCAAAGGGTACGTAAGAGAGAGCATGAGCCCATGTGCAGTACCAGTGCTACTAGTGCCAAAGAAGGATGGGACTTGGAGGATGTGCGTTGATTGCAGAGCTGTCAATAATATCACGGTAAAGTATCGCCATCCCATTCCTCGTTTAGATGATATGCTTGATGAATTGCATGGTTCATGTATTTTCAGTAAAATAGATCTTAAAAGTGGATACCATCAAATAAGAATGAAAGAGGGAGATGAGTGGAAAACTGCATTTAAGACTAAATATGGACTTTATGAATGGTTAGTTATGCCATTTGGACTTACAAATGCGCCTAGTACTTTCATGCGGTTAATGAACCATGTATTACGTGCATTCATAGGCAAATTTGTAGTCGTCTATTTTGACGATATCCTAGTGTACAGCAAGAACTTAAATGAACATATTGAACATTTGAGATGTGTGTTTGGTGTGTTGAAATCTGAAAAGTTGTATGCTAATTTTAAGAAATGTACTTTTTGCATGGAAAAAGTTGTTTTTCTTGGATATGTTGTTAGCACAGAAGGTATTGAGGTGGATGAAGAGAAAGTCAAGGCCATCAGGGAGTGGCCAACGCCTAAAGGTATCACTGAGGTAAGAAGCTTTCATGGTTTAGCTAGCTTTTATAGGCGTTTTGTTAAGGATTTTAGTACACTTGCTGCACCACTCACTGAAATCATTAAGAAGAATGTTGGGTTTCATTGGGGAATTGAACAAGAGAATGCTTTTGCTACTATTAAAGAAAGGCTATGTTCTGCACCTGTGTTAGCATTACCTAACTTTAACAAAACTTTTGAGATTGAATGTGATGCTTCAGGTATAGGGATTGGAGCCGTTTTGATGCAGGATAGGAGGCCCATAGCCTTCTTCAGTGAAAAACTAAGTGGGGCTGCCCTAAATTACCCTACTTATGACAAGGAACTTTATGCTCTTGTTCGCTCTCTAGAGACATGGCAGCACTACCTTTGGCCTAAGGAGTTTGTGATCCACACCGATCATGAATCATTGAAGCATCTTAAGGGACAAGGTAAATTAAATAAGAGGCATGCTCGATGGATGGAATACATTGAGACTTTTCCTTATGTCATCCGTTACAAGCAAGGTAAGGAAAACATTGTTGCTGATGCTTTATCCCGAAGGCATGTACTTCTTACTTCTATGAGTGCTAAAATGCTTGGGTTTGAATATGTGAAAGATATGTATGCCAATGATGCTGATTTTTCTGATGTGTATTTGGCATGTGATAAAGCGGCATTTGGTAAGTTTTTTAAGCATGATGGTTATTTGTTTAAAGAAAGTAAATTGTGTGTGCCTCATTGTTCAATGCGAGAATTGTTGGTGCGAGAGGCACATGGTGGGGGCTTAATGGGACACTTTGGTGTTAGGAAAACCTTAGAAATTTTACATGAACATTTCTTTTGGCCTAGGATGCGACGAGATGTCATTAGAATCTGTGGTCGGTGCATTACATGTAGAAGGGCCAAATCTAAGGTTTTACCACATGGGTTGTATACACCCTTACCCGTCCCTAGTGAGCCGTGGGTAGACATATCTATGGACTTTGTTTTGGGGCTGCCTAGGACAAAAAGAGGTAGAGATTCTATTTTTGTGGTGGTGGATAGATTTAGTAAGATGGCACATTTCATTCCATGCCATAAAACAGATGATGCCACAAACATAGCTGATTTGTTTTTCAAGGAGATAGTACGACTCCATGGTATGCCTAGGAGTATTGTTTCGGATAGGGATGTCAAATTCCTTAGCTACTTTTGGAAGGTTTTGTGGGGAAAATTGGGTACCAAACTTTTATTTTCCACTACTTGTCACCCACAAACTGACGGACAAACTGAAGTAGTCAATAGGACTCTAACTCAACTCCTACGCACTGTCATTCAAAAGAATTTGAAAACTTGGGAGGACTGTTTACCATTTATCGAATTTGCATATAATAGGAGCATGCATACTACTACTTCTCATTCTCCCTTTGAAATTGTTTATGGTTTTAATCCACTTACTCCTTTAGATTTAATGCCTTTACCTGTTGATGTCAGGAGTAGTTTGGATGGACACCAAAAGGCTGAATTGGTGAAGTCAATTCATGAGAGAGTACGACTTCAAATTGCACAAAAAAATGAAAAGTTTGCTTCCCAAGCCAATAAAGGGAGAAAGCGTGTCACCTTTGAACCCGGAGACTGGGTGTGGGTTCATCTGCGCAAAGAAAGGTTCCCAGCTCATAGACGGACTAAATTGCATCCTCGAGGGGATGGACCTTTCCAAATCCTTGAGAAAATTAATGATAATGCCTATAAAGTGGATCTTCCAGGTGAGTATAATGTTTCTGCAAGTTTCAATGTTTCTGACCTTTCTCCTTTTGATGTAGGTGATGATTCGAGGTCGAATCCTTTTGAGGAGAGGGGGAATGATGGGAACCATAGTGGACCAAAGCTTAAAGATGATCATTTGCAAGTTCCAGATGGGCCAATCACAAGGTCAAGAGCTAAGAAGATCAACGAAGCAATGCAAGGACTGGTGCAATCCACTTGGGAAAAGTTCAGAAACTTATTATGCAAGGCCCCAACATTTAACATGGGCTTGAAGGAAGAAGAATCAGTTCTAGTTCATGTGATACAAGCTACAGAAGGGGTGGAATAGCTTATTGGGTTTTTATAGACTTTAAGTTTTATGTTTCTATGGTTTTGGCATGTGGGCCTATTTTACTTTTTAAGTAGACATTTATTTAGCTTTAAACATGCAGTTTAAGTTGTTTTGGGCTTGAGTATTTAGTCCATCTTTTATTTTCGTTGAAGGCCTTTTTGGCCCAAGGGTTTCTTAGAAGTGATTAAAAGAAAGAACTTTGTAGCAGCTTTGATATAGAACGTTAATGAAATTTATTTTCTGGGGAGCTATTCAGTTTTCTCTGCTTGTTCTTGATTGAACAATTCGAACTTATCAAAGGCATTTCCTTTGTGGCGTTCACCAAATCTGGGTTCTTGAAACAGGATTTCAACGGGTCTAGATCATCCCTGTGACTTGATTGTTGGCTTTCTTGGGTGAATTACAATCTGATCGTGGGTTCAAGGAATATCAATTCCACGGGTTCATATCAACTCAAGCGGTCTGCTCGCACGAGCTTGCCCCTTAGTGAAATTTTTTAAAGCCTTATGTGATATTTAGCCTCAGTATCACCTCGCGCCGGAATTCGCGCGTGCGAGGAGGTCGCTCGAGCGGCCCGCTCGCGTGATCTAGGGACTTATAAATCTTTCTTTTATAAAATTTATAACAAGCATCTGCTTAACCTCGCGGAGGAATTCGCGTGAGTGAGGGTCGCTCGCGCGAGGTGGGGATTTCCCACTTTTTCTTGTTCTTTTACCTTCTGTTTCCCGCACCTGGTTAGTTATTTTCTTTTCTGTTTATTCTTTTCAGTTCTTTTCATTTAAGTTTGTCTTTGTTTAGATAGTTTTGTTTCTATTTGTTTTCTTTTCATTACATTCTTTTACTTATAGTTTAGTTTCTAATAAAAAATAAAAAGAAAAAACATATTTTTTTTTTCAGAAAAGGGTTAATCAATAAAAGAAAAAAGCCAAACGGCACTATACAAAAAACACAAGGGGCATACCCCAGGGTATACAATCAGCGCATGAAAATGGCAACTGTAAAAGCAACAAGAGATGGAGGGTTATCAAAGGCCATAGCCAAGATAAGAAGCCATCTCCAAAATCAGCAAACACAAAAGCCAAAAGAAAATAAAACAAGTTGGGGTCACAATCCCAGAATCTGATAAAACATAGAAATTAGTCCTAACAGAACTCCTTTAAGTAGTAAAGGTCCATCTATCAATATACTGGGGAAGGTGAGGGTCATTCTTCCACTTCATTTGCATTTGTTGGGAAATTTGGAGACAAATCTCTTGAAATATTCTTTCCTTAGGTTTAGATCCAGAGTTGAAGCTTCGAGTATTTCTCTCCTTCCAGATACTATAAACAGTCAAACCTAGGCACATTCTAGGGATAATATGCCGAGGAGTTTGCCCTTTCCACTTGTCTGCTGTCCAAAGCACAAGGGCATCCCAAGAGGTGTTTGCATATAAGATGCCCAGCCTATTAAGAACTCCCTGCCACACAAAGGAAGTATATGAGCAATTGAAAAACAAGTGGACATGGGATTCCAGACTTCTGTGGCAAAAAACACAAGCTAAAGGGCCCGGTGTGTATGGATAGATTCTATCGTGGGTAGATAGTCTACGAAGAGTAGCCAACCATAATATAAAACTATGCCGTGGGATGTTTCCCGGGAACCATATGAGGCGGTGCCAAGGGACTACGGGGAATTGATTTCTGACATGGTCCCAAGTTTTTGCCGAAGAAAAAAATTTGTTTGGAGAAGGTAACCATTGGATTACATCACTGGAAAGTGACGGAGGGGGGAGAGAATGTAATGGGCCTCTTATTTCCATTAAGTCAAACGTATTAGTAAGTGGCCAATTCCACTCCCTTCCATCAATTACATCGAACACTTTAGCATTAAAAGGAAGAGCGGCATCGTACTGGACACGGATCCCATATTTATCCAATAAGGGGCCCATGGGGTGCCAATTATCATACCAAAGGAAGGCGCCACAACCATTACCAATCCGATGTTTAAGCATAGGTCTCGCCATAGACCTAAGATTAAGAAGTTTTTCTCCAATACCAAGAACATTGGGAAGGGGCCTTAACTTGCGAAAAGCTATTTCCTTTTAACATGTAAGTGTATATCCAATCCACCCATAGGGATTGATTCTTTAAGGTAAAAATAGACCAAATGTGTTTGAGATTTAAGATAGAGTTCAACTGAGTAAGGTTTTTAAGGCCAAGACCCCCTTCCTTCTTAGGTCTACAGACTAAGTCCCAAGCTACTTTGGCGCCATGGGCCTTTTCCGTTCCCCCTGTCCAAAGAAATCTACTCATAAGGCTATCAATATGCTTTAAAACATATTTTCCAAAGAAAAAAAATATGCTTTAAAACACTTTTGGGAAGAATAAACATAGCAATCCAATAGTTTTGTATCCCTGCAAGTACAGATTGTATGAGTTGCAATCTGCCAGCATAAGAGAGGAATTTGGCAGTCCAAGAAGTAACCCTCGAGCTAATTTTGTGAATGAGGTCATCGCAATTGCCCTTCTTTAATTTAGTAGTAATTAGGGGAACACCAAGGTATTTCATTGGGAGGGATCCGCAGGTAAAGGGAAGAATTTGACAAATATCATTAGAATTGTTTTCCTCCAACCCTGCAAAAAACAAACAACTCTTGCTAGCATTAGCTTGCAAGCCAGTGAATTCATAAAACTGATGCATAGTGTTAGCCAAAACCATTGCAGAGTTTGCATCACCATAGAAAAATAAGAGGAGATCATTAGCAAAACAAAGGTGAGAAATTTTGAGTTTATCACATCTCCAGTGGTATTTATATTGTGCAAATCTATTGATGTTACGATTAATCATTTGGCTAAGATTATCCATAACAAGAACAAAAAGATAGGGAGACATTGGGTCCCCTTATCTAAGACCTTTGGCACCCTCAAAGTACCCAATAGATTCCCCATTAAAATTAATAGAGTACCTAGGACTAGTAACACATGCTCTAATCCAGCCTTGCATCTTGGGAGGAAAGCCAAGAACATCAAGAAGATCCAGTAAAAATTCCCAACTCACACTATCATACGCTTTCATGAGGTCCACCTTCGCCGCAGCTCGGGGATGGCCTGAAGGCTTATGATAGTCCCTCATGAGATCCTGGGCAAGAAGTAAATTGTCACTAATTTTCCTACCTTTAATAAAGGCAGATTGAGCATGGTCCACAAGAGAAGGTAAAAGTTTTTGAAGCCTCTTAGAGATAATTTTAGAGATGCATTTGTAGATAGTATTGCAACACGAGATGGGCCTAAATTCACTCATCCTAGAGGGGATTAGGAACTTTGGGGATGAGGGCTATAATGGTAGCATTTGACTCTTTTAAGATTTGTCCCGAAACAAAGAACTCTTTAATAGCCTTAGTAACTAAGTGTCCGGTTGTTGTCCAAGTAGTCCTAAAAAAGTGAGCGTTATAGCCATCTGAACCTGGAGCTTTGTTACTATGAATACTAAATAGAGCATCTTTTATGTCCTCATCAGTAGGAATTTCATCCATAAAACTATAAAGGTCCAAAGGAATACGTTTATGGATAATTTTCCTAAGCTCAGTGATACTATCCAAGGTAGACGCCCTTTTGGCTACCTTGAGAAATATTGCAGCTACTATAGGTGATACTCCCTGGATTAGTCTTGGAGATTTTAACTCTGTCTTAAACTCTAATGAGATTTTTGAGGGCAATCCAGGGAGAAACCTAGGGGCTGTGGAATTTAATGATCTTGTGAATGCCACTTGTCTTGTAGACCTTAGATTTACAGGGATTTTCTTCTCTTGGAGTAATCGGCAATTCAACTCTGTGGACTTCACCAAAAGGAAACTTGACAGGGCTCTTGTTAATCCAGGATGGTTGGATGCTTTTCCGTTCTCTTATGCAGACTTTCTTCCCCCCGGTATCTCTGATCACTCTTCAATTATTGTCACCTTATCTCCTCCTATAAGCATGAAAGGTAAACCATTTAAGTTTTATAATTATTGGACTGAATTAGAGAACTTTGATGCTACTGTTGGTACTGCTTGGGCTAGGAATTTCAATGGTACAACCCAATTTCAATTACTCCACACCCTAAAAAATCTTAAAGGGGATTTGAAAAAACTAACCAAAAGTTTTCTAGGGAAGGAAAGACTTCTAGCTAACAAAGCCCGGGAAGACCTTTGGGCTTGTCAAAGACAACTTGATGAGCATCCTAGTGATACTTGCCTTAGAGTCCTTGAGAAAGAGCTTATGAGTGTTTTCTTACAAGCCATTCACATTGAAGAAGAGACTGTTAGACAGAAATCTCGAATACAATGGCTTGATGCCGGGGATAAGAATACTGCCTATTTTCATAACTATGTTAAAAATCGAAGGAACCATAAAAGGATTGTGTCCCTCATTAAGTCAGATGGTACTAAGAGCACTAATGAGGAAGAAACCCAAGCTGAAGCCATTCGATATTTTAAAAGAAAAAACATATGTATTATATATTAGCTTTTATTATTTATTTGTTTGTTTAATTTTCTTTTGTTAAGAATTAACAGGTGAAATAGTGCTCCGTTTGGAGTAATTGAACTTTGATTCCATATTATTATACGTTCACCTGTTTGTGAGTGCCGAGATCAAGGTATTATCGTTCCTTTCTTACCTACTCTCCGTTCTTTCATTTTATTGTTTCATTGGGGACAATGAAAGGTTTAGGTTTGGGGGTATGCACACGCATGCACATTATACTGCAATTTTTCAAAAATTTTCAAATTTTTCGATACTTGTGCTTAAATAAACAATGATTACCGACGTTTTTGCAATATAAATTAGATGCATCTTGTTATGTAACTTGGATTGTTATAGAATGGTAAACAAGAGAAGATGTGATTAAATATTTGCTGAAGTCATGATATGACGTTTTAAGTCATGTATCGTTCGAATCGTAGTTTTATATCATAGATTTGCACACAAACCTATGCACTGCACGTGGTCGCTTGAATACATGTTTGATGTGAACTATAATATGATTCGGATTTCTAGATAACACATGGTGGAGACTAAGCCCAGTGAACTTTTGAGCCTATCTTTTCTTTATTGAGGGTTATAAATACATTGTGTTTGTCGAATTTCATTTGGAATAGCGCATTAACTTCTTGTTTAGTCTCATTATTCTTGTTTTAGTTGATAGTCAAGTTAAAATATTTGTTACCATGCTAAATAATCTTCTATCATAAACATTGAAGAACCATATAACCATAGGACATGATTTTAGGCCTTCTTTGTTTACTACTGACCGATGAATGATAAATTTCCTTAGTTCGCCCCTTGAGCTGTTAAAATGTCATTTCTTTCTTTAATTACCATTATCCTGTTTTTGCTCCAATTTAGCCAACTTGGAGTTCACCCCTGAAAGATTGATCAACTTTTAGTGGTGTTAAGGCGATGTGTGATTGAGAAGAAGAAGAAGAAGAAAATAAGATGATGTTTGGGGTGGTTGCCTTGTTAGTTATTGAATATTCGTTTCAAAAGCAACAAGGAGGAAAAGAATAGAGAAAAAGAAAAGAAAAAAAGAAGAGGAAAGAAATTGAAAAATATGCGAAAAAAAGGGAATGAAAAGATGAAGTTGGTAGAAGAGACGAATGAAAAAAATTGAACATGCCTTACAATGCCATTCTAAAACTACCTAATGAATCATTTCTATCCTTTTTCATTACCTGAGCCACATTACAACCTTTGAAAAGTCCTATTTGATCCTAGGAAACATGGTTTGGATATATAAACGATGGAAGGGGGATTAAAACATGGTAATGATTAATTTTTCTTAACTGTTAGCGTCCTATCCATGAGACTACTGTTCTTTTATGTCATGCGTCTTTTCCGAGTTATATGTGAGTGGTTTCTTGTTTTGAAAATATATTTCCTTTACTCACATATTTTAGAAAAATTACACTTGTTTCTGAGTGTTTCATTTTAGAGTGTAATTAACATTGTGAGATTCGTAGTCGAGACATAGTTAAATGGTTATCCGAAGTATATTCCAAGTTCATGACATACGCGTGTTCATTTGACTACCATATCACACACGTGCAATTTTATGAGAAACTCTATTGATTTATACGATGCATGTGCTTGGGATTGTTTTTCAGGATTTAGGTAGATGTTTCATTATGTTTCTTTATGTTCGTTATTCTATTTCAAATCTTTGTTAGATGATAAGGAGTATTAATTGTTTTGTTTCTCCTTTGAATAACACTTTTTTAATTTATAAGTTAATAAAGATGGTTGTGGGTGACTTGTTGACGAGAAACCTCACGAGACTTCACTCGTCCAACTAGGGACACCTAGGGGTTTAAAAGGCTTGTTGCATAAGCTAAATGCAATCGCGATCCATGCGAAAATGGATTAGGAATAGATTTTTATTAGTAGTTTTATTTATTTTTTTGCTCAAGGACTAGCAAAATATCGGTTTGGGGGTGTGATCGGGAGAGAACAGATCCTAATTTTTTTTTCGGAAAAAGGGTAAATATATTCCAAAACAGAATGTACACATGTACAAGGGGCATACCCCAGGATATGACATTAAAAGCACAGCTGGAGGACCGGTGGAAAATCCACACACAAAGAAACATGGACTACATCTTAGTCACCTCAAACATAAAATACAAACCCAAAATCACAAAAAACCCATTTATATCCAAGGATGTAAAATAGACTCAATTTGGGAATGTCGTCTCCATTTCGATCTAATCTGGGTATTAACCTGTGACACCAAATTTTGAAGCAAGTTTTCTTTTGGTGTGGAGTTGCCTTGGAAAGATCTGAGATTCCTTTCCTTCCATATGCCATAAACTGCCACTCCCAGACAGATTGTGGGAACAGCGTGTTCAATATTCTTCCCTTTCCAGTGATGTGCCATCCAAAGGACTGTAGATTCCAGTCATTGTTGTTCCAAGACAGCCCACATCTTTGCATAAGTTCCTGCCAGATAAAAGAAGTAAATGGACAAGCAAAAAATAGGTGGTTATGAGATTCCATTTGACAATGGAAAAAAACACAAGCAAGAGGTCCACGAGTGAAAGTAAAGATTCTATCATGCGTTGCAAGTCTTTCCTGGACAGCAATCCATAATATAACATTCTGTCTAGGCGTGCAACCTGAGAACCAAACCAGTTTATGCCATGGAACCACAGGGGATTCCTCTCTTAAGAATTTCCAAATATGTGCAAATTTATATTTCCCATTAGGAGATGTGGTCCATAAAACTTTATCAGTCATACCATTTGGCTTATACATCTGAGATAAGAAAATCCGAACTTCATTTAAGCCTATAGAATTGGAAGTAGGCCAATTCCAATCATTATTCCTTATTATTACTTCCACTTTTGCCTTAGCATCAATGGCAGCATCATAGGCAATTCTGGGAGAGTATTTTTCAAAAAGTGGGCCACACGGAAGCCAGTTGTTGAACCAGAGGGAAGTTTGTTGACCGTTACCTATTTTATGGATAAGTAAAGGTCTCACAACTTCCCCAAGTTTTAACAATTTTCTCCAATACCAAGAGCATTGGCCTGGAACTTTAACTTCCCAAAAACTTTTGGTTTTAATCATATACAAATGCACCCAGCTTTTCCAAAGGGATTTATTGTCAGGGTCCAAGAGGCTCCCAATATGTTTTAGATTAAGAATGGTATTTGTGAGGAAAATATCCTTAAATCCCAAACCTCCCTCTTTTTTCGGCTTACAGACTTTGGTCCAAGCAATTTTAGCACCATGTCCCGTCTCTGTAGTACCAGCCCATAGGAACCTCCTAATTGCTTGATCCACATGTTTAAGTACACTCTTGGGAAGAATAAACATGCCCGACCAATACTGTTGTATCCCTGCAAGCACAGAATGGATAAGTTGAGCCCTGCCAGCATAAGACAAAAACTTAGATTTCCATGAGTTGATTCTAGAGCAGATTTTATTAACAAGATCTTCACAGTGAGCTTTTCTCAACTTAGTGGTAATGAGAGGAACCCCAAGATACCTCATAGGAAAGGTCCCTTTAGAGAATTGGAGTTCCCTCTGAATATCAGCAGCCAACTGGTCTTGGATACCAGAAACAAAAATGCAGCTTTTATCATTATTGGTTTGAAGTCCAGACAGGTCATAGAACTGGTTTAAGGTATTTCTGATGACCTTAGCAGATTCAACATCACCATGAAGTAAAATAATAAGATCATCAGCAAAACAAAGATGAGAGATTTTTAATTTATCGCATCTCCAGTGAAATGTAAATGGACCGTTTTGAATATTCTGGTGAAGTAATTGACTCAAGGCCTCCATGACTAGGACAAATAGATATGGGGATATGGGATCTCCTTGTCTAAGGCCCTTGGCTCCATCAAAATAACCCACAGATTCGCCATTAAAGTTAATAGAGTACCTAGGTGTAGTAACACAAGCCCTAATCCATTGTTTTAATTTTGGAGGCAATCCAAAACTATCCAATAAATCAAGTAGGAAGGTCCAACTAACACTATCATATGCTTTCATAAGGTCAACCTTAGCAGCAACTCTAGGTTTCCCTCCCAGTTTGTGGTAGTCTCTAAGCAAATCTTGGGCCAATAATACATTATCACTAATTTTTCTACCCTTAACGAAAGCAGACTGAGCTTGGTCAGTAATAATAGGAAGTATAATCTGAAGTCTATTAGCAATAATTTTAGAAATGCACTTAATTCACATCTGAAGTCTATTAACAATAATTTCTACCCTTAATTCACATTTGTTAGCATATTTTATCATGTTTTTATGTATTCTTATTTCGTTTTCTGTTTTAGAGCAGGTTTTGGAAGAAAACACTAATCCAGATTAAATAGGGAGAAAAAGCACAAAGAAAGAAGCTGAAAAAAAGACAATCGCTCGCGCGGCTTGCTCGCGCGAAATAGCAAAAATCGTTCACGCGACTTCCCAATATCGCGCTCGCGCGGCCCGCTCGCGCGACCTGTGTAAAAATCAAATACGTGTATTTCACTCTACTGATGACTCCTACGCGAACGAAACTGCCTAATTACGTCCAGATTGCAAAATAAAGCAATTTTAGTACGTTTCAGATTAGGAATGCTTCCAAAACATGTTATAAATCTATATATACCCTATTTTACTTCAATTTAGGGGTTGGCAATTGTTATACACACAATATACAACCACACTTTCAGCCATTGAAGAGAGGAAAGCAAGGAGAAGAAGAAGAAGACCAAGGATTCCCATGGCCTCCTCCATCAACCTCTTGTTGTTCATCAATTCTATGGACAACTAAACTCTAGATCTAGGGTTTCAATGAAACCCTAGCCAAGTAATAGGGTGTATTTTATATTTTTATTTTAGTTTTATTATGTATGGATGACAGTTACATGTTTCGAGGATTTTTATAAATAAATCGTTCTTTTATTGATTAAATCGTTACTTTCAAAGTTTACTCTTGTCTTAGATCTATTTTGATGGTAGTGTGCTCAATGATCTATGCTTGCTGTGCTTGTTTAGATTATTTACATGTAATGGTGCTTAAATTGAATTGTGCTATCAAGTATCCAAATAGTCCATGCCTAGACTAGACGGATTATACCACAACCCTAGTATAGTGTGGGATAATTCGTGCTAACCGAAGATGGATTATGTTGGTGCTTGAACCATAGTTATTTTCTTGACGGAGGAATTGGGCTTGTAGCTACAATTTTCCATTATCATCCAACTTAATAAGCTAAAGTAATTCATAAATACCCTTATTATGAAGCTAGTGGTGGATTCGCAATCCTAGGTTCCTTAAACTTATTATAAAAACAACTATTTAATTGCTTTCATAATTTAGATTTACTTCTATTGTTATTAGTTTAATTAAAATCAAATCAAAATCTGTTTTTTTTTTCTTAAATTAGCTAAATTTAAGTTTTAAAAGTAAAGCGCGGTAGTTAATCAATCTCTGTGGGTTCGACCTTTACTTCCACACTGCAAATCTTTAGAAAAGTAAAGTATACTTTTATATCTTGATTTTGACAAGATCACCTACTGCTGAGTACCTTTTTCAGATTTGAACAGGCTTCATAGATATACATTGATGAAAGCAAGACAAACAGGACAAAGTTCTACTTTACAAAAATTTCAGACAAGTCCTGCCTATCCTTTTACGCTTTTGAATGTGATTTTCTTTATTTTTCTTTTCAAAAAATGCTTTCATCTTTTAGGAAAAGTTCTATCATGTTTAATCAAAATGTTCACTCCTCCAATTAATCTTTTATGAAGAATTCTCCTTTTAATGTCTCTTCTTGGCTCTTTACTTTGCTTTGTGTTTTGCTTAATGCTTTACTCTTTCTATACCATGAATTCACATTTGTTTCTTTATAGTACTCATTTTGATAGTCAGGAGATCCAGAGATGGGTTTTCGATAAATGTCTGGGTTCTTCGGATAACAAACGAAGTTTGCCCCTGGTTTTGGGGCTTCAAAGTGGTTCTGGGCAAACGCCAGTTTGCCCCTAGTTTAGCATAGGGCTTTTCTTTTTAAGTTTTCATGGGCCGAAGGCTTTTGAGAGCCCGCCTACTTATCTCCGAATAGGTATCAGGCCTACAGTAGTTCGGTTTAAGGCTTGAAGGAAGATGTCGCTCGGGTGGTTTTATTTTAATGACCAAACCAAGTAGGTTGCCTATGTATCCCCTAGCGAGAATCAGGTCAAGCGTAGTTCGTCGAGGTAAGAGGTTTTGAAAGGAACGGTTTCAAGCAAAGTATTTCTTGAGGCGATCGAGGTTAATCGGTTGCTTAAATTCAACCCCGTCCAGGTCCATGAGATAGGTCGCCCCTCCAGAGAGGAGAGTCTTTATGATGTACAGCCCGACCCAGTTGGGTTTGAACTTTCCTCTAGGTCATAAACGGGCACCTTTAGTTCTTTGAGTACCAGGTCACCCTCAGCAAGCTTCCTTGGGCGGACCCTTTTGTTGAAAGCACGAGCTATCCTCTTTTGATATCCCCGAGTATGGTTTATAGCGGCCAACCTCTTCTCGTCGAGCAACATTAACTCCTCATACCTTCCTCGCATCCATTCCGATTCGGTAACCTCACATTCTGCCAAAACCCTAAGAGAGGGTACCTCTACTTCGACTGGGAGAACGACCTCCATACCGTAAACCAGCGAATAAGGTGTAGCTCCTGTAGAAGTTCTTACAGAGGTCCGGTACCCCCATAGTGCAAACGGTAGCTTCTCGTGCTAATCTTTGTACGTATCCGTTGTTTTCCCCAAGATTGCTTTAACATTCTTATTAGCTGCTTCTACTGCTCCGTTTGTTTGAGGCCTATATGGAGAGGACTGATGGCGGGTGATCCTGTACTTTTCTAAAAGCGGGATAACTTCTCCCTGGAAATGGCTACCATGATCTGAGATGAACTCGTTGGGGACCCCATACCTACAGATCCTTCAATGAAGCTCACAACATCCTTAGCTTTTAATGTGGCATACGACGCGGCCTCCACCCACTTAGTAAAGACTATTGGAAGCCTTCGGAACTATCTCACCGATGATATCAATGCCTCAAACAGAGAAAGGCCAAGGCGTGGTCATGCTGTAAAGCTGGGAAGGCGGGGTATGCATTAGATTGGCGTGGATTTGGCATTTGTGGCATCTCCTGACATACTCACAACAATCTTTATCCAGAGTCGTCCAATAATATCCTTGTCGAATGATCTTCTTTGCCAGCATATGTCCATTTATGTGGGGCCCATAGACTCCTTCATGTATTTCCTCCATCATTCTTTTGGCCTAGGGGTGTGTTTCGGCCGGAGCGGATCGGAAACACCCCTTTCGGAAGCCAAAAATGCATTCTGAATTCCGTTCCGAAATTTCAGAAATTCCAAAATTATTTTCGATTCCGAAATTTCAAAATTTTCGAAATTTTCGGAATTTCATCATATTCGGAATTTTTTGGAATATTCGGAATATTTTCAAAAATTTTCAGAATATTCAGAATTCAAGCTTAATGGGATTTCACTTGAGAGTTGTAGGCCTTTTATAGAAGCACATCACATCCCATTTTTTGTGTTTTTTCGATGTGGGATGAACACAATTTTCGAAATATTTCGGAATATTTTCGAAAAAGTTTCAAAAAATGCAATTTCGGAATATTTTCAAAAATTTTTCAGAATTTTCGGAATTCTAAAAAAAATTCCGATTCCGATCCGATTTTTTTTCGGAATTTTCGGAATTCGGAAATTTGGAATGCATATTTAGTTGCCAAAATCGGAATTTTTTGGATCGGAATCGGTCGGAATCGGAATTTCCGTTCCAAATGACACCCCTATTTTGGCCTCTTTTCCATATAGACATTCTAAATTGTACCCTGTGTATGACCTTTTCTATAGCTTATCTGCATAAATCGCGAATTGGGCTGAGAACCTTCGGATTGCCTTTCTGTCCTTTTCTGAGGCTCCTTCGGGGTATTCTCCTTCTTTAATGAAATTCCACACATCCGCATACCACGGTATTTCCCCCTCGTCTTCTATGGCCGCGACTGTCTCAAATGAGGGTTGATTTCTGATTTCTATGGATAATGGGACCATCGTGACCCCCGAGGGGATCTGTATCATTGATGCCAGGGTTGCAAGGGAATCGGCCAATTGGTTTTCCTCTCGGGGAAGGTAGTAGAATGATATCCTCTTGAATTGTTCTTTCAAACTCTCCAAATAGTCATGGTATGGCCTCAACTTCTCGTGTTTCACCCTCCAATCTCCTCGCACTTGGGATATGATCAAATTTGAATCTCCAAACACATCAACTTTTTCAACTTTTAAGGCCAGCGCCGCGCTCCATGCCCACTATGCATGCTTGCTGTGTTATTGGTTGAGTTGTATTTAAGCTTGACGGCCAGTGGGGTAGGGGTTCCATCAGGTGCTACAAGGATAACCCCGACTCCGTAGCCTAGTTGATTGGCGGCCCCATCGAAATACATCCTCCATAAATCCTCCCTTACCTCCATCACTCCTTCGTCAGGAAACCTGAATTCTCCTTGCTCCCCAGTTTCTACGGCAAGGTCAGCTAGGTACTCGGCAATGGCTCTCCCTTTGACAGATTTAGAGGTGACATATCTGATATCAAACTCGGCTAGCATCATGGTCCATCGGGAAATCCTACTGGTCAAGGCGGACTTTTCAAACAAGTATTTAAGCGGGTCCATTCGGGAGATTAAGATCACGGGGAAGGCAAACATGTAATGCCTAAGACAACGCGTACACCCGACTAAAGCCCAACATGTTAGCATCATGGTCCATCAGGAAATCCTACTGGTCAAGGCGGACTTTTCAAACAAGTATTTGAGCGAGTCCATTCGGGAGATTAAGATCACGGGGAAGGCAAACATGTAATGCCTAAGACGACGGGTACACCCGACTAAAGCCCAACATGTTTTCTCTAAGGGTGAGTACTTGAACTCGTATCTGATCATTCTCTTGCTTAAGTAATAAATGTCCTTTTCTACGTGCCCTTCTCCTCCTTCTTGGACCAGCATGCATCCCATTGAATCCTCGATCACAGAAAGGTATAGCAGCAAAGGCTTCCCAGGTGAAGGTGGTGATAGGACAAGTGGGTTTTGGAGGTAGGTTTTGATTTTATCGAAGGCTTTCTGACACAATATCCCACTCGAACTTTTCTCCTTTTCTGAGTAGCTTAAATAGCGGATCGCAGGTCATGGTGAGTTTTGAGATAAAACGGCTTATGAACTGTATTCTACCCAGGAACCACCTCAGCTCTTTTTCATTCTTGGGTGGCTGCATTTCGACTATGGCTTTTATCTTGGTCAGGTCTACTTCAATTCCCCTCTGAGTAATAAAGAACCCTAACAATTTTCTAGTGGTGACCCTGAAGGTACATTTATGTGGGTTTAGTCTCACCCTAAACTCCCTTAACCTCCCAAAAAACTTCCTCAGAGCCTCCAAGTGTCCTCTCCTCTCCTTAGATTTCACAATCATATCGTCCACATACACCTCCACCTCTTTATGGATCATGTCGTGCAATAACGTGGTAGCGGCTCGCTGATATGTTGCTCCTGCATTCTTGAGCCCAAACGGCATCACCCTATAGCAGTATGTTCCTCATGGCGTGTAAAAGTGGTTTTTTCTCTATCCTCTTAACTGCTTTTCAACTTCCTCTTTGACTTTGAGTGCCCATTCAGGCCTCATTCGCCTCAATTTTTGTTTTACTGGTCTCGAATTAGGGAAAACGGGGATGTGGTGTTTGACTATCTCAGGATCAATGCCTGGCATATCATTATAAGACCATGCAAAAACATCTTTGAATTCACTTAATAGTTTGATTAATTCTTTGCTTTCTTCTTTGCCAAGTGTAGAGCCGATAAAGACATTTTGAGGATTATTTTCATTTCCTAAATTAATTGTTAAAGTGTCTTCAATGATTTTACACGTGGATTATTTTTCTTTTTCAATTAATTTTTACAATTCAATGGGTATTTCATGATCGTCACATTCATCACATTCATTAAGCGCATTCAAGTAGGCAGAATCAGTCATGCTTTCATTGATTTTATTCGGGGTGATTACAAAAGACATGGAAATTGAAAGACGCCTCATTTGGGCCATTACAGACTCTGGGTGTGGGGGATACGTATTACTAGACTCAAAAACCCACTCTTTCTTGTTCTCTCCTCCCAGATCATCGATGAAGCATTCTTCCAAGTCCCATGTCTTGGTAATTTCCTCCATTTTTTCTTTCTCGGTCTTTCCCTGGTCGTTCTTCCTCTGATCTCCCTCTTTCTCACTCCCGGCTGCCTCCTCTATCAGATCTTCAACGTATTCATCTTGGGTTTCTCCATGACCCATTTTCATAACTTTTGTGCTCCCTTCGCCCAACAGCTCTTTCATGATAGAGCCGTCTAGTACACCAATCCAATCCTTGGCAGTAATCGATTTGGCAGGCGGCTGCAAATATGGATCTTCATACTCAGAAAACTCGTGAGAAAAGAAGATCTCAAACCCTGGCTTCAAACACTTATCTTTCTGGTCCACCCATGGTTCTGGGAAGCCGCAAAAGGGAAAATCTTCTCCTTCCTTCATAAAATATCCATTGAGCATTACCAAAAAAAAAATATCCATTGAGCTTTTTTAGGTAAGGATCTAATGGCGCATCGACGGTCTTCTTCTTTTCTTTTTGCCCTTTCTTAGGTGGTTGGTACCCCAGACCGTGAGTGTGAGTCTGAGTAGGGATTTTTGGAAACTCCGGCAGGCCTTGGTCGTTCTTTCCCAACCCCAAACTTGGAAAGAAACCCATTTTCTTCATGATCCCTGCGACCAACGGGCTTGCGTATTGATCAAAGTAAAGCGACAGGAATTCTTTTGGCTTTTCCTCCCCAATCATGCCGACGAACTCTGATACGAACCCCGCCAATAATGTGACGAAACCCGTAACACGATTAATGTCTCGGACCGTTCTACTGTCAGATTCAATGGAAACCGCGACCCAACACCTATAATAGATGCGAACCTTGGTATAAAGGACGAAGACGCCACAATCAAGGATGGAAAACTCGATTGATAAGTCCAGGTATGAGCGCCACAGAGTAAATCTGATAAGTTCGAATAGTTCTTCAAAGAACCAAAGAGAAAACTCTCACAATATTATTAATGATCAAAACTGAATATTACAAACCCTAAAACTGTTTAAATAGCTGAGGCTTAAAGTTGGGCCCTTTTAAGCCTACGAAATATTATGGTCCAATATAATTCATCCCAAAACTAAAATAAAAGGAAACTAATGAATATAAAAAATCCCTAAGTTGGCATGCAAGCCTATAATTTATTCTAGAGCTTGAATCATGGACACCCAGCCTTGTGGACCACTAGTATCCTCCTTTGGGCCACTCAGATTAGTCTCAACCCAAATTTGTTGAACCAGCCCATTGAGATTGTCCTTGAACCGCTTTGCTCGCGCCCTTGTAACTGGACCAATTGGCACGTGGTTCGGGTCCGCATTCCACCTTGTGCTAGCCGCCATGTTCTCATCATTCCCCTCCTCTTGAAAAGGATTTGTCCTCAAATCATCACCTACATCAAAAGGAGATAAATCAGCAACATTAAAAGTAGTACTAACATTATACTCACCAGGCAACTCTAGCTTGTAGGCATTGTCATTGATGCGCTCAAGAACTTGAAAAGGACCATCGCCTCGGGGAAGCAATTTAGAACGCCTTTGTGCTGGAAATCTTTCTTTTCGCATGTGTACCCAAACCCAATCTCCAGGTTCAAAGATGATATTGCGTCGCCCTTTGTTAGCTTGCGTTGCATATTGCTCCGTTCTTCGCTCAATATTGAGCCTTGCTTTCTCATGAATCTGCTTAACAAAATCTGCTTTCTTTTTTCCATCTAAATTAACACGCTCAGTCATAGGTAAAGGAGATAAATCCAAAGGAGTTAAAGGATTAAAACCATACACAATTTCAAAGGGTGAAAATTTAGTAGCAGAATGGATAGTACGATTATAAGCAAACTCAACATGTGGTAAACATTCTTCCCATGTTTTGATGTTCTTTTTAATAATAGCCCTTAACAAAGTAGATAAAGTCCTATTTACTACTTCAGTTTGACCATCAGTTTGTGGATGACAAGTAGTAGAAAATAATAACTTAGTCCCCAACTTACACCACAAGGTCTTCCAAAAGTAACTCAAGAATTTAGCATCTCTATCCGAAACAATGGTTCTAGGCATACCATGTAATCTCACAATCTCCTTAAAGAACAAATTAGCAACATGTGAAGCATCATCAGTTTTGTGACATGGAATAAAATGTGCCATCTTGGAAAATCTATCCACAACCACAAAAATTGAGTCTCGACCGTGTTTAGTCCTAGGTAAACCTAACACAAAATCCATTGAAATATCAATCCATGGTTCACTAGGAATTGGAAGAGGTGTGTATAAGCCATGGGGTTGTACTCTAGATTTCGCTCGCCTACATGTGACACATCTACCACAAATTCTCTCAACATCTTGTTTCATGCGTGGCCAATAGAAGTGTTCTTGTAAAACGGCTAATGTTTTTACTATCCCAAAATGTCCCATTAACCCTCCCCCATGTGACTCTCGCACAAGCAACTCTCTCACTGAACAAGTTGGAATGCACAATTTATTTTCTCGAAATAAAAACCCCTCATGCCTATAGAATTTATTATGGGCTGTTCTTTCACAAGATTCAAATTCTTCACTAAAATCGAGATCTAAAGGATACAATTCCTTAATATGCTCAAAACCAAGAATCTTAGCATCAAGAGTAGAGATTAGAATGTACCTTCGAGAAAGTGCATCGGCAACGATGTTCTCCTTACCTTGTTTATATCGAATGACGTATGGAAACGTCTCAATGAATTCAACCCATCGTGCATGCCTCTTGTTCAGCTTGTGTTGGACTTTAAGGTGCTTTAAAGACTCATGATCGGTGTGAATCACGAACTCTTTAGGCCACAAGTAATGCTGCCATGTCTCCAAAGCTCGAACCAATGCATACATCTCTTTGTCATACGTGGGATAGTTTAAGGCAGCCCCACTTAACTTCTCACTAAAGTATGCAATTGGTCTTCCTTCTTGCATAAGCACGGCGCCAATACCTAAACCTGAAGCATCACATTCAATTTCAAAAGTTTTTGTAAAGTTAGGTAAAGCAAGTAAAGGTGCATGAGTTAACTTCTCCTTGAGTAATTGAAATGCCTTCTCTTGCTCTTCCCCCCATTTGAACCCAACATTTTTCTTGATGACTTCGGTTATCGGTGCAGCTATATTACTGAAGTCTTTCACGAACCTCCTGTAAAAACTAGCAAGTCCATGAAAACTTCGCACATTACTTACACTAGATGGGCTTGACCATTCTTGGATAGCACGAATCTTTTCTTCATCAACCTGTATTCCTTGTGCACACACAACAAAACCAAGAAACACAAGCTTATCGGTGCAAAAAGTGCACTTCTTTAGATTAGCAAACAACTTTTCATTTCTAAGCACATCTAACACAAGTTTTAAATGCTTCAAATGCTCTTCCAAGTTTTTGCTATAAATCAGGATATCATCAAAATAAACAACTACAAATTTTCCAATGAAAGCACGCAAAACATGGTTCATCAATCTCATAAAAGTACTAGGAGCATTAGTTAATCCAAAAGGCATAACTAACCATTCATACAAACCATATTTTGTTTTAAATGCAGTTTTCCATTCATCACCTTCTTTCATTCTAATTTGATGATACCCACTTTTCAAATCAATCTTAGAAAATATACAAGAACCATGCAACTCATCTAACATATCATCTAAGCGAGGAATAGGGTGTCGATACTTTACCGTTATGTTGTTGACGGCTCGGCAATCAACGCACATTCTCCACGTCCCATCCTTCTTAGGAACCAAAATCACCGGAACGGCGCATGGACTCATACTTTCTCTTACGTACCCCTTTTCCATCAACTCACTAACCTGCTTTTGTAGCTCCTTTGTCTCCTCAGGATTGCTTCTATAGGCTGGTCGGTTTGGAATGGTAGCACCGGACACGAAATCAATTTGATGTTCAATCCCTCGAATAGGGGGTAAACCATGTGGAACCTCCTCGGGAAAGATATCACCAAACTCCTACAAAAGAGAAACAACAGAACTAGGCAAAGATGAGTCAATTTGGTTAGTGTTTAAAAATGCCTCTTTGTACAAAAGTACAATCATAGGCTGATTTGAAAACAACGCTCGTTTGATCTCACTCGCTTTTGCATAAAAATTCTTTTTTTGGTTTCCCTCTAATTTTCCCTCAATGGCTGCATTTTTCTTTTCTTTTTCTCTCTCATTTTTCTCACTCTTTCTCTTTTGTTCACTCTCCCTTTGCAACCTCACTTGATCTTCATAAACTTGCTTCGGTGTCAAAGGCACTAAGGTGATTGTCCTTTGATTAAGCACGAACGAGTATTTATTTGTGAAACCATCATGCTTAACACGTCGATCAAATTGCCATGGCCTCCCTAACAACAAGTGTCCAGCTTGCATCGGAACCACATCACTCAAAACTTCATCTTCATATTTCCCAATACGAAAAGAAACTAACACCTGTTTAGTTACCCTTACTTCACCACTATCATTGAGCCATTGCAATTTATAAGGTCGTGGATGCTTGATTGTTGGCAGCCCTAATTTCTCCACCAAAGTTGTGCTAGCAACGTTAGTACAACTCCCCCCATCTATGATCACACTACACACCTTATCTTTGACATGACATCTCGTATGAAAGATGTTCTCCCGTTGTGCCTCATCATCTTCCTTAACCTGCATATTTAGAGCTCTCCTTGCCACTAACAAATCCCCTTGGGCAGCGTACTCTTCATCATCGGCATCCTCCAATGGTGGCACAGATTCGTTGTCATCTTCATCTTCGGTTTCAATCTCACCATTATCTCGTAACACCATAACTCTCTTGTTCGGACATTGGCTAGCTATATGTCCCCTACCTTGGCACTTAAAACACTTAATATCACGGTTCCGAGAAGTAGACGAATCGGATTTACCTTGATTTCCATGGCTGGCCACCTCTTGTTTTTGCTCAGTTTTTGGCTTTACCAAAGGCTGCTTCTCATCTCTTTTCCAATTATTTGGTTTCCAAGCGGATGTATTGGAATTTTGGCTTGGATTTTGGCTTGGACGTGTGCTGCTGCCCCTCCTCTTGAGTTGATTCTCAATTTTAATAGCCATGTGTACCATATCCTCCAACTCAACATAGTGTTGCAATTCCACTGCATTGGTAATTTCCCGATTCAACCCAACTAAGAATCTAGCCATTGTAGCCTCTCGATCTTCCTCTACATTCGCTCGAATCATAGCAACTTCCATCTCCTTATAATATTCTTCCACACTCCTATTACCTTGCCTCAAACTTTGCAACTTGTTGTACAACTCTCGGTAATAATAGCTTGGAACGAACCGCTTCCTCATCACAGTTTTCATATCCTCCCATGTCTCTATTGGACGCTCCCTATTTCTTCTCCTATTCAACACCAATTGATCCCACCAAATGATAGCATAATCAGAAAATTCAATGGCAGCAAGTTTTACCTTCTTAGCCTCAGAGTAATGGTGGCAATCAAATACTAATTCTACCTTCTTCTCCCATTCTAGATAGGCTTCCGGATCATTCTTCCCTTGAAACGAAGGAATCTTCATCTTAATACTACCCAAATTATTATCTTCCCGGTTCCTAGCTTCTCTAAACCTAACTTCTCTACCCCGACCACCATATCTCCTATGATTATCTATTGACTCCTGATCATTTTCTTCGTCAAAGTCTCCCCAAAAATACTCCTCTTCTTCAACTCTCACTCCCCTCGGTTGAACTCTCTCTCTTCTACGTCCATGAGGAGCATTGTTTTGTGGCTGCTCCACACGTGCATTCTCTACTCTATCTATCCGTTCATGAACTTGTTCCATCTCTGTCCTCAATACCCTCCTCATTTCACCCATTAATGCCTCCAATAGTAGTTTCTGATCAGTCTCTCCCGAAACCTCCCCGGCATTAATTTCGTCTTTATGGGCCATATTTTGCTGCAAAACAAAGATTAGATAAAAAAAATATACAGGACCTCACAACTCTCGCTCACGTGTTTCACTCAACTAGGATGTATCACTCAAGTTCACTCGTGTTTAAACTGAAAATCAATTTGGCTTTTACCCTCTTATGTGCTCACCACTCTTGCCTTTTTCCACTCGTAGTAATTCTCACTCGGTTCTTATGAAACTGCTCAAACAATGACTAGAATTTCTCAGTAACAATCCATACCCAAACTAGACCAATCAAATTTGGACGTTGAAAGCACGACTAAAAACGAACGCGGATGGCTAGGTTTCCAAAAGCACAAAAAAAATGGAATTTTCGGAAATTTTTTTTTTGCACTATGGAGTAAGGTCAGATTCGGACTCCTTAGACCCCAAATATCACAAAACAAAAATAAAATTTTAAGCCGAGTTTTTGTATTTTTTTTTTTTTTTTTTCCTACAGATCTCTTCTCTTCTTATCTTTTCTTTTTTTTTTTCTTCTTTTTTTTTTTTTTCTCTTTTCTTCTTTTTTTTGTATTTTTTTTTCTTGAATAATCAGGCAGACTTCACAGTTCACGTATCTGATTCAGGAACCCTAATTCCAAGAAGAAGAAAAAAAACCCAGAATAACAACGATCACGAGAATGAACAAACACGAAGTAACAAGGGCAAATCACAGATCAGATTCGCAAACCCTAAACACAAAATTCCAGATCGTAATCGAACACCTTTTTTTTTATTTTTTTTATACGGTTCAGAAACGAGAACGAATAAGAAAACGAACAGAAACAAAAACGAATAAGAACAGAACCAGAAGAAACGAATAAGAACAGAAACGAAAAAGATATGATAAACCTGAGACTAGAACTGTGCTCTGATACCAACTGATACGAACCCCGCCAATAATGTGACGAAACCCGTAACACGATTAATGTCTCGGACCGTTCTACTGTCAGATTCAATGGAAACCGCGACCCAACACCTATAACAGATGCGAACCTTGGTATAAAGGACGAAGACGCCACAATCAAGGATGAAAAACTCGATTGATAAGTCCAGGTATGAACGCCACAGAGTAAATCTGATAAGTTCGAATAGTTCTTCAAAGAACCAAAGAGAAAACTCTCACAATATTATTAATGATCAAAACTGAATATTACAAACCCTAAAACTGTTTAAATAGCTGAGGCTTAAAGTTGGGCCCTTTTAAGCCTACGAAATATTATGGTCCAATATAATTCATCCCAAAACTAAAATAAAAGGAAACTAATGAATATAAAAAATCCCTAAGTTGGCATGCAAGCCTATAATTTATTCTAGAGCTTGAATCATGGACACCCAGCCTTGTGGACCACTAGTATCCTCCTTTGGGCCACTCAGATTAGTCTCAACCCAAATTTGTTGAACCAGCCCATTGAGATTGTCCTTGAACCGCTTTGCTCGCGCCCTTGTAATCGAACCAATTGGCACGTGGTTCGGGTCCGCATTCCACCTTGTGCTAGCCGCCATGTTCTCATCAAACTCGAACCCTCCCATGCTTGCTTCTTCTTCTTGCAGCTGTAATTCTAGAAGTGGTGCACTTGACAAAGCTTCAAACGAACGAACCCAGTTATCCCCGAGGATGTCGTAGACTTTGCCCTTCCAAACACATTTGACCTTTTGTTGAATAGTGGACGGTATGGCACCCAAGCTATCCAACCATGGCCTCCCTAGCAATAAATTAAAAGAGACGGGGATATCAATCATTTGAAATTCAGCTTCTTTATCCACTGGTCCAATGACGAGGTTAAGAAAGATGATACCCATGACCGCTCTCTGAGTGTTGTCATACGCCCTGACCTTTTGTTGGGACGGCACGAAGGATGATTCATCTAAACCCATCTGTTTGGCTGTTCGGAAGGGGAATACATTCAGAGCAGACCCGTTATCAACAAGACAAGCGGGTACGGTGTTCCCCAAACATTCAGCAATGACATACAACGGCTTGTTGAGCATGGGTCCTCCGGGGGGTACGTCATTTGAAGAAAAGGTGATGGCTAAGGTCGGGATTCTGCCAATCATTCCCACAATATCTTCCAGTGCTGTGTTGATGGGAACATCAGATTGATTAAGGGCGTCCAACACTGCCTGCCTGTGGCATTTCGATGCTATCAGTAACCCCCAAATGGTGATATTGGCCTGAGTTTTCTTCATCTGCTTTAGAACCCTGTCTTCTTCCTCTTCTTCGTTCATTTTCCCTTTTCCCTTGTCCAATGCTCTCCCCGGATGATCTTCCTCTAGCTCATGTGTTTTAAAGTGTCTGCCCGACCGAGTTAGGTGACTGACTTCTTCTCTTGCCCACAAATCGTCAACTTCTGAATTGACCTTCAAAGCACCCTCCACCATCTCCGTTTCTTTATCTCTTTCGTACCTAAGATCATCTTCTATCTGGCTCATGTCTCGGCTGTCACTCCCTTGAACCCACCAGTCTGACTGTTCTATTTCACTTTTCCCCGGCTGATCCTCCAAAGTACAGATCGTTGAATCCTTCGGCAGCTGATATGGCTTTCTTGGTGTTCCGGCCTTAGTGATTAGCCTAGACGGATCGAAGGTTGTTTGTTCTATCCCCAAAAAATAAAGACCCTGCGGTGGTGGCACAGCTTGATGATTCAAAAGCGGATTTTTAGTGACATTTGGAGCTTTGGTAGGTGGTTCCGAAATTACTTTGTTATCAATGAGGTCCTGGATTTTGTGCCTTAATCTCATACATCGATCTGTTGAGTGACCCTTCTGCTGATGAAATTTGCAAAATAGATCCCCTTAGAAATTTGGCGGAAGTGGACTAGGTAGAGGTCGAGGTTCCAACTGACGGAGATGCCCCTTTGCTAACAGCCTGTCGAGGGCAGTCGATAGTGATACTCCCAGATCTGAGAATTTTCTTGATACTTTGTCTCCTCCTCTCTTTGGTGTTATGTCAAACTTCCTCTCTGGTCCAGTTAGTGCATTGACATCGGTGGGGCCGAAATGACCCCCCGTTTGTCCTCCGTTGGTCCCATAGTTTGGTCTCCTGTACCGGTTAGGTTGCTCCTCTCTCTTAATTACCCCTTCTTGGATTGCACCGTCTATCCTTGTTCTGACATCGAAAACCTCGGCGAAGGTGTTGATTGACTGGAACCTCATCTTTTCTTGATACACCGGTTGTAGATTCTTCATCAGCATTCGGATCTGGTCCTTCTTAGACGGCCTTTGTACCATTTTAGCTTCTTTTCCCCTCCATCTGCTCAGATATTCGGCAAACGATTCTTTGTTCCCTTGCCTAGTGGTCTCCAAATCTCGGACAGTGACATCTAAATCCTGATTGTACTCATACTGTGCCACAAATGCTTTGATCACTTCTTCCCAAACCCTGATTTTGCTTGGTTCGAGAGTAAGATACCAGGATAAAGCGGCTCCGGTTAAAGTTTGTTGGAATAGGACAGCCATCACAGTTGTGCTCAGCCCACTCGGTTGAAAAGCTCCAAGACACATTCTTACATGGCTGCGAGGATTCCCGGTCCCATCAAATTTGTCAAAAATTGGCATCTTAAACCCGACCGGCAGTGTCTCACGTACTTCGTCATACAACCCTTCCCGCTCCATCAGATAGGTATCAACTCCATGATCCTTGCGCATCACCCTTTCCAACTTCTCTATTTTCTCGGTCAGTAACTTTTCTTTCTCATCTTTCTCCCTTTCCCTGTTGGCCTGTAACGCATCAGCCCATTGCGCCTCCTGATCATCAAACCAATCTCCTTCTCCTCCATGAGATGGGTCCACAGCTGGTAGAACTATAGGTGGTGGTCGGCGATTCAGTTCTTCTTTCATTCCCATCATGCGGTTCATATTTTCAGCTTGCCGCCTCATTTGCTCTGCTTGTTGTTCTACCAGTGCTCTTAACCCGGCTATTTCTTCGTTTCTTTCTTCAGCCATGTCAGCGTCTTCTCTTCTTACCAGCCTTGCCGTGGGATCCCTAAACCAGGCTTGATTTGATGTTGATGCTATTTTCGCCCCTACAACAAATTTTGAAATTTTCCTTTTAAAAACTTTTTATCTGCTTCCTTTTGTCATAATAAGACATTTTTTGTATTTAAATGACATTTGGTAAAAAAACTTTCTTTTACATGTCACACGGATGCAATGCATGTGTGTGTGTGTGCCTATTATATATGCCAAAGAAAAGAAAATCCTAATCCTATCACATAAGCACATAAGACCCTCGCCCATGTCAAGTGTGCCAACTTCTCCTTCCATTGTGATCTCACTACCCTCTCAAAGGTTGGATATTTCAAAATTCATTTGAAAAGCATTTCTTTAAATGATTCCCGAGGATTTTGAATCTTTTATTTAAAAAAAATGAGGAAGATGATTGGATTGAAATTTTGATTTAAAATTAATTTGAAGAGCACACATTTTTCAAAAATAATTTCCAAAATTTTGGATTTTTCCTTAGAAAACGGTCATGTGAAAATGTACCTTAACAAAGGTTAGTTTGGGAATTTTGATTGAAAGGTGAACTCAAAAGATTTTTTTGAAAGGGTGATCGAAAACTTTGGAGAAAAGATGGTAAAATCTGTTTGCTTTCAAAGACGGACTTAAAATTCTTTGGGTAGGAGGATCACATGATCGGATTATCACCGTACTTTCCATGAATTCGGATACATACAAGGTCAATGATGCTTAGCTAAACATGATATAAGATAATCTTATAATCAAAATTCGGCATGTTCTCCAAATATCGTGGAATATGAGGAGAAATTGCTACAAGGTGATTAAAAGATTATACATCTTTCATCAAGCAAGTATCGTCATCATCTCAGGTAATCCTTTCCGGGTATACAAAACTTCCTAGCACATAATCCTAATCAAGAATTGATTTCCTAATTTTGAAAGGTTCTATGGAAGCTACTATGCGAAGAAGGCTGGGTTTTGGTCAAATAAGGGACCCTTGACACACACTCGATAGGATGCATCATATACCAACACATGGTACGAGATCAAGGGTGATCACACAGTCCCATGATGACTTGATCGACCGGGTTGCCCCGAGTCTCCAAGTTCATAGTTTCGTGCAATCGACTGGTTGGACATGCAAGTGAAATGCAACAGGCACACAAAAATTGGTTAATTCAATTAAAAGGATGCTTTCAAGTCTAATCCTTGAGTGAACCCAAAATCGGAAATTTCTGGTCTGCGAAACCAGAGATTCTGGGTTCGATCCCCAGCAGAGTCGCCAGATTGTGGATATCGCATTTTTCTTACCCACAGCTTTTTTTTTAATCTTTTTCAATTTAAAAACACAAAACAATGAGTCGCCATTTTTAAAGCAAACTGATCTTTTTAGAAACCAGAGATTAACTAGGTCCGGGGATTATGGAATGAGAAGGGAAGGAGCCCATCGGACTAAAACACCCCTTCTCATCCTATCTCGCGATAGGCCTCTACTTAACATCCTTTTAATTGAATTATTAATTTAAATGTGCCCTCAACTAATACATATGTATATATATACGTTACAAAAGCATGTCTAAAGGGTGTAAGATTGCAAGTGATAAAATATCATTCAAAATTCATATAATTCAAATAGCAAGCAATATGGTATGCAATAGGGAGCAAGGGAACTTACCCGGGATCCAGCCGCAATATTAAACATGCAATGCATACAAACGAAAGAAAATCCTAGAAAAGAGTCTCTAATCACATGTATTCACATAAGGCAAGATCCTAATTCTAATGTGTTGCGCATGAGGTTAAAAAAAATAGATAAAGTCAAGAAATTAAGATAGACTAAAGAGGAGTTTTTAAGAAACCATACCTTGACAGCGCTACAAAACAAAGGTTAGTACACATGCTTCACATAATAATATGATGTCAAAACAATCAATCCTAATTCTCTAACTTAGATCTATCAAGCATGAAATCCAACTTTATCCAATAACTAGTTCTAATCATAAGCATTAATGTACATGAATAGATATTTATATAGATTAATAAATTTATTTAAGGAAAAATGTTTTTTCTAGAGAGAGAAGCTCCACCTTCTCTCTAGAAAATGCTTGAGCCTATGAAGGGGGCTACTAGACGATCCTCAAGACCACGGGGTCCTCCTAAAGATTCATTTGCAGATGAGTTTATTGGGGATCAATGGAAGCAGATGCGGTGTGATCCCAAAAAATCACAAAATCATAGAGATGTGAAGGGGGCCTCTCTTGACGCCGATAAATCACATGAGCAGATCAAGCTTGAGCTTGCTTGTGTGATGCAACAGTTGAACAAGTGCAAAGAGAATATCTCTGTACTTTGTAACCGTCAATCTGAAATCTCCTTGGACGAGGAACCTACTGACCATGAAAATGCTTTACCCATTGATTTCGAACTCGGTTGTTGGAAGGAACAAATGTATGATTGTATGAAGAAGATTGACACTCTCAATACACGGTTGCTCAAATTTGAGGATCTAACTGTAGAGGGAGCTCTTTCATGTGATTTTAATGAATGCCTTCAAGCTGAACATAATGGGGATCCTGCCCAGCTCAGTAAAGTTGAGAGCTCCACTCTTGAAGGCGTTCAAACAAAAAGGCCCAAATGTACTCCTTTTGATCTTACAGACTCTAGGTTTGCGCAGAAGGATGTGTTGGTCGCGTGTGATACAAATGCCCATGATGAAGCTGCTCAAGTAGGTGATACCCACGCGTCCTCTTATGCGAAACAGCTTGATGTTCAGGTAACCAAGGCTCCACTTTTGTACGTAGATGAGGTGTCCCATCATGGGCCCATATCATCACATGGCCCAAGGTCTGAGATTAGGTGCATGAGTACTCAAGGTACCATGGCTATTCGTGGGGTCCACTCTACCATTAATGCTAATGAATTGGCACTTGGCTCAAGTGTAGCGAAAGATACTGCCTTGTGCGTAAAAGAGGGTCAAGTGGACCCCGCCACTCATGTTGGTGGTAATGAATATTCCCAGGGTCCAATTAATTTGTCTCCTTGTAATATTAAGTTTGTAGATTTGTTCAAGAGAAATCATGTCCAGAATGGTTTTTTGGACCGTCAGTCTAAAAGTGATGAGAGTGCGGATGGTAAGAGCTCTACTAGAGAAGATCTTAAGGAGTACTCTCTTGATTTTGTGCCCCATGGGCCTCGAAATGAAAACCTTCAGCTCAAAATTCCATCCGAACTGATTGAAGAGGGGAAAAAGGAGTGGCAATCCACATTAGTTGGACACTTTGTGGGTAAGAAGAGGAATCCGCCATTTAATATTGTTTACAACACTACCAAACGGCTCTGGGGTAATAAAGGCCTTATTGATACCCTTGGTAATTCTGGTTTTTATTTCTTTACATTCTCTAGTGTGGAGGAAAGGGATGCTGTGCTTGAAGGTGGCCCATGGTATATCTTGGGTCAACCTCTCATCCTTAGTCCTTGGAAGCCAAATTTGAAGTTAAGTAAGGAAGAAGTTCACGTTATTCCTATCTGGGTCAATTTATTTGGTATCCCATTGGAGCTTTGGAACCGAAAGGGTATTAGCTTTATTGCTAGCTACCTTGGTAAACCTCTGCGGATGGACAGAGTTACTGTCAGTCGCAAGCGTGTGTCCTTTGCCAGGGTCTGTGTAGAAGTGAGTGGAGCGCATGATTTAATCACCAAGTTTGCTCTTGAAACTGAGGATGAAATGGGCGGAATTGTTTTAACTGACATTACTGTGGAATACCAGTGGATCCCTCCCAGGTGTGCTAAATGCTCCGCATTTGGTCATGATTGTTCTAAAGAGGTGACCCCGATACTTGCTCCGGCTCGTCGCATTTCCCGTCGTCATCCACCCCATTTCTCTTGTTCTTATAGCAAGAATCCAGAGATTGGGGAATGGATAGTTGTGAAAGGCAAAGGTAAAGGTAAGTTGGTTGAATCTGTGGATGCACCCCAGAACGAGGGCAATATATTTTCTGTGCTTTCCCCTGATGTTGATCAGGGTCAAAGTGAAGCTGTGATATCTCCTCTTGGGAAAGATTTGAGTTTGGCTAATCCTTCTCACCACCCCTCTACTGGGGTTGATACAGGCCGAGAGGCTTCCAGCTCTCCCCCTGATGAGGGATGTGAAGTTTGTGAATCTGATTATGAGGAAGGTCCCCCGTTTGTCAAGAGCATTGCCTCCAACAGACAGATGAAACGGGAGGCGAAGATAAATTTCAGTGGGAGCCGTCCTAAGGGTCGGCATAGAAACTGATTGTGTTCAGCGTTTGCTGACTGTTTTTTGTTGTGCCTTGCTTTCCTTGATTGTTGTTGTTTGACCTTGTTTAGCCTCGTTGGGCGTTGTTTTGCTAGTTTAGAGGTTGACTCCGTCTTCTTTCTTTTCTTTAGCTGATTTTTTGAGCTTATTGTAATATCCTAGGGTAAGGCCCTTTTTTTCGTAAATTAACCATTTTTCCGAAAAAATTAATGTACATGAATAAATGAGTGCATATGAACAAGAATAAGATATGGATTTATTCGCTAATTTGGATCACTTAGTCTCTGGATTTAAGCTAAATTATCATTATTCAAAACATAATTTGAATTCTAAGACATTAGGGAACCATTTGAGTTAAGATCAATAAGGTCAGACAAGAACAGTGACTGTTTTTCCCAAATTACAGAGAGTAGACCAGGTTTTGAAAAATAGAAAAACCATACTTCCAATGGTGGATCTTAATGATTTTTGGATATGATATGCCTCTGTGAGTCTAGTTTATAGCCCAAAAAGAAAATCAAGGTTTGAACGGTTGGATCTCTGGGAATGTGTTAAACACTAGACATTGCTCAGGAATCTGCAACTCTCTGTCCAGAGATCTTGTACGATTTTCTAAAAATAGTAAAAAAAATGAGAAACACTTAGATCTTTTTAGGGTATCTTCCTAACACATTAAAGTACTTAGAAAAAATTATTAGAGGCTCGGGAAACTCTATTAAGGTTCTGATTTATTAATTTCAAAATGAACTTACTGTTATGAAATTTTGGACAGATTATGGTTGCTCAACAAAACCCTTGATCAAACCACCCAAAACATGAAATTACCTTAAAACAAACATTATAGTGGTAGAACTTTGGGTTATAAACACTTTCCCATTGGTTTCATTCCATTCCAACGGTTAGATGTTCGATTTAAAATCCATGATCAAAAACAGATTATGAACTCACTGCTCATTGGGTTAATTCACTTTATTCCTATTAACTTTAGACAAATAAGCCATGGGATTAGGCTTGTCTAAAGCTAATTCTCCTACCCTTTGGTGGTCATTGGAGACATAAACATATTCATATTTGTAAGTTTCAAAGAAGTATGGAAGAACTTCATGAAACTTAGTCATAACAAAATTCAAGATAGGTTTAAGTCCATTATGTTAACCATCCTAGTATCAACCTTAGTCCCCTTATGAATTATAAGATTACAAGGAGATTAAGGGATTTTAAACCAAGAGATTCAAGTAAGACATTGAAGGTCTTATGAATCTAAAGGATGAATATAAAGAAAACAAGAAAAAAGAAACTAAAGAAACTCAATGCATACTATATTAAATTTGCACAAAGGATAATTATGCTAGAGTTTACCTCCAAAGTATCCTCAACTTGGTGATTTTGGAGGACTTCCAAAGATAAATCAAGCTCTCCTACACTAATTCACACAACTCTTTCTTTAAACTACCCTAAACTCACTCCTAATTATGAGGATTAAAGTGAAAAGAACTCTTGTATATCCTTTAGATTCAAAGAAAATCTCTCCCATGCAAGTGAATATTCATCCTCTATTTATAGACAATTTTAGAGGGGCATTTCAGTCATTTCAGGACTGAAACCCTAATTCAGTCATCCTTTTTATAGTACAAAACATGCTGTATGCCAGTTGTCTGTTGCAAAAATATGGCATTCACCGGAGATGGAAGCGACACTCTGTAAATGCCGCATCGGAATTCAGTGAAAGTCGGCGCGCCATTCACTGGCTACCGGAACGGCATTCACTGAATGTCGTGGACAACTCCAGAGACTACCATTTTTTTAGTAAAATTCGTTATTTTTACGGCATTTGATGAAATTAGCGGCAATTACCGAATGCCGTCCGGCAGCCCAGAGACTGCTGCAACGGCAGCCCGTGACTGCCGCGGAAAGGCTTTGATGCGAACCTCAATAGACTAGCAATGAGACCCAACAACAAAGATTGAATATCTTCCCAAGAAAGCTAAAAATTAGATTGTTGTAAAAGTGAACCTGTGACCCAACGCCTATAAAGAGACGCAAACCATAGGTATTCTAATTAGTGAACCTGAGACCCAACGTCTATAAAGAGACGCAAACCACAGGTATTCTTAGTTTTGAACGCCACAAGGTGAAAACCTTGATAAGTTCTGGAAGTTCAATGAAGAACCAAGAAGAAGTAGTAAAAACTCACTTTTTATCAATTTATCAAATCTGTCAAATACAAAAGATAAACAAGGATATATATAGGCTTGGAACATCCCTCCAACCATAGGAATAAATGCAAGTTGTTGAAACAACCCTCCAACCATAGGAAATAATGCATTCACATTTTTTTAGCAAAAGCTAATACAAAAAAGTAGTTTAACTCATTAAATGCACTTACTAACATGAACCAACTCTCAACTACTATCTATAAAACATAAATAGCGATATCTTAGATGTTATATTCAGTCCACATCTTCTTATGCATGAATTAAATTGACAAAGTCTTGATGCGAACCTCAGTAGACTAGCAATGAGACCCAACAACAAAGATTGAATATCTTCCCAAGAAAGCTAGAAATCAGATTGTTGTGAAAGTGAACCTGTGACCCAACGCCTATAAAGAGACGCAAACCACAAGTATTCCAATTAGTGAACCTGAGACCCAACGCCTATAAAGAGACGCAAACCACAGGTATTCTTAGTTTTGAACGCCACAAGGTGAAAACCTTGATAAGTTCTGAAAGTTCAATGAAGAACCAAGAAGAAGGAGTAAAAACTCACTTTTTATCAATTTCTTTTGAACTTTCAACCCCACAATTTTTTTTCAACTCATCCTCTCTTTTCATTTTCATTTGATCTTCATACACTTGCCTAGGAGTCAATGGTACAAGAGTAATGGTTTTTCCATCCTTTACAAGAGTATGCCTATTCTTGAACCCGTCATGAGTAACCTTTCTATCAAATTGCCATGGTCTGCCCAACAATATGTGACCTGCTTGCATTGGAACAACATCACAAAGCACCTTATCCTTGTACTTCCCAATGGAAAAAGAGACTAACACTTGCCTAACCACCTTCACCTCCCCACTATCATTCAACCATTGTAATCGATATGGCCTAGGATGCTTCAAAGTAGGTAAATTCAGTTTTTCAACGAAGGTAGTGCTAGCAACATTAGTACAACTTCCCCCATCAATAATCATACTACATACCTTATTGTTGACATGGCATCTAGTGTGAAAAATATTCTCCCTTTGCTGGTCTACATCATCCTCTTTGACTTGGGCACTTAAAGCACGCATAGTTACAAGTAACTCACCCTCAGCCGGATACTCCACATCATTGTCACAAGTGTCCTCAAGTGGTGATATTTGATTATCATCATTCTCACTTTCAGTTTCCACTTCTCCATCAACACGTGCAATCATGGTCCTCTTATTTGGACATTGTGACGCTATGTGACCTAATCCCAAACACTTAAAACACTTTATATCACGATTACGAGTAGCAAATTCAGTTTTACCTTTATTGGCATTAGGAACCTCATCTCTTCCTTTTGGTGGTTCGGTCTTGGCCTTTATGGCAGCCCCTTCATCTTTCTTTCCATTCGGCCTCCATGAAGTAGAAGAGCCCGAATTTTGAGAAGACCGAAATCCCTTCCTTTTATTCTGCCTTTCCACTTTTATTGCCATATGTACCATGTCTTCCAACTCCACGTAGTGTTGCAATTCCACCACATTAGTTATGTCCCGGTTCAGTCCACTTAAAAACCTTGCCATGGTAGCTTCTCTATCCTCCTCTACATTAGCCCGAATCATAGCGATCTCCATCTCCTTGTAGTAGTCATCCACACTTTTATAGCCTTGAGTAAGACTTTGCAACTTCTGGTACATGTCCCTATGATAGTGGCTAGGAACAAATCGCTTTCTCATGATGGCTTTCATTTCCTCCCATGTCTCAATAGGCCTTTCATGGTTTCTCCTCCTGTTTATCACAAGTTGATCCCACCAAATAATAGCATAATCAGTAAACTCAATAACAGCAAGCTTTACCTTTTTCTCCTTGGAGTAGTTGTGGCACTCAAATATCAACTCCACTTTCTTCTCCCATTCCAAGTACACTTCTGGATCATTTTTCCCTTGGAATGAAGGTATCTTTACTTTGATGCTTCCCAAGTTTCTGTCAACCCCATCTTGCCATCTTGGACCTCTTTGAAACCCTCTACCACGCCTTTCTCTCCTTGGCCCAAATCTGCCCCCACTATTTATTGAGGCTCGATCTTCTTCTTCATCGAACTCATCCTCATGATTTTCATCAGATTCATCTAGGGGTATGTGCCTTTCTTGCCTTCTAGCATTTCGGATTCTTTGGGGACGCCCTTCACGCCAAGTTGCAATTTCAGCATCTTGTCTATCCATCCTATCCTGAATCTCATTAAACATCACGCCCATACGTTCAAATTGTTGCTGCATAGCTTGTAACATGAAAGACGGATCCTCCTTTCCTTCTTTGTTTGATTGAGAAGACATATTTTGAAATCTGTGAAAAAAATGTTTGAGATAAAAAAAAACCTCACAGCACTCCCTCACGTGTATGCACTCAAAATTATGTCACTCACACTCGTGTTTCACTCTTAATTGGCTTTTTCGAAATTGATCTCACACTCTCTTGCCTTTTTCCACTCTTAACTCCCCTTTTCAGTTCTTTAATGAACTAAATGAACTTGAATCAAGAGATCTCAACGAGTAGTGTTTCAAAACTTATACCAATGGCGAAAATATTTTAGAAATGACGAATCAAAGGAGAAGGACAAACACAATCAGAATTGAGAGAATTGAAACTCACAATCAGATTTAAAGAGAATTGAAACTAACAATCAGATTTAAGAGAGAAGAAATCAGAGATATAGTTATATTTTTATGAGAGAACTAGAAACCAAGATTAGTATACCTCAAAGGAAGAAGATGAAACAAAAAAAATCAGATTTGGCCTTTCTTTGATATCAATGCCTCCCTTCTTTTTTTTTTCTTTTTTTTTTTGGGATATCTTTTCTTTTCTTTTTTTTTTGTGGGATCTCTTCTTTTCTTTTCTTTTTTTTTTTTTTTTTTTTGTTTTTCTTTTTTTTTTTTTGTATAACTAGAGGCACAAAAACAAAAAACAAAGAAGAATACAATATAAAACAAAATTTGAAGAACAAAAGAACACGAAGTGTCACGAAGAAAATACGAAGAACAAACAGAGAATGCACGACGCAATACACACTACACCAAAAGGGCACATTACTAACGGTATTTTACCGTTAGTAAAATTATTCCTAACGGTAATTTACCGTTAGAAGTAGAGCGTGGCTAATAATTCTAACGGAATTTCTAACGGTAATTTTCCGTTAGAAAAATTATTTTTACTAACGGTAAATTACCGTTAGTAATATGTTTACTCACGGTAAATTACCGTTAGTAATTTATTATTCCTAACGGAAATATTCCGTTAGTAATATTTATTCTAACGGTTTATTTTCTAACACTTTTATATACAAAAATACTAACGGTAAATTACCGTTAATAATTTCATTACTAACGGTATGTAATATGACAGTTTCTAACACTTTCGAGACAATTACTAACGGATATAAACCGTTAGTAATTTTATTACTAACGGTTTATTTTCTAACACATGTGTAAGAATACTAACGGAAATTATCCGTTAGTAATTATTTTAAATACGAAAAACATAAATACTAAAATATGCTCCCAAATTTTATTTGCACCTAATTTCCATCACAGCCACATGACATTTACTATAAACATATATAATAAGCTCAAATCCAAACCATAATAAATACAAGCTGAATCTATATGAAATACAAAAAATATAATCCAAAATAGGCATAATTATCCTTAAATACAAACTGTTTCTAAGTCCAAATCAAAATTAACAAACCATGTCTGAAATTGAAAGAGTAAATCCATCCAAAACTAAACTAAACCAACTGACAAATAAACCATGTCTGAAATTTAAAGTCAGAGAAAATAAGACAAACATAGTCAACCAATCTTTAACCAGCACTCGAGCCAAATCACAAATGCCTCTTGCCTGCCAATGTATCGTGTCCCCCTTGAGGATCCCAAAAACGAGCATCGGGCTCAACCTTACTGTGTGTTGTTGTTGCTCCAATGGAAGCTTGCACAGGTCTTCCTTCACTATCTACATAGAATTCCAACTATATTGTTATACATTACCAAATAGCTAAAGTCCACTGCCAAATGCTGCAATTGCTGCTATAGCTAAAGCTGATGAATTACCACCACCAAATAGCTGATCCCATTATCCACTTGTAAGAGGCACCACAACCTGTTTCCATATAACAAAGCTTCAACACCTCATTGAATCAGAACATGACACCAAATTCATTTCTATCAAAAGCTATCCTCGTAGAAATTCTCATTAAGGATTTTGGTAGACAAGAAGTTCAATTTTTCTTTTTTTAACTAAATGTGTTCATTCAGTATTACCCACTCATATAATAGAAGTGGCAATGCAACTTTAGCTTCGAAAACTTTAGTAAAATTTATATGAAGTGTTCTAAAGCCTAAAGATGCAAAACCCACCTAAGTACAATTAACATTGTTCTAGAAGGTATAAAAGCTCCGAATTTTCACTATATAAACTTACACTAATTCAAATACCAAGGGAGCTAATGTTAGGAAGTCCCTAGTCATGATTATATGTGATCAGAAGATGCTAATGGAAATCACATATAGTAGGTATCTATCATTATTCTTTGAAAACTTGATTACAAAAACTCAAGCCAAACTTCTTAAGAAAATCTTCAACATAAAGCAGATGAAGCAGTCAACATCCTTGTTTAAAAGAAACTCTCGACAGTAACCCCCCCTAAAAAATAAGAAATAACAAATAAAGAAAAAGAAAGGAAAAATAGGGCACATGTATGGTCTTAACAATTAAAATGCATCTGCATGATGTAGCAAAACGTTGTGTCTGGCGCTGAGTACCAAATGGATTGAATTGCCATTAAAAATTGGCAGAAATTAGAGTGAAGCTACGCACCGTAATAAATTGCGGAGGATCATCAATACTAGATGAGCCAAGAACAACTTCACGCTTCAAATTTTCCGTTAGCTTGTGACAAACACGTAGCTGGAAAATGAACACGATTTCATCAGAGCAAATACACAAAAACAGCAAGTGTCATTAACTCTTTTTCAACAATTGGTAATCTTCCAATGCATGTGGGACGGTAGGACTAACAGCCCACTTGGGATAGCTTTCTCAGGGCAACAATCACTTATTGAGGAATGTTTAAAATTTTTTGACCATTAGCCTTTCCACAGCAGCTTAAAAGATCTGATTCCCTTTTTAAAGCTAAAAATAGCTTTTTGAAAAATCTCTCATTTCAAAAAGTAATTATTTAAAAGCTAACCCAAAACGGAGTTCTAAGTGAGTCAGGGAGAATTAGTTGAGTGCTCGAAAAGATTAGATACATCCTACTTAAAAAGGAGAAAAGTACTAATTACAATAGCTATAAATACCTCCGATCGAGTTGCTCCACCAACAATAAATACAAATATACGTCGTCCCATTTTCTTGAAATCACTAGATGCATGCCTCAGAACCGAATCGCTGCAAAACAGTAGGTAATGGAGGAATATGATACAACAACAAAGGTGACAGCTGCGAAAAATCCATTTATTTATATTTTTGGGAATGGGTTACACTTGGTAGGTAAAAGCTCCTATATACAACTGTAATTAAATCAGGAGATCATAAACGGAATGGTAAGGAAGAAAGACAAAATTCAAGAACGTTAGAGAACAATGAGAAGAACGAGTTAAAAGCTACTCAGATATCATAGTTTATGTTCCCTGTTCATGCAATTCCTGATTTTAGAAACTACACAAACCAATGAAGGAAACAGCAATAGATATACCTAGAATACCCATCATCAGAGCTTCGAGGCCGAGCCCATGTCGCTGTCCGTCTTGATCTCATTGAATGAGCTGCTGGAATTTGATTTTCCCTAACCGATGCAGACTGGGAGGTCCCATGGAAAGTTGGACTGGGGTCATTCATACATGGGTAATCATTCTTTGCTAGTTCACCTTTGCTTAATTTTTCAATAAGCTCCTGAAAGATGAGAAATCTTGGTTCATCAATCCATATTATGAAAGGGTATGGTTAAATCAAGGAGCTCTTCTATCATTTTACAAATAATTTCATTTCTAATGCTAACTTTTCTAGTTAGCCTTTACCACTCCATCTCAATGTACACATGTTTACAAATATGTTGTTTCTTAGTTGCCAAATAATTTGTCCATAAAGTACAGCTTGAATTAACATTTCTTTTATAATAACCATGCACCAAAAACTTGCTAGAATCAACCTCAAAAGTCTGAAAATAATGCTTACCGATCATACCCAACAATAAATCAGAATTTTTGTCAATAGTAGTAAAAAGATAATTATTACTTTTCTTTTGTTGGCTCGATGAAGTATATGGCATCCATGGTGGGCAATGGCTGCCTTCGCTTGTAGATGTCTTCCACCACTGTGGAAAAATTGGAAATAGAAACCCAGTTAGTGTAACTAGCACTTTTTGTTGATGAACCTTTAAAGAAAATTAATGGGAAGCAAAAGAGTGGAATGTGTATATTCTGATTTTAGGTTCCTTTAAATAAATTTTAATGGTACTAACTTGTGTGCACTTGAAGATGTGAACAAAGCAAAGTGACCCTACTAAAGCTCTTAGGGAAACAACCAAAACAAAAAAGAAAAAGGCAGCAAGACAACAACTTGATGACAAGATGTGAACAAAGCATAGAGACCCTACATTCCTTTTCGTTTCTTTCTTTTTTTCTAAAGAGAAGTGTTATACTACATACATTCTGAATCGATGCCTTCTCTACAACTTTAATTTAAGATAAGAAAATGGATAATACGTGTAAAACCATTATGCACATCAAACATTAGCAATCTCTTTTGGCAAGGTTGGTTCCAAAATACTTGAAACATTAAACGTTAGCAATCTCTGTCAAGTATGCATAGTGTAAACCATTATGCACATCAAATTGGTTCAATTATAACATCAACATACACAACTTTATTTTTTCCAAAGAAGCAAATATTTGAAGAGACACAAGAAGAAAATTTATGTTCAAACAAAGAATTCCTTCGCAAGGCACTCCATATGAGTAGGGTAGCATTTTGAAATAATTGGGAGAGCTAGACAACTCAGGCAAGATAGCACGCTGAAATTCAAAAGCAACCTAGATGGCTCAAACATCCAAATCTTAGTTCAAACAACATTGATTGGCACAGAGATATTAATTACAATTACACATTGCACATGGTTCAAGGAAAATTCTAAATTGTTTTGTGGCTCAGATGATGTGTCAAATTGAACTGGAGAAACAGGAATAACACTTTCTTATTGCTTGAATAACTAATCTACTGATCAGTCATAATCTATTTTCGTTGTTTTAAAATCTAGTCCAATAATATTCAATATCATTTTTCCCTTACGCCATCTAGTTCGTCCTTGTGTGGCTCCAACACCGCTATATTGAGCGTAAATCCTTTCTAATATGAATTAGATTAGATTGTTCATTATAAAAGTTACATTCAGATTTACCTTGATCCATTTTATAGTTTACGTCAGAAATGTAGCAGCCATTTGTTATAATGACAAGAGTAAATTACAATTGGGAAAAATATGTGTGTTATATATATCTCATCCAATTCCTGCAGTCAGAATCAGTAACTGTTGGGCCCATTCAAGCAAGACTCGGAAAGCATTTTGTGAAGCCCTTAAACCTTAACCTTGTCTATCAGTTTTCATCTAATATGTTCTCTACTTGATATTTTGTTTGGAAAAGAAGGTATGAATCTCCCATAAAGTTGGAAACCCATAGATTGGTTGCAAAGAACATTGTTGGAAGTACTATATTAATACTCATTATGGCACGGAACCACAAAGGCAAAAAAGCCAGGAAATGGCACTACAAATACTGGTATTGAGACAATTTACAATAACACTTGCAGATCAACTTTGGAGTGTTATTTCTTAAATCTAGATTAAATTAAGGGGTAATTAATGTTCAATCCATTTTAGAGTAGAGTATATTTCAAGCATTAGATCCAACACTGAAAATAAGTGAAAAGTCCTCAACATAAAACTGGGCAAAAAAAATCCCGACAATTTTGTGAAATTTGACAAGAAAGTTTAGTGTGATTTCACAAAATCGTCGGGATTTTTTTGTCCACTTTTGTATGTGAGGACTTTTCACTAAAAAAATTTCCATCGTGTCATTTAACGAATATTTTTTCCTAATGGGGGACTTAACACTAATTCATCCTTAAAAATTTAAAATAGTCAGTAGTACTAACACTAGGACAATGATCTGAAATAACGAACCTTTAACGAACCTTTATTGTTGCATCCAGCCCCAGAAATTAGCACCAATCCGCCTTTAGGATCTCACCTCTTTCTTTCTTTTGCATCCTAGTATGCCTTTTCGATACTTTCCTTGGGGTTGGTCCATCTGAAATTTCATCCACTAGCTGGCTCGGTAGTGGTGTCCGCAAAAATGTCAGCCAATTCTTGAATAAATTAGACTGCATCATAATCACATTCTTTTCAAACACATAATTTCTTCAAAATACTGATCAATTTCATGACATGTAACCCAACATAAAGATAATGAACTAAAACCACAAAAATCAAAGGCGAGGTCATGAACCTGTCAAATTAAGGGTGCAACTCTTAAATTTCAAACATGATATTGAGCAGACCATGCTTTCAAAACAAACTACCATGCGAAATGCAGTGCTTAAAAGCCATTAAGTACTAATATTCAAATGTTTCTATAAGACAAGTGTTTAGGAGCCATGAAATTTAGTATGACAAAGGGCTGCAAACAGCAATAAGAGGTGCTCTTTACCAAGCCTACATTGTGCGTTGTGGGAGCAATGTTGTAAATCAATGTAGTTTAACAAGGATTGAAGATATAACCCTCTACCAAGTTTATAAAGCTTAGTAGTTTCAGATTAAGATCATATCAAAGGAAAAATATGCAGTGCGTTAAAACAGTGAGAGGTGAAATGGTTGTGAGTGCATTTTAGTAGTAAATTAACTACATACTAGACAAAACTTAACCAAGTATTTCAAACAACCAGATGATTAGTAGCAACCAGTGATATATTTTTCCAATTTCAAGAGATGCCTACAATACAACAGAGGACATCACCTTAGAATTAGATGATTGACAAAAGAATAACTTTTGTGAATGAATATACGCCATTGTTGGTACTTTGGATTCAAGGCTTTATTGATTTAAGTACATAGATACGTTCTATCACTGCTGATAGTGTCTGTTCTCTTTGCTGCCATCCTCAATCCTCAAATCCCTTCTGGGGATTTTCTTTTCTTTTCCTTTTTGGGTAAATTACACAAACCTCCCCTGAGATTTGTCTTAATTACACGGACCTCTCCTCTTGTTTCAAAAATTACACAGACCTCCCTCGAGGTTTGTAATTAGGTAACAAAACGCCCCCTCCCCTAATGGTTCGTTAGTTTTTTTTACATTAGCCTCCCCTGAAAATTACAATTAACCCCCCTAATATTATAAAATTGTCATACTAAAGCCCCCGTTCTCTTATATTTTTGTGCTAATTATAAAATCCCTCCTCCCTCCAATGTTTTTGGGTTAATTTTTTTAGCATTAATTTATATCATCTACACAAAATATACATAAAACATATATAAATAGGTCCAATTTTTTTTCCCCGAACAAACCTCTATCAAGCCCCCTGTATTAATTTTCTAGATCCGCCCCTGTCCTTATGCTTCAAAAGTGGACACTTAACCCCCTGTGATTGTGGACTAAATAGAACTGTTATGATTTCACTCAAAGAGCGTTAACCCCAAAATTAACATCACAAAATGGGTTAAGTGTTTATATTTTTAACCAATTTTAGAATTTTTGTCAGTTTTGAGTGAAATCATAACAATTCCATTTTAGTCCACGATCACAGGGGGGTTAAGTGTCCACTTTTGATGCATAGGGATAGGGGCGGATCTAGAAAATTAATACATGGGGGGCTTGATAGAGGTTTGTTTGGGGAAAATTCAAATTTTGGACCTATTTATATATATTTTCTGTAGATGATATAAATTAATGCTAAAAAAATTAACCCAAAAACATAGGAGGGGGGAGGGATTTTATAATTAGAACAAAAATATAAGAGAAAGGGGGCTTAGTATGACAATTTTATGATATTAGGGGGGCTAATTGTAATTTTCAGGGGAGGCTAATGTAAAAAAAAACTAACGGACCGTTAGGGGAGGAGGTGTTTTGTTACCTAATTACAAACCTCGAGGGAGGTTTGTGTAATTTTTGAAACAAGAGGGGAGGTCCGTATAGTTAAGGCAAACCTCGGGGGAGGTTTGGGTAATTTACCCTTTCTTTTTTTTTTTACCAACCACAAATATTAGGGGCTCTACAAGCAGACTCACAGACATACATGGATTTCAACAATCACAGTGAAGTATGGTGCCAGAAGGGGTACTTTGAATTCAAGACAACCTTTTGGTAAAATTACACAAAAGTGGCAGCCATGGCCCATTGGAGTCTAACCAGAGCACATGCTTGAATTAAAATGCATACCAATGCCAATCTAACCAATCAAATTTACGCATGAATGGAACATGCGTAGATAGTTGCATACAAAGCCTCCCATAAAATTAGCAATAAAATGGTTTACCTCATTTTGGCTACCAAAATTAGTAGACTCGCAAACATAACATGCATAGATAAGCATTGCCTGATATGGCAATAAAGTCGTTAACCTTCAAGAACAAATTCTAAAGAAGTTAGGGCCCGTTTGGACACTCATTAATCGCATTCATAATTTTCAGTAGCATTTCAAGTAAGAAAATGGTGCTAAGTACCAAAATGATTTCATGTAAACATAAAAATAATAGTGACCCACAAAATAACAAATATGGTGAAGCAGATCTATTTTTCTAAATGCATTTCATGGTCCTCGGAGATACTATTTAGATTATATGACTAAGGTTACTCAAATTCAAGTGAAACCAAACATGCTAGGGCCTTGTTTGGCTGTCATTGAATGAAATTGCATTCATAGTTTTCAATATGAGTAATGCTATGCTTCCCAAAGTTCTATCCCAAAAGTGCTTGCCAAATGATGTGGCAATGGGACCAGTTGAATTTGGATTGAAAGTTGTTTACTTGGCTCCACTGCTACATCATTTGGGAAGCATTTTGGAATAGAAATTTGGAAAGCAGAGTATTACTCTTTCAATATATAGTTATACCAGGTGAATTGCACATGCCCGAGGGCACTACCAGAAAAAGAAAAAGGCCAAAAAAAAAAGTTTTGAAAAAAAGGATTTGTAAGTCTAAATTGAGTAGTAAACCCAACCTCAAGGCAAATAAATAGAATTAAATAAGTATAAAAGCGAAGGACAGAAAGCTAAATTCACCTTCTCTAGGTTGTACATCAATTTCAACTATATGTTACATATGTTAACCAAATGATTTTAAAAAAAATGAAAAAGAATAGAAAAGAAAAGAAAAGAAAAAAGAGAAAAATGATTGTAGACTCGTATTCATAGAATACTTGGTACATTTCGTTCGGACCTCAAAGACTTGTATTCATAGAATACTTTATGTTTCTTGTGCATATAATTAGATTAAATCTTAGATCATTCAATTTTCATCCAATTATAATGTTTGGCAAACTAATTAAGAAACATTTCTACAAAGCCCTTCAGTAATCAGCAACTAAGGAACTATCACGAAAACCAAAGAACTGGTTCTACAAAATGAATTAAGTAAAAAGTGATGGCTCATGTGGTGGCAGTAGTGGTTCCAAATATTGCAACTGAAATGTATTCACTAAAAGCACCAATATTCACTACTAATTTGTATATCCAACTTCAACTTTATCTAAATTTAGGGAATGCAAGGAATTGGATTAAGTCTAAATATATGAACTTCCCAAATGGTCTAACCATTTGAAAAATGCAAGGAATTGGATTAAGTCTAAATATATATAATTTATTTCATAGCTCTCTCAAATGAAAGAACCAAAAAAAAAAAAAAAAAAAAACAGAGGGTTTTTATTGGGTTTGAAGGTTGAGAAAACCAACAAACTTCTTTAAATTAACACTAACGAAGTGTGTGTGAATTATTTTTCCGGTCATGGATTTTTTTGGTTTACTACATAGACCTTCCCACTAGAATGCTTTAAGCATGAACTGAAACAGACTATTTATTTTTATGTTTTTTGAACTGCAACTATATATATAGAAGTGAAAAGAAGATAAAACTCCAAGGTTACAAATCAGCACATGAAATCCAAATTCTATCTAGGACCATAATAGGCCACACCCAGACCCCTTAAAAAACCAACAAAGTGATTGACTCCAAAAAAAAATAAAAATTCACTCCCCTCTCAGGCTTAGTATCAAACACCTGATATGCACAAAGGGAAAAGAAACCCCTAAGCACATGGCCAACACCAAAAGATACCTACCAAAATCTTTCTATCCCTTCAAAATAAGACAATAAAGCACAAAAAGCAAACACCCGATAAGTTTTCTCATGACCAAATATTAACTATCCATTCATATCTCAATTATTTATGAAATCCTGGAACAGAATTAATGGGTGATGTGTATTGTGCCAAAGAGAAATCTGATTACATTTATATGCTATCCTCCTATATGATTTTCTGTCCTCCAAAATCAGATTTTCTATCTAACCTACTACTAACATTTATCAAATTATAGACTGCTCTGAACGATGCAAAGAGGAATCTAAAACCCCCAACCAAACATACACGTGCACACACACACACACACACAGAGAGAGAGAGAGAGAGAGAGAGAGAGAGAGATCTGGTCTCTGTGAGTGTGTGTTTGTCAAATAGAGTGTGTGTGTGTGTGTGTGTGTGAAACATATCTGGTACAGATCTGTTCTGGGTGTTTGTGAGCCAGAAAAAGATAGAGAGTGTGCTAACCTGATCTGGTACAGATCGATGGCGATTGAAGCTTGGAGTGGTGGTGAGTGGCGGCGGTGGAGTGGTGATGGACGACGCCGGCGATGCAGTGGTGGTGGATTGCAGCGGCGGATGGAGTCTGTTCTTCTCCTTCCCCCATCCCCCCTTCGCTCTGCGTCGTCGGTGCAGTGGTGGTGGATGGCAGCGGCGGATGGAGTCTGTGCTTTTCCTCCCCCCTTCCCCATTCTCTCTCTCTCTCTCTCTCTCTCTCTCTCTCTCTCTCTCTCTTCTCCTCCCCTTTCTCTTTCTCTTCTCCCGCTCAGCAAAAGAGAGATTTTAGGCCCCTTTATTTTTCCGCCTAAATAATTGACCTTTTTGATTTTTTGTTATTTTCTTTTTGATTTTTTTTATTTTACTCTAAATTTGTAACGGTAATTGTCCGTTACTATTGTTTTTTACAACCATTACAAAATTGAAAATACTTATTCTTAAATATTACTAATGGATTATGTTCTTTTCTAATGGAAATTTACCGTTAGAAATTAGCAACGGTAAATTACCGTTAGAAAACCAAAACCACCTATGTTACAAAAGTGGCCAAATGGTGTAGTGACAACAAGAATAAGAACACGAACAAGAACAAGATACGAAGAACACAACGATCAGAATATTTTTTTTTAAGAACACGATGACACAGAACATAAAAAAAAAAGATCAGATTTTTTTTTTTTTTTTAGAATAATTTTTTTTAAGAACACGATGACACAAACAAAGACACAAAAACAAAATGGATAGATAATCTGATTTTAGAGCCTGAGCTCTGATACCAAATGATGCGAACCTCAATAACTTGTATTGAGACCCAACAACAAAATTGACATGTTTACCCAGAAAAGCTAAAATCAGATTGTTGTGATAGTGAACCCGTGACCCAACGCCTATAAAGAGACGCAAACCACGGGTATTCCAAAGGGTAGTGAAGACGCCACAATCAGATGCGGAAGGCTGATTGATAAGTCATGGTGTGTGAAGACGCCACAATCAGATGTGAAAGGCTGATTGATAAGTCAAAAATTGTGTTCTGTGAAGAATAAGGGGGAGGAGCAAAGCTCAACTTCAGAATTGTGTTTAATCCATTATTTAAATCTGCCCATACAAAAGAGTATATATAGGATTGGAACAACCCTCCAACCATAGGGATAAATGCAAGTTGTTGGAACAACCCTCCAACCATAGGAAATAAATGCAAGTAGTTGGAACATCCTCCCAACCATAGGAAATAAAGCTACCACGTTTTTTAACATAGACTTATACAAAAAAGTAGTTTAACTCATTAAAAACACATAGAAACATGAACAAACTCCCAACTACCAACTATAAAACATAAATAGCCATATCTTGGAAGTTATATTCAGCCCATTATTCTTCCACATGCATAAATATGATTAGGAAATATAATCAGCCCTATCTTCTTCAAATTTATGCCCAATTAATAAGATCAACCCAAAAAAATGCCACCTTGATCTTCTTGGATTCTCCATTTATAATCAGCCCAATTCAGCCCATTAAGTGCTTCCTTGATTCTCATCAAGTCTTCATTTCCCTTTGGGCCATACTTAGGACTCTTGAAATTAGCCCAAATATCTTGAATCAGCCCACTAAATGCCTCCTTGATTTTCTTGGATCTTGCTCTAGTAATCGGCCCACTTGGAACATGCAATGGATCTTGTTGAAGCCCATGTTGATTCTCATCATTCCCCCCCCCCCCCCCCCCCCCTCTTCAAAAGGATTCGACCTCGAATCTTCACCTGCATCAAACAGAGAAAGATCAGAAACATTGAACGTAGCACTAATGTTATACTCACCTGGAATATCCAACTTGTATGCATTATCATTGATTCTTTCAAGGACTTGAAATGGACCATCCCCTCGAGGTTGTAGCTTAGACCGCCTACGTGTTGGGAATCTTTCCTTCCTCATATGCACCCAAACCCAATCACCCGATTCAAAGATGACTTGTTGATGTGAACCCGTGGAATTGATATTCCGTGAACCCACAATCAGATTGTAAATAACCCAGGAAAACCAATATTCAAGCCACAAAGATGATCTAGACCCGTTGAAATCCTGTTTCAAGAACCTAGATTTGGTGTGAACGCCACAAACGGAATGCATTTGATAAGTTCGAATTGTTCAATCAAGAACAAGAAGAGAAAACTGAACTCTCTGAGAAGAATAATATTCATTTGCATAATCTGCTTATTAAAAACTGCTACAAGAGTGTTTTATATCTAATAACCCTAGAGTTAATTCTTGGAAATCCAAATTTCTTTCCTATGCTGGTAGAGCTCAACTGATTAATTCTGTTTTGACAGGTATCCAACTTTATTGGTCTGGTATGTTTATTCTCCCTAAAGGTGTTCTTAAGCGGGTGGTTCAGATTATGTCCAGATTCCTTTTGGGCCGGTAAAACTGATAGCTCCCATGGTGCAAAGGTTGCTTGGGTCAAAGTTTGTAGACCCAAGAAGGAGGGAGGGTTGGGGTTTAAAGATATCTTTTTAATGAATACTGTTCTGAACCTTAAACACATTGGCAGCCTCCTAGACCCTTCTAATCAGTCTCTGTGGACAAAGTGGGTCCATATGTACATGCTTAAAAATAAAAGTTTGTGGCAGGTCAAAGCCCCGTCCCAATGCCCTTGGTACTGGAGAAAATTATTAAAACTTAGAGAAATTGCTAAGCCTTTACTTACTCATAAAATAGGTAATGGTGAAAATACTTCTCTCTGGTTTGATAATTGGCTCCCTATGGGTTTTCTGCTTGATAGTTACTCTCACAGAATTATCTATGATGCTGTTATTGACATTAATGCTAAAGTTAGTGCCATCATTAGAGATTGGGATTGGGCTTGGCCTCGATCTCGCTCCATAGAGCTTGATGAGGTTAGATCCATGTTGACCACCTTCTACAAACCCTCTAATATCAAAGATAGTGTGCATTGGAAGGTATCCCCTAATGGTGCCTTCAATACTTCCCTTATTTGGGACCATTTGAGAGATCATTCCCATATTGTCCCGTGGCATAGCACAATGTGGTTCCAAGGTGGCACTCCTAGACAGAGTATTATCCTATGTTTAGCTGCCCAGTATAGGCTTTCCACCCATGATAGAATTTCTATGTTTACTCCTGGTCCCCTTGCTTGTGTGTTTTGCCATTCTCATATGGAAACTCATGATCATTTATTTTTTGCTTGCCCTTACTCCTCTCTTGTTTGGCAGGAACTTATGTTAAGATGTGGACTGACTTGGAATGGGCATAGTTGGAATGATACGTTGCTTTGGAAGGCTCAGCACCTTAAAGGAAAACGAATACATCATGTGATACCTCGGATTTGCTTGGGAGTTGCTGTTTATGGTTTATGGAAAGAACGGAATAATAGATCCTTCAAACAGAAATTTTGTCCTCCATATATTACCATTAAGAACTTGATTTCTCAGATTAATGCTCTTATTAAGATCAAATGGAAGCACCATAGTAATTTTGATTTTATCATTAGTAACTGGAACTAGTTCCATTTTTTGTCCTGACTAGCCAGGTTTCTTTGTCTGGGATGTCATGTTTTTGTTTTGAGTAGCTCTCTGTGCTACATGGTTTTGTTATGATCTCTATCTTTATTGTATATCCTGGGGTATGCCCCTTGTACTTCTGTACAACCTCTTTTTTTGGATTTTATTTACCATTTTTTTTCCGAAAAAAAAACCCTAGGGCCCAAAAGGCCTTCAATAAAAATAAAAAGAAATGGGCTGGAGGTACTCAAGCCCAAAACAACTTAAACTTTAAAGCTAAATAGATGTCCAATTAATGAATAAAATAGGCCCACATGCCCAAAACCAGCGAACATAAATAAAATAGCCTAAGTAGCTTGTATCACATGGATAAAAGTTGGTTTCTCTTCTTCCAAGCCCATCTTGAATGTTGAAGTCTTGCTTGAAACATTTGCAAATTCAGCCCAAGTGGATTGTACCAATCCTTGCATTGCTTCCTTGATCTTCTTAGCTCTTCTTGATCTTGTGATTGGCCCATTTGGAGGACACCGGTGATATGCCACCATTGGAGGACATTCCTGAGGAGGAGTACGTTGCCCCAGATGCATTGATATTGGTGGCAAGGAGAGCATTGAGTGTGCAAGCAAGAGAAGTTGAGGAAGTGCAGCGAGAAAACATCTTCCATACTAGGTGCTATGTTAAGGACAAGGTATGTAGTGTGATTATTGATGGTGGTATTTGTACTAATGTTGCAAGCACAATAATGGTGGAGAAGTTAGGGCTGCCCACGCTGAAACACCCTAGGCCGTACAAGTTGCAATGGTTAAATGATAGTGGTGAGTTGAGGGTGAACAAGCATGTGTTAGTGGCATTTCGAATTGGTAAGTACGAAGATGAAGTGATGTGTGATGTAGTACCGATGCATGCTGGACACTTATTGTCAGGGCGCCCATGGCAGTTTGATAGGCGCGTGAAGCATGATGGCTTTACGAACAATAATCAACGTTCAATCACTCTTGTACCTTTAACCCCGCAACAAGTTTATGAGGATCAAGTGAGGTTACAAAAGGAAAGTGTTCAAAAAGGAGAGAGAGAGAGAGAGAGAAAAAGAAAGTGAGTGAAAATTTGAGTGAAGAAAAAAGAGAGGCCGAGAAAATTGAGAGAGAAAAAAAGCGAGAAGATTCGGCTAGAGAGATAAAAATAGAGAGAAAAACAAACTTCTATGCAAAAGCGAGTGAAATCAAAAGAGCAATGTTTCTAAATCAGCCAATGATTGTACTATTGTACCAGGAGGCAGTTTTGAACACTAACGAGATTGAGCCCATTTTGCCTAGTTCTGTTATTTCTCTTTTGCAGGAATTTGGTGACGTCATGCCCGAAGAGATTCCACACGGTTTGCCACCTACTCGAGGGATCAAACACCAAATTGACTTCGTACTTGGTGCTTCCATTCCAAACCGACCTGCCTATCGTGCTAATCCTGAGGAGACAAAGGAGTTACAAAGGCAAGTAAGTGAATTGATGGAAAAGGGGTACGTGAGAGAAAGCATGAGCTCGTGTGCCATTCCGGTGATTTTAGTTCCTAAGAAGGATGGGACCATGGCAGTTCCTAAAAATTGTCTTGATATTGTGAAATGGATCTTAACTCCTACTGGTGATTTCAATACTTCACTTATTTGGGACCATTTAAGGAGACATCATCCTGTGGTTCCATGGTATAAGACTGTGTGGTTCTCGGGGTGTATCCCCCGACAAAGTGTTGTTCTTTGGTTAGCTGCCCAAAATAGACTTTCTACTCATGATAGAATTTCAAATTTTACTCCTGGCCCGTTGGCTTGCACTCTTTGTCATAAGCATATGGAAATACATGACCACTTATTTTTTGCCTGTTCTAACTCTTCTTTTGTATGGCAGGACCTTATGAATAGGAGTGGTTTACATTGGCAAGGCCACAGATGGATGGACACCTTGGATCTGATGGCTCAAATGTTGAAAGGCAATTCAATCCAACATGCGATACCAAAAATGTGCCTTGGGGTGGCAGTATATGGGATATGGAGAGAGATAAATAATAGGTCATTCAAGCACATCTCCAATACTAAAGAAATTTTGCTGAGGGATCTTATTTCTCAAGTTAATGCTCAAATCAGGGTGAAATGGAGTAACCATTCAAACTTTGATAGGATTATTTGTAATTGGTCCTAATGGCCCTTGCTGGTTTTCTTTTTGCTCTCTTTTGCTCCTTGATTGTCTAAGCTATGTGAGCTATAGGATTGCTTAGGTTTGGTTTGTTTTGGTTGTTTGGTTGGCCTCAGGTTGAAAATTGCCTCTTGTTGTGCTTGCCATTGTTTTTGAGGTTTTGTTTGCTTCTGCTTCATGTCTTTATGCTTTGAGCTCATTGTATATCCTGGGGTATGCCCCTTGTACATTTTGTACATCCTTTTTTGGAATATATTTACCATTTTCCGAAAAAAAAAATTCCTAAGAAGGATGGGACGTGGAGGTTGTGCGTTGATTGTCGAGCCATCAACAACATCACGGTAAAGTATCGACACCCTATCCCTCACTTGGATGATATGTTAGATGAACTGCATGGTGCTTATGTATTTTCTAAGATTGATCTAAAAAGTGGTTATCATCAAATAAGACTGAAAGAAGGATATGAATGGAAAACTGCTTTTAAAACAAAACATGGTTTATATGAGTGGTTAGTGATGCCATTTGGATTAACTAATGCACCAAGTACATTTATGCGATTAATGAACCATGTCTTGCGTACTTTTATAGGCAGATTTTTTATTGTCTATTTTGATGATATACTCATTTATAGCAAAAACTTTGATGACCATGTTCTACACTTGAAATCAGTTTTGGAAGTCTTGAGAAATGAAAAGTTATTTGCTAACTTTAAGAAGTGCACTTTTTGCACAGATAAGCTTGTGTTTCTTGGCTTTGTTGTTAGTGCCCAAGGAGTACAGGTTGATGAGGAAAAGGTTCGTACGATTCGCGAGTGGCCAACGCCCACGAGTGTAGGCCAAGTTTGAAGTTTTCATGGGCTTGCTAGTTTTTACCGGAGGTTCGTGAAAGACTTTAGTAGCATAGCCGCCCTGCTTACCGAAGTCATCAAGAAGAACGTTGGATTCAAATGGGAGGAAGAACAAGATAAGGCGTTTCAATTACTTAAAGAAAAATTAACTCATGCTCCGTTACTTGTTCTACCAGATTTTACTAAAACATTTGAAATGTGATGCTTCAGGTATTGGCATAGGCGCAGTTATCATGCAAGGAGGACGACCAATTACATTCTTTAGTGAGAAATTGAGTGGGGCTGCCTTAAACTACCCTACCTATGACAAGGAAATGTATGCATTAGTCCGAGCATTGGAGACGTGGCAACACTATCTTTGGCCTAAGGAGTTTGTGATTCACACAGATCATGAATCTTTGAAACATTTGAAGGGCCAACACAAGTTGAATAGGAGGCATGCGCGATGGGTGGAATTCATTGAGACATTTCCATATGTCATCTGTTACAAGCAAGGTAAGGAAAACATCGTTGCAGATGCTCTCTCTCGCAGGTATGCATTGATTTCTACTCTTGATGCAAAATTGCTTGGTTTTGAACACATTAAAGAATTATATCCATTAGACCAAGATTTTCGTGAAGAGTATAGGAATTGTGAGAAAAAAGCATTAGGTAAATTCTTTAGGCATGAAGATTTCTTATTTCGGGAGAATAAGTTGTGTGTTCCTAATTGTTCATTACGCGATTTGTTAGTGAGGGAATCGCATGGTGGGGGTTTAATGGGACACTGATACGAACCCCGCCAACAATGTGACGAAACCCGTGACACGATTAATGCCTCGGACCGTTCTACTGTCAGATTCAAAGGGAAACCGCGACCCAACACCTATAACAGATGCGAACCTTGGTATAAAGGATGAAGACGCCACAATCAAGGATGGAAAACTCGATTGATAAGTCCAGGTATGAACGCCACAGAGTAAATCTGATAAGTTCGAATAGTTCTTCAAAGAACCAAAGAGAAAACTCTCACAATATTATTAATGATCAAAAAAACTGAATATTACAAACCCTAAACTGTTTAAATAGCTGAGGCTTACGGGTGGGCCCTATAAGCCTACGAAATATTATGGCCCAATATAATTCACCCCAAAACTAAAATAAAAACAAACTAACAAATATGAAAAGTTCCTAAGTTGGCATGCAAGCCTATAATTTATTCTAGAGCTTGAATCATGGACACCCAGCCTTGTGGATCACTAGTATCCTCCTTTGGGCCACAAAGATTAGTCTCAACCCAAATTTGTTGAACCAGCCCATTGAGATTGTCCTTGAACCGTTTTGCTCGCGCCCTTGTAACTGGACCAATTGGCACGTGGTTCGGGTCCGCATTCCACCTTGTGCTAGCCGCCATGTTCTCATCATTCCCCTCCTCTTGAAAAGGATTTGTCCTCAAATCGTCACCTACATCAAAAGGAGATAAATCAGCAACATTGAAAGTTGTACTAACATTATACTCACCAGACAACTCTAGCTTGTAGGCATTATCATTGATGTGCTCAAGAACTTGAAAAGGACCATCGCCTCGGGGAAGCAATTTAGAATGCCTTTGTGCAGGAAATCTTTCTTTTCGCATGTGTACCCAAACCCAATCTCCGGGTTCAAAGATGATATTGCGTCGCCCTTTGTTAGCTTGCGTCGCATATTGCTCCGTTCTTCGCTCAATATTGAGCCTTGCTTTCTCATGAATCTGCTTAACAAAATCTGCTTTCTTTTTGCCATCTAAATTAACATGCTCAGTAACAGGTAAAGGAGATAAATCCAAAAGAGTTAAAGGATTAAAACCATACACAATTTCAAAGGGTGAAAATTTAGTAGCAGAATGGATGGTACGATTATAAGCAAACTCAACATGTGGTAAGCATTCTTCCCATGTTTTGATGTTCTTTTTAATAATAGCCCTTAACAAAGTAGATAAAGTCCTATTTACTACTTTGGTTTGACCATCAGTTTGTGGATGACAAGTAGTAGAAAATAATAACTTAGTCCCCAACTTACACCACAAGGTCTTCCAAAAGTAACTCGAGAACTTAACATCTCTATCTGAAACAATAGTTCTAGGCATACCATGTAATCTCACAATCTCCTTAAAGAACAAATCAGCAACATGTGAAGCATCATCAGTTTTGTGATATGGAATAAAATGTGCCATCTTGGAAAATCTATACACAACCACAAAAATTGAGTCTCGACCATGTTTAGTCCTAGGTAAACCTAACACAAAATCCATTAAAATATCAATCCATGGTTCACTAGGAATTGGAAGAGGTGTGTATAAGCCATGGGGTTGTACTCTAGATTTCGCTCGCCTACATGTGACACATCTACCACAAATCCTCTCAACATCTTGTTTCATGCGTGGCCAATAGAAGTGTTCTTGCAAAACGGCTAATGTTTTAACTACCCCAAAATGTCCCATTAACCCTCCCCCATGTGACTCTCTCACAAGCAACTCTCTCACAGAACAATTTGGAATGCACAATTTATTTTCTCGAAATAAAAACCCCTCATGCCTATAGAATTTATTATGGGTAATTTTTTCACAAGATTCAAACTCTTCACTAAAATCTAGGTCTAAAGGATACAATTCTTTAATATGCTCAAAACCAAGAATCTTAGCATCAAGAGTGGAGATTAGAATGTACCTTCGAGAAAGTGCATCGGCAATGATGTTCTCCTTACCTTGTTTATATCGTATGACGTATGGAAACGTCTCAATGAATTCAACCCATCGTGCATATCTCTTGTTCAGCTTGTGTTGGACTTTAAGGTGCTTTAAAGACTCATGATCGGTGTGAAACACGAACTCTTTTGGCCACAAGTAATGCTGCCATGACTCTAAAGCTCGAACCAATGCGTACATCTCTTTGTCATAAGTGGGATAGTTTAAGGCAGTCCCACTTAACTTCTCACTAAAATATGCAATTGGTCGTCCTTCTTGCATAAGCACGATGCCAATACCTGATCCTGAAGCATCACATTCAATTTCAAAAGTTTTTGTAAAGTTAGGTAAAGCAAGTAAAGGTGCATGAGTTAATTTTTCCTTGAGTAATTGAAATGCCTTCTCTTGCTCTTCCCCCCATTTAAACCCAACATTTTTCTTGATGACTTCGGTTATTGGTGCAGCTATACCACTGAAGTCTTTCACGAACCTTCTGTAAAAACTAGTAAGTCCATGAAAACTTCGCACATTGCTTACACTAGATGGGCTTGGCCATTCTTGGATAGCACGAATCTTTTCTTCATCAACCTGTATTCCTTGTACACAGACAACAAAACCAAGAAACACAAGCTTATCGGTGCAAAACGTGCACTTCTTTAGGTTAGCAAACAACTCTTCCTTTCTAAGTATATCTAACACAAGTTTTAAATGCTTCAAATGCTCTTCCAAGTTTTTGCTATAAATAAGGATATCATCAAAATAAACAACCACAAATTGTCCAATGAAAGCACGCAAAACATGGTTCATCAATCTCATGAAAGTACTAGGAGCATTAGTTAATCCAAAAGGCATAACTAACCATTCATACAAACCATATTTGGTTTTAAATGCAGTTTTCCATTCATCACCCTCCTTCATTCTAATTTGATGATACCCACTTTTCAAATCAATCTTAGAAAATATACAAGAACCATGCAACTAATCTAACATATCATCTAAGCGAGGAATAGGGTGTCGATACTTTACCGTTATGTTGTTGACGGCTCGGCAATCAACGTACATTCTCCACGTCCCATCCTTCTTAGGAACCAAAATCACCGGAACGTCGCATCGACTCATACTTTCTCTTACGTACCCCTTTTCCATCAGCTCACTGACCTGCTTTTGTAATCCTTTGTCTCCTCGGGATTGCTTCTATAGGCTGGTTGATTTGGAATGGTAGCACCGGGCACGAAATCAATTTGATGTTCAATCCCTTGAATAGGGGGGTAAACCATATGGAATCTCCTCAGGAAAGACATCACCAAACTCCTGCAAAAGAGAAACAACAGAACTAGGCAAAGATGAGTCAATTGGGTTAGTGTTTAAAAATGCCTCTTTGTACAAAAGTACAATCATAGGCTGATTTGAAAACAACGCTCGTTTGATCTCACTCGCTTTTGCATAAAAATTCTTTTAGTTTCCCTCTAATTTTCCCTCAATGGCTGCATTTTTCTTTTCTTTTTCTCTCTCAATTTTCTCACTCTTTTTCTTTTGTTCACTCTCTTTCTTTTGATCACTCTCCTTTTGCAACCTCACTTGATCTTCATAAACTTGCTTCGGTGTCAAAGGCACTAGGGTGATTGTCCTTTGATTAAGCACGAATGAGTATTTATTTGTGAAACCATCATGCTTAACACGTCGATCAAATTGCCATGGCCTCCCTAACAACAAGTGTCCAGCTTGCATCGGAACCACATCACTCAAAACTTCATCTTCATATTTCCCAATACGAAAAGGAACTAATACTTGTTTAGTCACCCTTACTTCTCCACTATCATTGAGCCATTGTAATTTATAAGGTCGTGGATTGTTGGCAGCCCTAATTTCTCCACCAGAGTTGTGCTAGCAACGTTAGTGCAACTCCCCCCATCGATGATCACACTACACACCTTATCTTTGATATGACATCTCGTATGAAAGATGTTCTCCCGTTGCGCCTCATCATCTTCTTTAACTTGCATATTTAGAGCTCTCCTTGCCACTAACAAATCCCCTTGGGCAGCGTACTCTTCATCATCGGCATCCTCCAATGGTGGCAAAGATTCGTTGTCATCTTCATCTTCAGTTTTAATCTCACCATTATCTCGTAACACCATAACTCTCTTGTTCGGACATTGGCTAGCTATGTGTCCCCTACCTTGGCACTTAATACACTTAATATCACGGTTCCGAGAAGTAGACGAATCAGATTTACCTTGATTTCCATGGCTGGCCACCTCTTGTTTTTGCTTAGTTTTTGGCTTCACCAAAGGTTGCTTCTCATCTCTTTTCCAATTATTTGGTTTCCAAGCAGATGTATTGGGATTTTGCCTTGGATTTTGGCTTGGACGTGTGCTGCTGCCCCTCCTCTTGAGTTGATTCTTAATTTTAATAGCCATGTGTACCATATCCTCCAATTCAACATAGTGTTGCAATTCCACTGCATTGGCAATTTCCCGATTCAACCCAACTAAGAATCTAGCCATTGTAGCCTCTCGATCTTCCTCTACATTCGCTCGAATCATAGCAACTTCCATCTCCTTATAATATTCTTCTACACTCCGATTACCTTGCCTCAAACTTTGCAACCTGTTATACAACTCCCGATAGTAGTAGCTTGGAATGAACCGCTTCCTCATAATAGTTTTCATCTCCTCACATGTCTCTATTGGATGCTCCCTATTTCTCCTCCTATTTAGTACCAATTGATCCCACCAAATAATAGCATAATCAGAAAATTCAATGGCAGCAAGTTTCACTTTCTTAATCTCGGAGTAATTATGGCAATCGAATACTAATTCCACCTTCTTCTCCCATTCAAGATATGCTTCCGGATCAGTCTTTCCTTGAAACGAAGGAATCTTCATCTTAATACTACCCAAATTATTATCTTCCCGATTCCTAGCTTCTCTAAACCTAACTTCTCTACCCCGACCGCCATATCTCCTAGATTCTTATGGGCTGGTAACACCGATACTAAGCATGGTGCAAAAATTGCTTGGGAAACAATTTGTAGACCCAAGAAAGAAGGAGGCTTGGGGTTCAAGGATATCAACTTAACTAACATTATTTTGAACCTCAAATATATTGGAAGTATTCTCGATCCTTCTAATACATCTCTATGGAAAAGTTGGATCCATCTGTATATGCTTAAAAATAAAAGTTTCTGGCAGGTTAAACCTCCTGCCCAATGCTCTTGGTATTGGCGAAAATTATTAAAGCTTAGACATATTGCTAAACCATTGCTTATTCATAGAATTGGGAATGGTGATAACACCTCTCTCTGGTTTGATAATTGGCTCCCTATTGGGGCTCTGTTGGATAATTATACTGTCAGAATTGTCTATGATGCTGCCATTAACATTAATGCTAAAGTTAGTACCATTATTAGGGGTTTGGATTGGGATTGGCCTAGCTCTCACTCCATCGAACTGGATGAAGTCAGGACTATGCTCACCACCCTCTATAAACCCTCCTTTCATCAGGACAAAGTTAGTTGGCAGGTTACTCCATCTGGTAAATTTAATTTTTCCATTATTTGGGATCATTTAAGGAACCATCACCCCATGGTTCCTTGGTATGACAGTGTGTGGTTTAAAGGAGGTACTCTTAGGTCGAGTATAATCCTTTGGTTAGCAGCTCATAATAGATTGTCTACCCATGATAGAATTTCTTCTTTCACCCGTGGCCCCCTGGCGTGTGTTTTCTGCCATTCTCACATGGAAACACATGATCACTTATTTTTTTTCTTGTTCTTATTCTATTGGTATTTGGCAGGATATTATGCAACGATGTGGTCTAACTTGGAATGGTCAAGGATGGAATGACACTTTGCTTTGGATGGCTCACCACCTCAAAGGAAAGACGATTCTTCATCAAATCCCCAAACTTTGCTTGGGAGTTACTATTTATGGGTTATGGAAAGAGCGGAACAACAGATCCTTCAAACACACTTTTTGTCCTAAAGAGATTACCCTCAAGAGCTTAATTTCTCAAATCCATGCTCTCATAAGGGTTAACTGGAAGCATCATAGTAATCTTAATACCATTCTGTGTAATTGGCTTTGATGCCTCTGTTTTTGCAATTCTTTTGATGGTGGCCTGTGCTTTGTATTGATTTGTTTTTGGCTGGTTAGGGTTTAATTCCCTTGTTCAGTAGCTTTCTTGCTACATTTTTCCTTTTCTGTGCCCTGCTCTTTTTTTGTATATCCTGGGGTATGCCCCTTGTACTTTTGTACATCCTTTTTTGGAATCTATTTACCAATTTCCGAAAAAAAAAAAAAAAAAGTCTGCCCAGTTAATTAGGGCCACTCTTGACCAATTCTATGAGTTATCTGGGCTTCAAGCTAATAATGCTAAGAGTTGCCTCTTCTTCTCTGGTATGGAAGAAGAGAATATTAATGATATTCTGAGGGCTCTTAAATTCTCTAAGGGGTCCCTTCCTCTTAAGTATCTTGGTGTTCCTTTAATTTCTACTAAACTACGTAAGCAAGATTATGAGAGTTTGGTCACTAAAATCTGTGATAGAGTTAATTCTTGGAAATCTAAATTTTTGTCCTATGCTGGAAGAGCTCAACTTATTCAATCTGTTTTGATAGGTATTTTTCAATATTGGGCTGGAATGTTTATCCTACCTAAAGGGGTGCTGAAGATGGTGACTCAAGCCATGGCCAGATTTCTTTGGACTGGAACAACTGTTAAATGCCATGGATTCAAGATTGCTTGGGAAAAAGTGTGCAGACCCAAAAATGAAGGAGGATTGGGTTTCAAGGATATCTTCCTGCTTAATAAAGTTTTAAACTTAAAACATATTGGATGTCTGCTGGATCCTAAAAATAAATCCCTTTGGAAGAAGTGGGTTCATTTATATTTGTTGAGGGGTAAAAGTTTTTGGCAGGTCAAAACCCCTTCCCAATGTTCTTGGTATTGGAGGAAATTATTAAAACTTAGAGAGGTTGGGAAACCATAACTAACTCATCGAGTTGAAAATGGTGAACACACCTATCTTTGGTTTGATAATTGGCTCCCTATGGGACCTTTGGTTGATAAATATACCGAGAGAATTGCCTATGATGCTGCCATTGGCTTACATGCTAAAGTGGCCAGCATTATTAGAGGAACTGAGTGGAATTGGCCTGGCTCGAATTCCTTAGGGCTTATTGAAGTTAGAAATGTGTTAGCCAGCATGTATAAGCCTATTGGGGCCAATGATAGTATTTCCTGGAATGTTACTCCTAGTGGGAATTTCAATACTTTTCATATCTGGAACCACCTTCGGAATGCTAATCCTGTTGTTCATTGGTATGATATTGTTTGGACTCCGGGTAGCATTCCTAGACAAAGCTTCATTCTTTGGCTTGGTACTCAGCACAGGTTGGCCACACATGATAGGATATACATGTTCACGCAGGGTCCTCTGGCTTGTGTTTTTTGTCATTGTCAAATGGAATCACATGACCATCTGTTTTTTGCTTGTCCTTACTCTTCTTTTATTTGGCAGGATTTGATGCATCGGTGTGGCATGAGGTGGAATGGAAATAGATGGGATGATACAATTCAGTGGATGGCTCAGCATCTGAGAGGGAAGAGTGTTCACCAGGTCATTCCCAGAATCTGCCTTGGTGTTGCTGTGTATGGTTTATGGAAAGAAAGAAATAGTAGAACTTTCAAACTTGTTACCAAAACTAGGACTGTAGAATGTTGCCAAAACATTTTTAATTTCATTGAGCTCAATAGAATTTGAGCCAGGCCAGTTCCAGTTCCTCCCACTAATAATGCTACTAACCTTGGCATCGATATTAATTGCAGCATCATATACAAGTCTCTCAGAATATTTATCCAACAAGGGTCTCATTGGAAGCCAATTATCAAACCAAAGAGAAGTGTTAACCCCATTACCAATTCGATGAATTAGTAAAGGTTTAGCAATTTCTCTGAGTTTTAATAACTTCCTCCAATACCATGAGCACTGGGAAGGAATTCTAGCTTGCCAAAGACTCTTACCTTTCAACATATATTGGTGGATCCATTGATTCCATAGGGACAAGTTGGAGGGATCCAATAAATTGCCAATGTGTTTAAGGTTCAAAACAGTGTTAATTAAAATAACATCTTTAAATCCCAACCCTCCTTCCTTCTTAGGTCGACACATTTTATCCCAAGCAACTTTAGCTCCATAAATTTTATCAGTCTTACCAGTCCAAAGAAATCTAGCCATCGCTTGGGATACCTGTTTGAGGACACCTTTTGGAAGCATAAACATACCAGACCAATAGAGTTGTATCCCTGTCAACACGGAGCTAATAAGCTGAGCTCTACCTGCATATGATAAAAACTTAGATTTCCAAGAGTTCACCCTAGCACAAAATTTATTTATCAGGCCATCACAATCAACTTTTTTGAGTTTTGTAGTAATTAAAGGAATACCAAGATATTTAATAGGGAGGTTTCCTTTTTCAAAATGGAGACTATTCAAAATTGCTTCAACTTTATCTTGCGCCACATTTGAAAAGAAGATACAACTCTTAGCATTGTTGGCTTGCATACCAGTCAAATCAAAAAATTGGTTGAGGGTTAATCTTAACATTTTTGTAGATTCCACATCCCCATTGAAAAAAAGGAGAAGATCATCAGCAAAGCAAAGGTGGGAAATTTTCAATTTATCACATTTCCAATGATAAGTAAAGGCTTCCCTTTGTATATTATAGCTCAAAAGTTGACTTAGGGCATCCATAATGAAAACAAATAAGTAGGGAGAAATTGGATCTCCTTGTCTTAGGCCTTTGGCACCTTCAAAGTAACCCACAGATTCTCCATTAAAATTAATGGAGTACCTAGGAGTAGTAACACATGCTATGATCCATTTCTTAAGGTTAGGAGGGATGCAAATCACGTCTAAAAAGTCAATAAGAAATTCCCAACTAACGCTATCATAGGCTTTCATAATATCCACCTTAGCAGCTGCTCTAGGCTTGACCTTTTGTTTATGATAATCTCTAAGAAGATCTTGGGCAAGAAGAACATTATCGCTAATTTTCCTACCTTTAACAAAGGCAGATTGGGCTTGATCGATGAAATTAGGTAGGATTGATTGGAGTTCTCTGTGGAGCCAGACCAAAGGAATCTCATTAAAGCTTGATCCACCTGTTTAAGAACCCCTTTAGGGAGAATGAACATCCCTAACCAGTATTGTTGGATCCCTATCAAGACAGATTGTACAAGCTGAGCCCTACCTGCATAAGATAAAATTTTAGATTTCCAGGAGGTGATTCTAGAACAAATATTGTTAATTAACTCAGCACAATGGCATGTTTTCAATTTAGTTGTAATCAAAGGAACTCCAAGGTACCTCCTCATAGGTAAAGAACCTTTAGTAAATTGGAGTACTCTCAGAATATCATTAGCCACTTGGCCTTCAATCCCAGAAAAGAAGACACAACTTTTAGCATTGTTTGCTTGAAGACCAGAGAATTCATAAAATTGATTTAAGGTTTTTTGAACCACCTTTGCAGAATTAATATCACCATTAAGTAAGATAATTAAATCGTCAGCAAAGCACAGGTGTGATATCTTTAATTTATCACATTTCCAATGATATTTAAACTGGTCATTTTGAATATTGTTGTGGAAAAGTTGGCTAAGAACCTCCATGATGAGAACAAAGAGATAAGGAGAGATTGGATCGCCTTGCCTAAGTCCTCTTGCACCATCGAAGTAGCCCACAGATTCCCCATTAAAGTTAATGGAGTATCTAGGGGTAGTAACACAAGCAGTAATCCATTTTCTAAGCTTAGGAGGAAATCCCAAAATCTCAAGAATATCAAACAAGAATTTCCAATTAACACTATCATATGCTTTCATGAGGTCAACCTTAGTCGCAACTCTAGGTTTCCCACCACTTTTGTGATAGTCTCTAAGAAGATCTTGAGCAAGCAAGACATTATCACTAATTTTCCTACCCTTAACAAAAGCAGATTGTGCTTGATCAATAATAGAAGGAAAACAAGATTGGAGCCTATTCGCAATTATTTTTGAGATACATTTGTAAATGGTATTACAACAAGAAATAGGTCTAAAGTCCCCCATTTTAGAAGGGTTGGGCACTTTAGGAATCAGAGCGATGATAGTAGCATTGGACTCTCTTAACATTTCCCCTGAATTAAAAAATTCCTGAATAGCTTCTATAACAGTAGACCCAACAGTCAGCCAAGAGTTTTTAAAGAAAAACGCATTAAAACCATCTGGGCCAGGGGCCTTGTTATTATGCAAGCTAAAAAGTGTGTTTAATCTCATCAGAAGTGGGGATCCTATCAAGATCCTCTAAGAAATTCTCTGGTATTCTTTTATAGATAACCCTCCTCAGAGCTTCTATCCCAGGGTAATTGGTATTAGCAGAAGTACCCAGCAAATCTTTAAAATGCCTTAAAGCCTCCAATTTTGCATCCTCAATGTTGCGAGTAAAGGAACCATCAGGTTTTTCTAGTTTAAAAATCCTTTTCCTATTTCGCCTATTTTTGATATGTTGGAAAAAGTATTTAGAGTTTTTGTCTCTTGTTTTTAACCATTGAACTCTCGATTTCTGTTTTAGGGTTTCTTCCTCAATCCAAATCGCTTTCAGGAAATCAGATAAACATTGTTTCTGCTTGGAAACAAGAGAGGGGGAACACGGCCTATTGAGGAGGTCAGACTGAGCCTCTTCAAGGTCAATCCTAGCTTTATCAGCTAACAATTTTTCTTTTCCAACAAAACTTTTGCTAAATAGCTTTAACTCATGTTTAACCATTCTAAGTTTGTGGCAAACTTGATACTGATTTGTACCATTAACAGTAGTATTCCAAGCATTAGAAATAGTAGGATTGTAAAGATCAAGTTGTGTCCAATAGTTAAAGAATTTAAAAGCTTTACCCTTCCTCCTAGAACATTTGTCAAGATAGAGAACAAGAGGGGAATTGTCAGATATACCTGGTTCATGGAAATGAGCATATGATTCAGAAAAATTGTCCAGCCAAGTTTGGTTTACCAGAGCCCTGTCCAATTTCCTTTGAGTATAGTCTGGTTTACCATATCTACGATTACTCCAGGTGTAAAATTCTCCCAGAAATGTCAAGTCAGTTAAGCAAAGAGAATTAACCACATTTCTAAAGTCGGTAATATCAGAGTTTAAACCAAAGTCTGGATCAGAGACTTCAGTGGTGTTTAAGACCACATTGAAGTCTCCAAGAATAACATGATTTATATTGAAATTAAATTGGGACTTTAATTCAGACCATAAGTTTTTCCTTTCCTGTCCTGTGTTAAATCCATAAATGAAAGAAGCCTCGAATTGAACACTAAAATCATCATTTGCAATGTCAACATGAATTGTTTGGGGAGAGACCCTAAGAACAGTGAGATTAATCTTATCAGGATTCCGCCCCACCCAAATTCTCCCAACAGAATTTGGGGTGCAGTTGGAGACATAGTCCCAATCCTTAAAAATTTTCCGTTTTATATTTTCCTCATTAGGATACCTGACTTTAGTTTCAATAAGGCCAAGAACATCAATATGATTAGGATACCTGACTTTAGCAACCTCGGATTGTTTAAGGGGCTGGTTGAGGCCCCTAATATTCCAGGAGCACACAATCATTAAGAACGTTTATGAGATTGTTTCCTCTTACCTGAAGAACCGCTTTGCTTGTCCTTCTTTGAATGGTGAATATATAGAGTGCCAGAAGAGTTAGAAGACTGACCTGAGTAGTTAATGGCAGTAGGAGTGAGAGCTTCCTCTGGTTGGTCATCAGATATGATCCCCTTACCTTTGCCATGACCTGGGTTATCTGATAATTCAGAGTTTTGGTGATGAGGAGCACGCAGCAATTGAGCTGAGCTCTTATCTTCAAGGTATGTTTGCCCCTCACCTCTAGTTTGGGATTCCTGGTATACATTATCATCAGAACAGGATGGCTCGTTCGCACCAAGGACCTATTCTGAGGCACTAGGGGTCTCAGCAAAAGGAGGATGCTGCTTAGGAGGAATAGAAACAGTGACCAAGATAGGAGAATTGAGTACTATAGAGTCCCCACTAACTGGGTTAGAGACAGGAACCTCGGCATTCGGGTGGCAATCGGAAGTGATCACAGTAGATGCAGTTTCAGTATTTGCATCTAATACAGCAAACATATTATTTTGTGACTCCTTATTCTTTCTAAGAGATTTATCTTCCAAAGAAGACAGAGATGCCGAAGGACAATTATCCTGAGGTGGAAAGGAAGAAGAGGGAGTATTAGCAACCGAAGGATACATACATGTTTATCTACTTTCAGCATTAGTGTATTTCCCCTTGGATTTAATTTTCCAACCCCTTCATTGTCCCCTTAAACATAAACCCCGTGGGTACTGGTAGAATGAACATGTGGCTGGGTTTGGGCCTTAGGTAATTTAGAACAGTCGTGGCCAAATTTGGAGCATTTGGTACACTGAATTGGAGTCCATTGATACTCAACCGGGAGCGCAATTTGCTCCAATTCACCACTGATAGGATCTTCAAACTCAATAATAAGCTCATGGAGGATCTCATCCTTAGCATCAAGCTCAATACAAATTCGAGCAAATGATATTCTTCTGCAAGCAGCCGTGACTCTAGCGACATACATGGAGGGGCTTACCAATAGCACTTGCAATGTAACTTAGACCTGTGGGGTTCCAATATTCAAGTGGAATATTGTAAATATGGACCCAAACTGGAATTTTGGTTATTGTTTCCTTAGATAAAGTAAGCCCTGCATGCCAATTTTGAAGTATAATTGGTTGACCTGCAAGATGCCATGGCCCGCCTTCAAAAATGGATAAGCTCTCCTCGGCAGAATCGAATTTAAAGAAATAGAAACCATTATCGGTAGCAACCATGTCATTTAGGCCAGCTTTACCCCACAGTCTGGTCGTAGCATTTTTAACAAATGAGAAAGGGAGTTTCTTCCCTATAAAGTAGCCAACAAGGGTATTCTCCCAAGCAAAATTGCCTTCTATGCGGACTTCGTTAAGCATGGTTATAAGTTTCCTTTGAGGACCATCTTTTGGTTTGACATAAGACAAACGGAAATCTTTACCAACCGTAGGAGTAATAATAGAGGCCTAAGTTTTGGCCTGAGGAGAACCAGACCCATCTCCACTCTGAGCTGGGACAGAAGGATGACCCAGACTAACTTTGGGGCCCACAGAGGTATCAATTTTTTGTCCTGAGGATTTAAAATTGTTGTCAAAAGAGGCAGAGGGCTCGGGAACCATGCGTTGCTGGACAGGGTTGGGGGTAGGACACCTCGGCAACATCAAACCAGAACTTGCGGGCATAGTGGCTGAGCCCAAGTGCGCCAAATAGGTGGGTTGTAAGGGAGTAGGTATACCTCCCAAAGGATGATGAGAACATAGGTGTGGATTGTTACTAAGAAATTCTGGTCATTGTTTGAGCAGTTTCATAAGAACCGAGTGAGAATTACTACGAGTGGAAAAAGGCAAGAGTGGTGAGCACATAAGAGGGTAAAAGCCAAATTGATTTTCAGTTTAAACACGAGTGAACTTGAGTGATACACCAGCGAAATATGGCCCATAAAGACAAAATTAATGACGGGGAGGTTTCGGGAGAGACTGATCAGAAACTACTATTGGAGGCATTAATGGGTGAAATGAGGAGGGTATTGAGGACAGAGATGGAACAAGTTCATGAATGGTTAGATAGAGTAGAGAATGCACGTGTGGAGCAGCCACAAAATAATGCTCCTCATGGACATAGAAGAGAGAGAGAGTTCAACCGAGGGGAGTGAGAGTTGAAGAAGAGGAGTATTTTTGGGAAGACTTTGGTGAAGAAAATGAGCAGGAGTCAATAGATAATCAAAGGAGATATGGTGGTCCGAGGCATTAATCGTGTTACGGGTTTTGTCACATTATTGGCATGGTTCGTATCAAAGGACATGTAGCTATTGCGTTAGAAACACACTGATCAGCTGAGCTGTTGGCACTAGTAGTCAAACTCCCACTAGACATGTGAGCCGGGTTTGAGGTGATAGCCGAGCCAGTAGTGGGCCCGGCAGCTTTGACAACATTCATTCCAGCTGGCTCATTTGAAAAGGCAAGAGGAAGTGTTGATTCCACGCGTGGATGCGGGTGGGTAAGCACTGGACCAAAAGCCAACAAGTTTCCAGAATTTGCGGCCAAGTGGCCAGAAACCATGTGCACATTTAATGAGTGTAGAGGGGTAGGTGTCCCCCCCATTTGACCGTTGGCATGTGAGGCAGTTTCACGCGCCACAAACTCATTGGGAGTGGTTTTGGCTTCGTTAGACGGATCAAAAGATGTGTATACATTATTCTTGGGGTTTGCACTAGGATCAGAAACATGAACACTTGAAGAACAATCATCCCCATATTGTATTAACCCAGCATTTTTGGACAGATTTAATGTAAGGCTCGGGAAATCAGTTCCTTCCAAGGCAAAAGAGGAGCTTTCCTTAACCCCAGTAGGAGTAATGCCTTGAGGAGAGGGTGTGAGTTGGACAGGATTTAAAGCAGTTGGTTGGGGAGCACCTGGGCAAATGTCAAAAGGCTCCATCTGTGTGTCTTCCCAATTTGTGCTTCCTCTATAATTGCCTTTACCCCCCCCCCCCCCCCCTACTACCATTAGTCTTGAAAGGGATTCTCCCAGCAAAGGTTCTTCCCCCATGATTGGGAACAGAACAAGGGGGAGTAACCTTAGCTACATCCTGAGATTCCCTCCTCTCAGTAAAAAGATGTCTTAGCTGGGTGTTTTCTTCAACCAATTTGGAATTTATTCTAATGGATGCTTCATAACCAACCTTGAGTGGGTGATCCAAAAGTAATCCTTCATCATCTTCCTCAGTTTCTGATCTAGGCTCGGTGCCTACTTTCTCATTGAACATCTGAGTATGAGTAGAAGAGCCATGCAAGTCATCCTTAGCAACCAAATATTCATTTTCCTTCATAGTAATACAAGCAGTTTTGAGGGAGGGTGGATCTGAGGTAGCAATGACATCAACACTAGTGTTTGGTGTGGCTGAGACATTTGAACTTTGACCACTCTTAGTTTCAGTAGCAGGATTTAAAACTCTCATAGCCTTAAATTTATCCATCATTGAATCAATTGCAATCACATTTTTAGAGAGAAAGACTGAATCAATTTAGAAGGAGAGATCAATCAGAAGATCACTCAAATTCTAGAGAGAAGATGGACATTCTCTCTCTAAAGATGGACGAGTTTCGGTTCCCCTCTTCAATGAATATTCATTTCAAAAGCAACGAGAAGGGGAAAAAAAAAAGAATAAGGTTAGAAAAATTGAAAAAAAAAAGAAGAAGAAAAAAGGGAAAATGAGGAAAGAAATTAATATATATATATATATATATGAAAAGAAGATAATGAAAAGATGAAAGTTGGTAGAAGAGACAAATGAAAGAAATTAAACATGCCTTACAATGCCATTCTAAAACTACTTAATTAATCCTTTCTATCCTTTTCATTGCCTGAGCCACGCTACAACCTAAAGTCCTATTTGATCCTAGAAAACATGGTTTGGATATGTAAACGATGGGAGGGGAATTAAAATATGGTAATGATTAATTTTTCTTGACTATTGGCGTCCTATCCATGAGACTACTGTTCTTTCGTGTCATGCGTATTTTTTGAGTCATATGTGAGCGTTTCTTGTTTTGAAAATATATTTCCTTTGCTCCCATATATTAGAGAAATTACACATGTTTCTGAGTGTTTCATTTGAGAGTGTAATTAATATTGTGAGATTCGTAGTCGAAGCATAGTTGGATGGTTATCTGAATTATATTCCAAGTTCATAACATACGCGTGTTCATTTGACTACCACATCACACATTTGCAATTTTATGAGAAACTCTATTGATTTATACGATGCATGTGCTTGGGATTGTTTTTCATGATGTAGGTGGATGTATGGTTCCATTTCTACTTGTTTGTTATTCGATTTCAAATCATTGTTTTATAATAAGGAGTATTGCCTATTTTGCTTTTCATTTTTAATAAAAACTTTTTAAATTTATAAGTTAATAAAAATGGTTGTGGGTGACTTGTTGACGAGAACCCTCACGAGACTTCACTCGTCCGACTATGGACACCTAGGGGTTTAAAAGGCTTGTTACATACTTTTTTTTTCTTCAGAAAAATTGGTAAATATATTCCAAAAAGAGGATGTACAGAAGTACAAGGGGCATACCCCAGGATATACAATAAAGAGCGAAAGACAAAACAAGACATGTAGCAAGGAGGCTACTCAATCAACAGAGCAACAAGGCTGCCTAAACAAAACAAAACAAGCTAACCACAAAAACAAACCACACTAATGGCTTTAAAGCCATTTGCTAATTATAGTATCAATATTACTATGATTTTCCCATTTCAGCCTTAGAAGAGCATTATTTTGTGAGATCAAGTTCTTCAAGGTAAGCTCTCTAGGACAGAACTTCTGTTTAAAAGTTCTGTTGTTTCTCTCTTTCCATAAGCCATAAACAGCAACTCCCAAGCAGATTTTAGGGATCACATGGTGGATTTTCTTTCCCTTAAGGTGCTGAGCCATCCAATGCAACGTATCACTCCAGCAGTTCCCATTCCAAATCAAGCCACATCTGATCATAATTTCCTGCCAAACAAAGGAGGAGTAAGAGCAGGCAAAAAATAAATGATCATGGGTTTTCATATGAGAATGGAAAAAAACACAAGCAAGGGGGCCAGGAGTAAACCCAAAGATGCGATCATGGGTAGAGAGCCTAAACTGGGCAGCTAACCAAAGAATCACACTCTGTCTCGGGATACCACCTTGGAACCAAACTATGTCATGCCAAGGGACTAAAGGAGAGTGATCTTTCACATGGTCCCAAATAAGGGAAAAGTTAAAAGTCCCTTTAGGAGTAGTAATCCAACTCACTTTGTCCTCAATATCAGAAGGCTGCTAAAAATTAGACAAGATGGTTCTGACTTCATCAAGCTCAATGGAATGAGAACTAGGCCAAGCCCACTCTCCATTTCTAATAATAGCACTGACCTTAGCATTAATATCAATAGCAGCATCATAGGCAATTCTATGAGTGTAAACCTCCATCAATGGACCCATAGGGAGCCAATTATCAAACCAAAGAGAGGTGTGTTCACCATTACCTATTTTATGAATAAGTAAAGGTTTAGCAAGCTGTCTAAGTTTTAATAATTTTCTCCAATACCAAGAGCATTGGGACGGAGCTTTGACCTGCCAAAAGCTTTTATTTTTAAGCATGTACAAGTGGATCCAATTTTTCCATAGAGATTTATTAGAGGGATCTAAAATGCTTCCTATATGTTTGAAGTTCAAGACAGTATTAGTTAAGTAGATATCTTTGAAACCCAACCCTCCTTCCTTTTTGGGGGAACAAACTTTGTTCCAGGCAACTTTAGCCCCATGGTAATTGTCGGAGTTTCCAGTCCAAAGGAATCTTGACATAGTTTGGACCACATCTTTGAGAACACCTTTAGGAAGAACAAACATACCAGACCAGTAGAGCTGAATGCCTGTCAAAACAGAATTAATCAGTTGAGCTCTTCCAGCATAAGACAAGAATTTTGATTTCCAAGAATTAACTCTAGCACAAATTTTATCAACCAACTCTACACAATCTTGTTTTTTTAGTTTGGAAGTGATTAAAGGCACCCCAAGGTATCGAATGGGGAGAGTGCCTTTGACAAAATTGAGAGTGGTTAATATGTTATAAATAATATCTTCCTCCACATTAGAAAAAAAGAAACAACTCTTAGCATTATTAGCTTGGAGGCCAGTGAAAAGAAAAAACTGGTTGAGAGTTTGTCTTAAAAGGCTTGTTACATACGCTAAATGCAATCGTGATCCATGCAAAAATGGAGAGGTGTTTTTAATTAGTAGTTTAATTTTTATGGTCTTTTTGCTCAAGGACTAGCAAAATGTAGGTTTGGGGGTGTGATCAGGAGAAAACAAATCCTAATTACACGCTTTTAATTCATATTTGTTAGCCATTTTTATCCTGTTTTTGTATAATTTTACTTTATTTTTCATTTTATGTCAGGATTTGGGTAAAAGTAAGGATTCCATGGGGTGAAAAGACAGAAAATAAGAAGCTGAAAAAGGCACCTCGCGCAAGCTGTCTGCTCGCGAGATAGACCAGAACTTCGCTCGCGCGACCTCCCAATATCGCGCTCGCGCGACCTGTGTAAAAACTAAAGTTGCGTATTTTAGTGTATTGAAGATCCCCCACGTGAATGAAACTGCCTAATTACGTCCAGATTGTAAAATATAGCAGTTTAAGTGCGAATAGGTTTAGGAAAGCTTCCAAACTTGCTCCAAATCTATATATACCCTATTATAATTCAATTTTGAGGTTACACACCCATATACACAATAATATACAATTAAAACTTCAGCAATTGAAGAGAGAAAAGCAAGGAGAAGAAGAAGAAGACCAAGGATTTCCATGACCTCCTCCATCAACCTCTTACCAATCCTTGATTCTATAGCCAACTAAACCTAGATCTAGGGTTTCAATGAAACCCTAGCCAAGTAATAGGGTGTTATTTATATTTTTCTTTTAGTTTTATTATGTATGGATGATGATTACATGTTTAGAGGATTTTACTAATAAAATCGTACTTCTATTAATTAAATCATTGCTTTCAGAATCTATTCTTGTCTTAGATCTATTTTGCATGTGATGTGCTCAATGATCTATATTTGTTGTGCTTGTATGGATTATTTACATGTAATGGTGCTTAATTGAATTGTGATATCAAGTAGCCGAATAGTTCATGTCTAGGAAAGACGAATTGTGCCGCAACCCTAGTTTAGTGTGAGACAATCCATGCCAACCGAAGATGAATTATGTTGGTGCTTGAATCGTAGTTATCTTCTTGACGGATGAATTGGGCTTGTAGCTACAATTCCCCATTATCATCCAATGTAATAAGCTAATTGAATGGATAAATACCCATATTATGAAGCTAGTGGTGGATTTGCAATCCTAGGTTCACTCTAAATATTGTTTAAAACTTTTTTCCGAAAAAAATATTGTTTAAAACAACTTTTAATTACTTTCACAATTTAGATTTATTTTTATCGTTCTTAGTTTAAATCAAATCAAAATCAAATTATCGTTTTCTTAATTAACTAGATTTAGGTTTTAAAATTAAAGTGCTTTAGTAATTCAATCTCTGTGGGTTTGACCTTTAATTCCACACTACAAATCCTTAGAAAATAAAGCATACATTTATATCTTGATTCTGACTAGATCACTACCGCTTGTGTTCCTTCCGCATTTACTGTTTCATGGACCTCCTGTAGGGTCCCCGGGTACTCTGCCGCAAGAGGAAAGTCCGTTGAGGAATTACACTCCCCTATTAATGTCTCCATTCGGATCACCTCTCGTCTGTGCAATCAATTCTTTGGGGATTTTCATAATTGCTCGATGATATCCTCGCTGCTTTCCGACTATTCTGGGAGAGGGAATTATCAAGTTTGGACTCCACCTTCGAAGATTTGGCGGAGAACGAAACAATTGTGGAAGAGGGAATTTTCATGCTCAAAGAATAGTGACCCACTTCAGTTGTGTTTGTCATTTGATTCATATTTTCTCAATTGAAGTGTAATCCTAGATAAAAGACTTAGTAGTTTTGATTTTTATTCTAGTTTTTCTTTGTAATAAGGTCTTAAGTACCAAGTTGGGGGAAATAATTTTGCAAAATGGATGCTATTACAAATTTATATTTATAAAATTTGCAACTTTTTATTACATTGATGATCAATTCTGGCTTACATGTCTGTGTTTACACTGCTTTTAGATTGTCCTTGTATGTCCAGAATTGTTTGTGTTAGTTAGGGGTGCACAGGAATTCTGTTCAAAGTGTTCTTGACATTTCGTGTTCGATCGATCGAAAACATCTCAATCGATCAAAGTTTTCAGCCCACAAGCGCTTGAAGAAGCCTTAATCGATTGACAGTTTGATCGATCGAAACTTGTATTTAGATGAGGCGTCTTTCAGACACTTCATCAGTCTCTCTCTTTCCCTCATTTCTTTGAGCGATCACAGATAGAGAGAGAGCTTGGGGCGATTTTGGGCTACGCACACACACATCAAATAAAGACCCTAGTCTCTCCCTCAACTATAGTCATCCCCTTGTTGGCTTCCCGTTCTGCGTGAATATCAGAGGTAAGGGTCATCTTTGAACCCCCTTGGTAATTTCCATGCAAATCATGAGGGCATGTTCCCCATTGGTCCTAAGACCTATTATTTTATGTTTTAATCATGTATCTCGTTTTCCTTTTTAATTTCTGTGTTAATTCTTGTCCCCACATTTCTGCTATGTTCGATCGATCGAACTGAGCTCAAGCGATCGAGCCTAGTCCCTGTTCAATCGATCAAAAATTCTTCGATCAATCGAACTCATGCAAAAGCAATTTTTTGTTTTGGTTCTGTTATTTTTTTTTTCATTAGTCTTTTCTTTTCATTTCCTATTTCAGGCCTCCCACCATGAATCCTGCAACTAGCTACCATAGGGAGAAGCCCTTTGACTTGACCATACCAGACCCGGTACTCGATCATGGGTTTCGGAATATGTTTGATCAGTCTTGGTATGCGATTCTTTAGCCACCACAAGGTTATGTTGGAGAGACCTCTAGAGACAGTCTGACTTTCTGTCCCATGGTTCTTGGCTGGGATCCAGGCGATGCCACAGTGGTATCAGATGTTGACCCAGCCTAGGAGGGTCAATATCTCTTGGGTGAGAGAAGCCTCTGCCACCATGATCAAGGACCCGGCCACCCCGTTCATATATCGATCTTTCTTCCATGACTGGGAGATTATTTTTAGTCCTGTAACTTTATCTGCTGCTTTAGGAGTCCCCGAGGAGCCTGAGTGTGATTGTCCCTAAAGGGTGGGAGCTCCTGAGACCCTATATGCCACGATAGTGCGGGAGATTACAGGCGGGGCTGTTCAGTTCTGGAACGACTCGTCTCTTATAGAGGATAAGCTCTTGATCGACAATTACCACATGCTCCATCTGGTGCTATGTAATTGAATATTCACGACGTCCTACCAGGAGAAGCTTACACCGTGGTACGTTCGTGCATTATACGCTATGGGGACGGGAAAGCGGGTCTGCCTCTCGTGGTTATATATTGAGTTTCTGGTTCAGCCCACGCGCTATGTTTCTACGAAAAACATTTGAAAGGTGCGTCGGCCATTCATTATGTTGTGACTCAGGCTGGTCTGCTCCCACTCCCCGCCGACGTATTCCAGTCTTCTTCTAGTAGATTTAAGGAGACAGTGGCTCATCGTTCAGATGCCCAGAAGAAAAAGAGGAAAAGGAAGGGTAAAGAAAAAGTTAGGGCAAAGAAGAAGAGGAAAGGAGGCACCGACACTGAGGGTGCAGCTTCTGGGATGCCGACAGAGGCTGAGTTGCTTGATTCTGAGGATGAGGATGACCCCATTGCTGCTACATAGCAGTTTGAGCTGAGATAGAGATCTCAAGCTCCTGCCCAAGGAGAGTCTTCTTCTGTGTCTCTCCAAACTATCATGGGTTGCTTTTATAGGAGAGAGAGGCACAGATCAGACTTTAGGGCTTGTGTACCCATATGTCTGCGTAGCTGGATGCGATTTTACTTCATTTGGGAGTTGACATGTCACTCCATCACCTACCACCAGTGGCAGCACCTACTACTACCCCTTCTGCACCACCCACTACTGATCCTTCATCATCTGTATAGCCACCGCCATCTGATCCAGCTGCTCCTTGCACGTCGACAACACCACCGACCACTTCTGAGACCCCACTTCTACCACCCTTGGTTACTGGAGGTGGAGATGCTGTTGATCCGGTCACCCCGATTGAGATTCTGTCTAATATCACTGATGATTAGTTTATCATGCTCGTTGAGAGTGGGAGAGTTTTGTTGTATTTAGTTTATTTCTGTTTTCTCTCTCTGCTCTCTTCATACTCTTTTGGTTGCCTGGTTATTTTGGGACTGTGTGGATATTTTGGACATGATGATCACTATTTTTGTACTTTTATTGTTTTATCATCACAATGATTAATTATTTTTTATGTATGGATCATGTGCTGTCATTATTTATTATTTCTTTTGATCTTGGCTGTTTGGAGATTGTATGCTTCGGTTACAGGTTGCTATGATTGTTGTTATTCCTTTGCTTTTATCAGGTGATATCCATCTATTTTCATTTGAAAATCAACTTCTAAGAACATTGTTATTTTTAGTTGGGGGTGGGATGCAGATAATCACCTATACATATTCACACTTAGCAATCTGGATAATTTTATTGCATATATCATGCAATCTCAATCAGATTGGATTAAAATTGAATATTTGACAATTTTTGAACTTAATTAGTAGAATAACTTTGAACGTTCACTCCTGCTTAGCTGTTATTATGTAATGATACAATCCTACTAGTCTCATCCTATTATGAATTCAATTTACGCGTTTTTCTAGTATCACTAGGATGATTGCGTTTGTAGACCATTCATGTATCCAATATTCATATGCACTAGTTGATAGCTATGTAGAAAATCTAAAAATGAGTAAATACGACTATTATGCATAGGAGTTCCTCTTATAACTTCTAGACTTAAGAAGGGGGATTGCCAGGATCTTGTCAATAAAATTAGCTCTAGAATAACTTCTTGGACCTCTAAATGCCTTTCTTATGCCAGCCGAATTCAATTAATTCATTTTGTTCTTACAGGTATTCAAAACTACCAGTCTGGTATGTTTATCTTACCCAAGAGTATTTTAAAAGAGGTTGAAAAGCTGTTGAGAAGATTTCTTTGGTCTGGTGATATTTAAACGGCTCATGGGGCCAAATTTGGTTGGGACCTTGTTTACCGCCCTAAGAACAACAAAACCTTGAATTTAAAACATATCTGCTCCCTCTTCTCTTTTGGGGGCAAACTCTTTGTGGGTGGATTGGGTTAAAACTTATCTTTTAAAAGACAAAAGTTTTTGGGTTGTTAAGGCTCCTTCTCAAAGTTCTTGGTATTGGAAAAAACTCCTTAAACTCAGAGATATGGCCAGGCCATTATTGAAACACTAGATTGGCAATGGGTGTGGCACCTTCTTATGGTACGACAATTGGTACCCTTTAGGCCCAATCTTGGATAAATTTAGTCCTAGAGTTGCCTATGATGCAGCAATACCATTGAATGCGAAAGTTAAGGATATCATAGTGGACAGGAAATGACAATGGCCTCTCACTAACACTTTAGAGCTCATGGAAATCCGGAGCCATATGCTTGAACTTCCCCTCCCCTGTGATAATCTTGATACTGCCATGTGGATTCCTTCACTGACTAGGGAGTTTAACCTGGCTCATACTTGGGACCACATTCGAGTTGTTTGCCCAAAGGTCCCATGGCATCGGCTCATTTGGTTCCTAGGCAATATCCCTAGGCATAGTTTTATTTCTTGGTTGGCAATTCTTAATATATTATCTACTCATGACAGGATTTTCCACTTCACTCTTGACCCTTTGGGATGTGTTCTCTACCATCAAGGTATGGAATCTCATGATCACTTATTTTTTGGTTGCTCATTCTGTTCTTTTATTTGGAAAGCACTATTGCAATGTCTGAAGATGACTACCCATGCTTCCTCTTGGAACTCTATTGTAGAATGGGCAGCTAGGACTTGGACAAAGAAAATTCCCAACCACATCATCCTTAAAATGTGCCTTGGTTTGGTGGTTTATAGCATTTGGAACGAAAGAAATGCACGAACATTCAAATCCGAAGTCAAAACGAAGGAAAGATTCCTTCAAGAGATCTACCTCCAATTCTCCATTCGAATCCAAATCAAGTGGAGAAATGATCCCCATCTTCCTACGTACATAGCCAACTGGACTTAGTTTGTGTTGCTTGATGGATTTAATTGTATTTGTTTTTTTGTTCTCTGTCTCCATCTTGCTTTTGGAGCTTTTGATTGTTTCTCTCTGAGGGTGCCCTTGGGCTTTATTGTTTTTTTTTTTTTTTTTTTTTTTTGTATTTTGGGGTCTCTCCTATTCTTTCTCTTTGGTTTGTTTTGGTAGGCTGGATCTTTTCTTAGCTTCTGGCTCTTGATTGATTTCCATCCTCTTTTTCATCATCTGGATGCTTTAGTTTGGCCCTTGTATTTGTGTATAGTGCCGTTTGACTTTTTCTGTTTTACTCACCAATTTCTAAAAAAATAATCTGGCTGTAACAAATTTCACTAAGGAGTAGGGAAGCCTCCTCCCAATAACTAGCCCACAAAGGGTATTTTCCCACACTTTGCTCCCTTCAGTAACAATGAAAACTTTTTCGTTTGGGTCAATTTTTGGTTTAAAATAGCTAAGTATAATACCATTACTCACCTTAGGTTTAATAGGGAAGCCCAACTAGGTTTAGTGGTAGTAGGTAGCTCATCAGCCTTAGTGACTGGTGGTGAAGAGGAGGCCCTGGGTAAGACAAAGCTATCACCTATTGGAGGAGAGAGGGAGCCTCCATACTCAGACAATACGCTGGATTCTCCAGGAAAGGCAGACCCTACTTGCTAAATATTTTGTGTTGCTTTGGTCAACCCTTCTTTGTTAAGATTAATATTTAATTGAGTGGGCAAAGAACCACAGGATAAAAAGGCGCTGGCACAAGCTGGAGAGCCCACATGGCCAGCATTAATGGATGGAGACACATCACCGGGTATTAAGGAAAGCTTACTTAGAGGTTAACAAATCCTTGGGCCCGTAAAGGCTTGTCACCATCTAAAACCAGCCACGTGGCTAGTATTTGCATGCAAATCAGTAAGGTGTGTAACATGCACCTTTGAGTCAACTTAGATATGGCAGCGGTTTTCTCGGATAAAGCACTGCCGCCCATGTGACTTGTATCAGCCTTATGCATGATTTGCATCTGTCCTTTTATAACGTTGAGCTTAGGAGCATGAGATTGTATGTATGCGTGCGGTTCACTTGCTAAAAACTTCTTGGAATGCGGGATGTTCAGCTTTGTTGGATCAAAAACTGTACCATCGCCATTTTCTAGCCTTGGTGAGATATTAATATTGTGAAGCAGTTGAACCTCAGTATGAGCACCCTTACCTTTAGCTTTGATTTTAAGCTTCAACATTTTAGTTTCCAAATCAGCAATGCGCCTAAGGGATCCCTCATAGTCCAATTTGTTATTCCCTCCCTCATCACTTGGTTCATATATAGTGACCTTCACAGCTTCATCACCTTCCTTAGATAGTTCAATGATTCCTTCATAGGTTAGACCAACCATCTAGTTATTTACATAATTCTCCATTAACTTATCGGAATCTAGATCATTAAGCTCAGAGAACCCGATTGAATTAGTAGCTTGCTTTTTCTTTTTGAGGATTTCATTTTTGTTTTCCAGAAAATAAAAAGAGGATTCCTCTATGCACCCACCTCTATCATCAAACCCTAACTCACCAACTCATCTCATCAACTTGTTGAAACTTTTGGGGATTATGTGTGTCATTTTAGCCCTAGGTATGATGTCTATGGAATTCTAAGTGGTTGAATTACTCCATTTTTATTTCTTTCATCTATCCATTGATTACTACACTTTTAAGCCTTGGAGAACCACTACAATGTTATATGTTCTTAGTCCCATTTCACTATGAAAATCCTATTTCAAAGGCCTAAATTATTTCTTCAATAAAATGGCTAACAAATGAAACTTTGACTTTTTCATTGTTCTTGTTTCTGTTCATTCTCCTAGTTCATATGGAGATGAAGTTATTAGATTTTTGAAATACCTGTCTATATACTACGAAGTACTATTTACATACACGCATATATATATATATATATGTGTGTGTATATATATTTATGCACATGAATTTTATATTTTTGAAAAGAGATTGAGAATGAAAGAGGATGTGGGTGTAGAGAGTAATAAGAAATAATTGAAATTTTATGACTACGATTATTTTTGAGATAAAGTGGGTGTATAGAGAAATTGTTTTAATTCAACTTAGAGTGGTGAGTGTATGGAGTAGGTGGGTGTAAAGAACAAAATAGGTGGATGTAGGGGTGGCAATATTCGACCCGACATGAAAATATACTGGTTTGGGTGACCTATATAAGAGCACGGGTCATAATCGAGTCGACCTGTTTGACACAATTATTAAACGGGTTTAAGCGGGTCAACCCGTCTAACCTGTTTGACCCGATTAAGTATTTAAGTGCAGTTGATGCTTTTTTTTTAATTCTAAAAAATAATTTTTAATAATTTAGAAATCTAAAATACAAATAATATAAATAAGAATTTAAAAATATTGATTTTTAAAAAAAAAAAATATAAACTAAAATTGTTTTTTCTTTTGCTCCCAAAAAAAAAAAAGAGTAATTACCAACTTACCAAACAAGTAAATCGATATATAATAATTTATAACTAATACAATAAAAAAATGATTAATAACTAATAAGTTTATAATAGTTCGATATTGTTATATTTGTAGTATTTTGGTATTTTGAATGATATGTAATACATGTTAATAATTGATACATTTGATGGGAAGACTGTAAGTTTTTAGTAAGGCTGTAAGTTTTTTTTGAATAATCGAACCGAGCTAACCGGTTGGTTTTCTTAAAATTACCTACAATTAAAAAACCGATCCGACCGTCCAAGTTGGCAAAATTGACCGAATCAACTGCTTTGGCTGATTTTCAAAACATTAAAAAAATTGAAAATAAATAAAAATTTGAACCAAACTGAATCAAATTGACCGTACACGGGTTAGACGGGTTAAACGGGTGGCTCTCGTGTATGACCCGACACGATTACGACACGTTAAGAATAACCCGATTATGATCCGACCCGACTGCTACCCAGGTGGAAGTGAATAGATTTTCCCGGTTTCGGGGTTGGATGGGGTGTCACCAGGAATCGAACAAATTCAGGTCGGGTCGGCTTGAGTCTGCAGTTTCCGGATCATCTGCGTAGGTTATAGACGTCCATAAAACTAAATATCTCACTCCATTTTACTTATTACAGTTAGAGACTCTTTCTTCTTCCTCCTCATTGGAGTTCAGTTCTAAAGACCAATCGATCATAGTAATCGAGGGGGACTCTCTTTTACCGACTTCTTCTTCAACAATGGCGACCGTCATGCAGAAAATCAAAGATATTGAAGATGAGGTGACTCTCTCTCTCTCTCTCTCTCTCTCTCTCTCTCTCTCTCTCTCTCTCTCTCTCTCTCTCTCTCGCATTCTGCTGTTTGTTTCAAGGAAATGAAATTAGGTCATCCGGTTTATTCTACTAAGACCAGAATATCTGTGTTAATTATTTCATTTGCATTAACGGAAAAAATTTAGGCGTAGTTTCCACTTTCCAGGTTTCTTTGGTTTCCCCACTAAGAAAAAAATGACTTATTTTGGTTTTGTTGGGTAAGATAATATATAATATTTCTGTCATAGATATTTATGTGGAAGATATTTCAGAATGTTTTACCCTTTTTCCTTGGTCCTTTCTGCATATCTGTCATTCCTATCCCTATCCCTGTACCTATCCATGGAAATTGTAAGTTGAAGTACATGCCTTCTGAAATTTTGAGTTTTCTTTCTGAGTAATACTTGGGGCACAACCAAAGGCACAACCTTTTTTGCACAACCTTCATTTTGTGTCTATCTCTCTTGATGGGTCCCACAGTGTCAGTGACACCACAATGCCCACTAGGAGAGAGATAGACACAAAATGAAGGTTGTGCAAAAAAGGTTGTGGCTTTGGTTGTGCCCCAAGTATTATCCTTTCTTATATGAGGTACTCAAGTGTCCAGGCCAGTTATTAGAAGCAGCATTCCCCCTTTCCAATGGTAACCAGAGTATTGAATGAAAGCAGGGTTTTAGTGAAAAAAAAAAGCCTACGCAAGTTTATAAAAAAATCCGACTAGTTTATGGAGTGTTAGGGGTATTATTGGAAAAATTAGGTGGTAGATATTGTGAGGGTTTCTGCACAGTTGTATCGCAAAAAAGCCGGTGGTATTGGTAGGATGTTTGGTGCTTCTGTCATGCCCCAAACCCACAAAGAGTAGCTTTAGGACACGTGGCTGCCATCAAGGCTCTATTCCCCACCTTATTAATCAGCTAAAGAGTCACTAGTTGACTCTATTCAGATTAGAATGGACCAAAACCAAACAATCATCTTGTTTTCTCAAGTTGAGTTATAAAATCCTTTTTTTTAAAAACCCATAAAGGCTCTTTCCTTATAATAATCTGTAGAAACCTTTAAACACAGTTTAAACAACATTTTCCATTTGTTTAAATTCAACTGTGCTGTCATCGATCGGGCGAGCTCCACGCTTGTTTTTAACATTCCAATTTCATGTTAAAACATCTCCAAACACTTAATAACACGCACGTAATTTCCAACACACTCATAGATGAATAAAGAGAGATCTTCCTCAACATTTACAACTTGCTCTTACATCATAACTCATCTTTTATTTCTTTATTATGCACATTTATTCAATGCTCATGTTTATCCTGATCTCCTATTTCAATCTTACGAAGTGACGATTACATGTTCCATTTTCATATCATAACATTGTCCAAATGCTCACGTTTAACATGATATCTCATTTGAATCATACGACATATTGTCTAAACATATTTCCATGCAACGAAAGTTATTGTCATATCTTGCAAATGTAAGACAAACAATCACTCTCACACAATCTACTTCCAATCAAGTTTAGCATGTCATGCAAGTATGATCATTCCCTCTTGTTTTTCCCCTTTTAAACCTCTTTCCCATGTGATTCATTATCAAACACGCACAATCCCTCATTATCTATAACTCCACATAGTAGTACCCTCTTTCCCAAATGTGGCTTCAGTTCTAGACTACTGCTTCTATCCCTACCTCACCATTATCTTCATTATAGGAGTCGTAGTTCATTACCTATTACATTACATTCTCTTTTGCCATATTGTTACAATAGCATCTAATTAACTGAAATATAAACACTAAAACGTTCTTCATTCTTCACCTCACCTCAACCCACCTTACTTCCCAAATACCTGAAATGGTTATATAAATAACCAATGAGCTATACATAAAGTTCAGTGAATAACATAATCAATGAACATTAACATTACATGGCATTTAGCCACAATAATAATTATAAGCACATCGATTAAACGCATTCTTTTTCCAACACTACTTTAATACCACATAATTTGAACTTCATTTCATACTTTCTCATTCTTTGTTCTCTTTTGGTGCCATTCTCACAAATTCACAATTCCCCGTAGAAATTTTCTTACTTTCCCTTTCCTTCCGTTTATTACGGAATCCATTCGCATGTCAAAACATCCATACCCCTTTCCATGCATACCACAATAACAATATCTATCCATATCCGTATTATACTCAATAGAGAGCAAAATTAAACACATAACTCCATATGTCATGCTTATAACATCACTTCTTGTAACCATAACAAGATAACATGATCACTTACAAATCTCATGGCCCATCTATATATATAGCATCTTGATCATCAATTCAAGAGTCAATTCAAGTATTAGAATTACTCACCTTGCTAGTAGATTCAATAACATGATTACTAGCTCCCCTACATTAATTATTCAACATATAAACAATATATGAACATGTCATGTTTCTTCCTTTATCAAAATGGAATTAAACCATAGACTACAAGTCCATTTACCCTTGGGGATCAAATTCCAACTCCAATTCATTTCTCTTAGCTTCTCTTTTCTTTTCTTTTTTTCCTTTCATTTCTTTCTATCTCTCTTTTCTTTCACCTCCTTGATTGTCTCTACACAAGCACCTCAAAGATGTACATCTATTTTGTATTAGTCATCACCACATGTCAATTGGAGATTTAATCTCCCAAGTCATGACACTTAGCACCTACTTGCTTGGCACAAGCAAGCTTCTTCATTAAGCTAATTAATCTCAATTAGCTAATTAACCTCAATTAAGTTAATTAATCTCCCTACTTAGGAGATTCCACCAAGTTCTAGAATTGAACTTTCTTAAATTACATCTTCACCTACTATACTTTTCGATATCGCATTCTAGCTCCTCACACTTTCTTGAATTAGCGTTCAACCTACTCCACTTTCAATTATTCCAATGTAGCTCCTTACATTTTCGTGAATTACTATTTGACCTCTACTAGTTGTAGAAATGTTTACATATACACCTTTATCGTTTATACCCTTTCCCACCAATGTTAACTCAATTTAATGAATTCAACCGTACCGGGATACTAGCTTACCCCCATGTTATTGACTTCTTGCTTATTGCCAATTAACACCTTACATTCTTGTGAGTTACTAGTTATCCTACCAATTATGGAAATGTTTTCATTTCATTCGTACCTTTTATTCTCGTAATGGAATTCCCCTTGTGTCCCATCTCGGACCCTTTCATTCTTTATTGAGTATTTAACTCAAGTGGCAAAACTATATTCTATCTTACCCTTTTATCACGTTCCATTCTTATGCTCCTATCATGGGACTGCTCCATCTTTTTAATGAAGTCTCTTTCCCCTATCCATTTATCATACGCTAGAATGATTCGTGCTTATGTATTGCAGCTAGGGGTGTGTTTCGGCCGGAACGGATCGGAAACACCCCTTTCGGAAAAAATTCCAAAATTTTTGGAAGCCAAAAATATATTCCGAATTCCGTTCCGAAATTTCAGAAATTCCAAAATTCTTTCTGATTATGAAATTTCAGAAATTTCGGAATTTCATCAGATTCGGAATATTTTGGAATATTCGGAATATTTTCGGAATTTTTCGGAATATTCGGAATATTTGGAATTCAAGCTTAATGGGATTTCACTTGAGACTTGTAGGCCTTTTATAGAAGCACATTACATCCCATTTTTTGTGTTTTTTCGATGTGGGATGAACACAATTTTCGGAATATTTCGGAATATTTTCGAAAAAGTTTCGGAAAATACAATTTCGGAATAAATTCGGAAATATTTCGGAAAAGTTTAGGTACTGGATTTCGGAAATATTTCGAGGTGGCGGCGTTCGTCGTTAATGGGCACTGGGTTATAGCGAGAGACGGAGGAGAGAGGGTGAGAGGGAGAGATTGTGTGTGTGAGGGAGAGCGAAGAAAGAGAGGGCGTAGGTTTAGGTACTTTCAAAATTTGAATTGAAATTTTGAGAGGAGAGAGAGAGAGAGAGCTGTATAAGAGAGAGACATGAGAGGCGCAGAAAAAAGAGAAGACAATGAGAGAGAGAGAGAGAGAAGACTCTTCAGTTGTGTACATTGGGAAGGAAAAAGGGAAACCGAGTTTGAAATCACAACCAACTTCAGCCGTGCGATTGTTTCCAGTCCAATCCTATATAAGAGACATATACTGGTCAATCAAGACCTTCCTCCCTTATTATATAGATATCCTACGGTTCCATTGCGGAGTTTCCGGTGCAGGAAGGGAGCAGCCGGAGGGGACTTTAGCGAGCCCCCAACGATTGAGGGGACTGTAACTTTGTCTATTTTAGCACATGTGGTAATTACACTTCTGGAATGGGACTCTTTAGTTCTTAGAAACATAAGTGGTCCTCTGGTATTTGTTCTCAGTAAGCTAATGACTTTGGACTGGTTTGAAATATGTTATTAACTTATTGTCTTCTTGTTTGTTCCAGATGGCAAGGACTCAAAAGAATAAAGCTACAGCGCATCACCTAGGCTTACTTAAGGTACTCATCGGTATGCATATTATGAAATTTTAGAAACTGCACATTTGCATTGTTTTCCTTTTTTATTTAAAGATCTATTTTTTATTTTTATTTTTTTTCCTGTTACTTTTTTGCTTTCTTTCTATCACCTTCTATGAATAATAATCCATTGTCTTCAAATTGTTCCGACATTTTTCATTCATTTCTGTGTTTTACATTCCCTCTCATCAGTTATCTCTCGACTACAGTAAAAATCATGGCTATTATGAATCAGAAGAGTACTAGATCTTTTTGCCCCAAGGAACGCTTATGTGGAAATTTAAGTTATGTGATCTGTTTACGAGCAAGGGAAGATTTCAGCTCCCAATGATTAGTTGTGAGAGAATAATTTTCTATTTTTTTTATTCTCACGTGTAATTACACTTTGCCCCCTTGTGCTTTGGCCAATTTTCACGTTATCTCATACTGTTTAAAAAGTGTCAACGATACCCCTTGTAGTTGGGACCGATGGGCAACAATTAGCTTTGTGAACAAAAATTGGGAATAGTCTAGTCAAAATTACCCTGAAATAACTAAACTTTGGGCTTTCGACAAAATAAAAATCATTTCTCCCCGACCAAATTCCTTCTTCTTCTTCCTTCCTATGTAGCACGGATACTGATACATGACACGCAGACGACATGACACGGAGATGGCGATACGGCAAATTAAAAAAAATGTAGGATACGGAGACTGCTAGGAAACGTCGAATAAACAAATATTTCTAAAAAATATAATTTAGTTTGAAGTAAAAGAAGAAGCAAGGATTAAATATCAACATTACATTACATATTTTTCACCCATAGAAAATAGGCAAATAACAACTTACAATATATACCTCGTAAAATGATTACAAAACATAACAATTTAACAGGATACAGACACAGTAGGATACAATCATACAACGATTAAATCATTATATCTTTGAATTAAATATACAATTTGCAGTTCCATGTCCGCTCATGTTTTTATAATTCTCAAATAAACCAATTGCTTATCCCCAATTTTACAATATTAAGATTATTGCCTCAAAGTTTTAAAACGCATTTCTAATGAGAGGCCACCATGTTGCATTCACTTGTGTGTCTGGCCATGTCAGCTGCGTGTCCGACACGTGATGAAGGTGTGTCCGATGTTAAAATATTTAAGACACGTTTTATTGCGTGTCTGACACGTTGTGATGCGTGTCCGACGAGTGTCGGTGTCTGACACAGACACGATACGGAGACGGCACCCAAAGTGAAGTGTCCGTGCTACATAGCTTCCTTCTCTCACCTATCCCCTCAATCCCATTTCACCAAAATCCTAAATATCCTTCCAAATCTTACTCCGAGACTCCACCGTCATTGTTAATACCGATACCCGTACCATATCTCAATATGCCATTCAAATTGAAATGAGCGACTTAGAACAGAGAAAGGGGAAAAAAAACAAATGGCGTTATGTGTGTTGCTATGCATATGTCAATTACATTATAGGTTCTTTGACTTTTGAATAGAATCGAAATAAGAAAATGAAGAAAGAAAGATTTTGCAAAGTCATAGTTTATCTATGATGATTTTTTTCCATAAACTTGTAGTTTATCCAAAGCTCATTAAATTGAATTCAAGGCTTTTGGCCAACATGGCTGCTATCTTTTATTCATTATGCGTGCTGAGACTAGTTTGCCATTGCAGGAGTCACATATTTGTGAAATAAATACAAACATCACAGTGGGTGACTTAAGAGCAATGCCCCTATAATTATTGGTAGAAACAATAATTTAATCTCAAAGTCAACTCACGTTCAACCTATAATTCTATTGCATCCATAGAACAAAGCAGGCATAAGTATGCATCAATTAGTTTAGGACTGTTCTCTTTTCCCCTTTCTTTGGAGCAGAGCATGAGTCTGCTCTGTATTTTTGTTGGTACTGAGCAATTTCTCCACCATCTATAGACATTAAAGTTCATCTTTTCTCCACTCACATGTTTTTAATCGTATGACGGTTCAACGTCTTTCCTTCTCCAGCCTTTGCAGTTATTCTTTGTCTCTCTCTTAAAATAAACCAGATTTAAGCTTCTTATTATCGAAGTTGTTTCTTTGTTCATATGGTTCATCCTTTTAGAGAAAGTGCGTTTATATACGGTTAAAAATGAGTGAGAGAAGACAAGGGGGTGGCGACTGTAGATGGCGGCAGTTGTGGTATGCGGCGATGTTCGTAGGAATTAGTCGGAGACTACAGTGTTTTTCCCTGTTCTCACGAACAAAGTATACTTTGCCCTGTTTCTTTCTTTTTTCCTTGAACTAATGGTGACATAGTAATTTCAGCAGTTGAAAATAGTAGGAGATAATTCCCGTCATTCGGAAAACTTGTTTTACAGGTGAGTTTACATCACACTGGTTAACTCGGATGGAAAGGTAACGGTTGCACTTTTGTCCTAACCATGAGGTGTATTAGTGTCCGTACATAAGGGAGCAAACTGAAAACCGGCCAAAGCACAAGGGGGCTAAGTATAATTAACCCTTCTTATTTTTTGCTGGACAACTCTAGGCCAACCAGAAAATCACTAGCGCAATCATATTATGTAGATAGGTCTCTGGCCTTGACAAACTCTATTTTGAGTTATATGTATATTTTATAACCAGTTCCTATTCTTGAACCTATTTGGCATTCTTCATGATCATGGTGTTTATCGTCCAATGATTTTGCTTGTCCTAATGATTGCTTTGAGGCAGACTTTTAAGGGGAGTGATGTGAGTCAAGAACTCAAATAATTGCATGTAACGTAGAATATTATAGCCAATGTAGCATTTGTAAGCAAGGAATCAAAGCTAACAGAGGACATCGAGAGCACTATTCTAATTTATTAGCAGTGGCCTGCACCGTAAGGTGCTGCTTATGGAAGGATCTTGTCAACGTCCTGGTTGGAATGCGATGCAAAGCTGCTGTTCTTTTAACCAACAAGAAGAATTATAGAGTCGTAAACAATTTCTTTTCAGTAGTATTGATTTTTGTAAATCACCACGTAAAATGATTGCCTTGATATTTCAACATGAAAACAGTCAGTTGGCATGAGGGATCTAACTAAGCAAGAACAACGTCTTGAATGTTGCGTGAGTTCCTTAGAATCCTATGATGTCTCCAAGAATTGATTTTGAGGGGACAACTTGATAATTTTTATGGAAATAAGTGGTGTTCGAATATCTTAAATTTTAACTTAAATGCATGTCGTACTGAAATAAATATAAATTGAGATTTCATGATAATTAAGCACGCGACTTATTTGTGAGCATTCATTTCTTGGTATTATGCGCTTAAACTCATTGTTTTCTTGAATTGTAGATTTTTTAACCACTTTTTTTCCCCCTATTATATTTCTGTACGCCTGAATTGTACTGTATGAAACATGGTATTGATTATTTTGAGGTTGGAGTTTGTTTACACAAGTCCATCCTCTTTTGTCACTTTAACTGATCTGTTGGTGATTTTTCATTTATTTGATGCTAGGCTAAGCTTGCTAAGTTGCGGAGAGAACTTATTGCTCCCCCATCAAAAGGAGGTGGTGGTGCCGGAGAAGGCTTTGATGTTACAAAAAGTGGAGATGCAAGAGTTGGTCTAGTGGGTTTCCCTTCAGTAGGAAAATCAACTCTACTAAATAAGTTAACAGGCACTTTTTCAGAGGTGTGAAATCCTTGCATATGATCTCACAGATGTCTTACTCCTTTTATTGGCAGACATGAAACAATTCTACTTTTCTAGTATGTTATATTATCAGGGATATATTCTTGGTAGAAATCCTAATTGCTGAAGTAGCTAATGGTTTATTCGAAGACATTCTGTAAGTTCATTAGTAATTTTAGGCTTGTTACTCTATGTTGGTTGAGGTTGTTAAGTTTGTTATACTGTGTTGATTGAGTTTATTAAGCTTGGTCTGTCTCCTTAGGAAAACCATGGTGTGTCCTCATTGATCTATCATGTGTTGACTGCTGTGCTGGGGTAACGACACTACCACAACTGTAGTAGCCCCAAACTACGCTTTTGAGGCATGTAAGTATGGATGGTCTAGAAAGTTGAGAGCTCTGATCACCGTACCTTGAATTTTGATTTTCGCGTTCGCTTGTTAAGTAGAATGAGTTATGTCAATCTACATAGTTTTTGGTTAAAGGTGATAAATGTCATTAATCCGAATTTATTTAGTTTTCTTTATCTTTTGCATGAAGAACTCTAAGCACTATTAAGTAGCTCTTATTCTTTTCCTCATGATATGTAGCACCATCTAGACACCAATTACCGAAAAGAAGTCAGCCACAATGTACTTCCCTTACAAAGCCCAAACAATTACCATGTTTTGTGCATGCTCTGTCCAATGATCTAGTTTGCCAAGGAGAATTGTCACTTTTTGGTGGAATGATTTTGGAATAGAGAATCCCCGAGTAACAAATATGGAACGTAGAGACTTGTGGACTGATAACTCTGTATGGATTTAGGACTTGTTTGGTTCGGCTGTGACTTTTGCGTTTATACAGAAGCAAAAGTGGAAGCCCTAATCATAGAGGCACCATGGGAATAAAGAAAGATTCATTTTGAAACCCAAATCTACTTCTTGCATCACTTTTGTGTTCAAGCACCTCTGGACCTGCTTCAGCCATAACGTACTTATTAAATTTCTCCAAACAGGCTAATACATGCATTTTGGATCCTAAAAGCAAGTTTGGTCAAAAACGTACTTTTGAGAAAAACAGGGCCTTAAGGTGTCCAACCTATGCCGAACACTGATGAAAGGTTCTTGCCGAAGGCTAAATCACACAAACCCTATCTCTTTTGGTTTTTGGTTCTCTATATTTTAAACCATGTCTCAAGTTAAACACATACTTTTGTTTGATGTATAACATAGAACCTCTAATTGAGCTTGCAAATCTCTCCGGCGAAACATCTAGTTTCCTATTGAGAGTCATGAACCCGGAGAATCTGAAGCACCAATTAATTGGGAACGTACCACTGCAATTCCTACTCTATATCCAGTATCGTCCTTCAACTCACGCAAGATGACTGAAGTTCGATTTCTATTGTAGACAAACGTGCTCAAAACTCGTCCTTATAGTTTCTGATGGTATCTCACATCTCTATCCGTACCATAAGTACCCTCGTTGTTCAACATCATAACCAGGGAAGCTCCCTATTTGAGAACCTCAATAAGCTGATGACTAGTACCCTTGTTGTTCAACATCCGAACATCGTAACCAGGGAAGCCCATTAATGGAGAACCTCAAAAAGCTGATGATTGTTCCGACGAATCCAAGATTTTTCATTTTTTAAGAAACAGCATGTACAAAGCTGAGTATTCCACCTTTTACTTTGCTAAAAAAACTTACGAGAATGCCATCCAAAATCCTACTAAGAATTTTATGGAAAAGTTGCATTTCTTAAAAATTTGCTTGAAGTCCTACTTTTAAAGATAAATGTAGCTCAGATTAGATCTAAATTTAGGGTGGAGAGAAAGTGTTAAGAGTTATTTTGTTATTTTCTTATGAGTTGTTTTTATTTCTCTTATTATTAGAGGACCCATATGTAATATTTTACTTCTTCTCTTATTGTGTAATATAAAAGGGGTTTGACAAGTTGTCAACCCTAAGTTTTTGGCTAATACAGTTTCAACATGGTATCAGAGCCATCTAATCCTAACCACCACCACCACCACTACTAGCGCCACCATCACTAGCCACTATCCCAACCTTGCGCTGCCACTAGCCACCATCCCAACCCTGCGCCAACCACCCCCTGCCCTGCCGCAGCAACCCTATGACCTAAAGCAGCCCACCACAGCCACACTGACCTAGCCACAACCCTTTCCCAACCTCTACACCTCAGGCCGACACCCACCACAGCCACACTGACCTAGCCGCAGCAACCTAGGTCCTTTTTTTCTTCTCCTATACTTGCCTTCCAGCCTCAAAATCATTACGATTCCCCTGTTTTGATTGGAAATTAATTTCAGTTTGTTTTTCTGGTCCTTTATGGACCTTGATTAGATTGTGTTGATCCGATAAGTTCCCATCTTCTCCGTTTCCCTTCCTCTTTATTGGGTTTTCCCTTCGTGCATCCGACCTATGACAGAAACAGAGAAACCGTTGTCTGGCACAGTTCAGAACGTGGTGACACCACTGGATCCCAATCTCAAAATTACTATCATCCCGTTCAATGGCCAAAACTACTTGACTTGGTCACAAGCGGTGGCTCTTTACTTGAAGGGTCGAGGGAAGATGGGACATCTTGATGGGCGCGTCCAGGTCCCTGCTACTACTGATCCGGGCTACGATAAGTGGGAAATTGAGAACTCTCTTATCATGGCTTGGTTAATTAATTCAATGGTCCCTGAGATCGGAGAGAGCTTCTACCGAATGAAGATTGCTCGTGATATTTGGGATACAGTTGCCTCTACCTTCTCTAGAAAGGGGAACTATGCCCAGGAGTTTGAGTTGACACGCTCCATTGATCGTTCAGAGCAGGGTGAGTTGACAGTCACCAAATATTTTACCTTTCTTACTACCAGCTGGGATCGGGTAGACCATCTCTAGGACTATCAGCCAGTTTGTCCTACTGATGCTGCGGGATATCGCAAGTTACTTGAGAAGCAAAGGGTCTTCAAATTCCTTCAGGGACTTCACCCGGATTATGATGGTGTTCGTAGTCGGGTACTTGGGATGGACAGTTTACCCACACTACAAGAGGCCTTTGCCTATATTCACAATGAAGAAAGTCGTCGTGCTGTTATGATTTCCCCTACTCCTACCGAGAGATCAGCTTTAGTCTCTGTTCCGCCACGGGAGGGGACCAAGCAGCCTGGGTTTAGTCTCTGTTCGAAGTATCGGCCGATACCGAGTCGTATCGGCCGAGTCAACTCGGTTTCGGTGTGGTCCGATACGTGTCAACTCGGCGATACCTAGATGAGTCAAAAAAATTCGTGGAAAAGGGAAGAAAGGTACCAGATGGTCCATATCTGAATCTTGCATGCATCGTCGAGGGTTTTCTCTCTCTTTTGAGCCCCATCTTTCCAGATTTAAAGCACCAGAGCTGTGTATTGCTGTAACAGTGTGTGTGTGTGTGTGTGTCGATGTGAGTCTGTGTGTGTGTAAGTCTACATCTCTTCCTCTTCTTCTTCTTCTTCTTTCCCTTCTCGTTCTCTCTCTCTCTCTCTCTCTCTCTCTCTCCTGATCTACTAATGTATCGAATGACCCATCTCAGCCATCTGATCTCTTCTCTTTATGTTATCTAACTTTTCAAAATGAACCTCAACTTATCTCACACTTTAGTATATTAAGACTGTCACCCCAAAAGTATTAAAACATGTTTCAAAATAACCCCTATGTGTTGACAAAGTCACCAATTGTGCAAGAAACTTGTGTAATAAAAAATATTTAAAACGTTTAGTTATTTGTTAAAAAATTGTTTACTTATTTGTTTAAAATGTTTACTTATTTATTAAAAAAGTGTTTGTTCATAAAAACAAATGTTTACTTGTTTATTTATAAAAAAATGTTTATTTATTTGTTTAAAATGTGTATGTGTAATAAGAAAATGTTTAAAATATTAACTTATTTGTTTAAAATGTGTATATGTAATAAACAAATGTTCAAACAGTAGATCGGCAGCGTGTGAGTTAAATAATTTGTGAAATTATAATTGGTACATTGGGTATTGTGACAATCTATTATGCCAATTTTGCTATTCTTATTGTTTTAGAATTTTTGGTTATTTTTTCATATTTTTTTGAACCTTAAATCTAGCGTTTTGTTGCGTATCGCCCGATATTAGGCCGATACCGCGACCCCGAGTCATCACAACGGACTCCGATACCACGACCGATACCGCGACCTCGAACCATGGTGATTATTGTAAACGGCCTCATCATACTCGAGAGACCTGCTGGAGTCTTCATGGCCGTCCCCCTGGTGGTCGTGGTGGTCGTTCAGGGGTCCCCCTGGTGGTCGTTCAGGCGGACGTGGGGGTAATGCCCGTGCTCATCATACTATTGTTACAGACACTACCCCTAGTGCGGATGCTCCTACATCTGATGTGAGCCCCTTGTCTGCAACTGAGCTTGAGACTCTCCGGCATCTAATGGCCCGTTGTGCTTCTCCTGCACCTGCAAGTGCTTCATCGTCTTTTGCCCAGTCAGGTAATTTAGTCACTCCCGCAAGAGCATTACTTTCTCATTCCTCCTATCCTTGGATTATAGATTCTGGTGCCTCCGACCATATGTCACCTTCATCTAACCTTTTCTCTAATTATAAGCCTTATTCAGGTCAAGATAAAGTTAAGATAGCTGGTGGTACCTTCTCCTCTGTTTCCGGGAAAGGTTTAATTCATGTCACTCCTTCTCTGCTCTTAACTTCTGTGTTACACGTTCCTAGTTTTTCCCACAATCTTCTCTCTTTGAGTCGCATTACTCGTGATTTAAATTGTAGTGTAACATTTTTTCCTTCTCATTGTGTATTTCAGGATCTTATCACGAGGAGGACGATTGGCAGTGGTAAGGAGGAGCATGGTCTTTACCTTCTGGATGACAGGGAGAAAATAGCTCATCATACCATCGTTTCAAGGAATAAAGCCGAAGACTTGGAGCTTTGGCATAGACGATTAGGACACCCCTCTTTTACTTTACTTAGGCATATGTTTCCATCTCTTGTCAAAAACAATGGTCTTTCTAATATTTCTTGTTATGCTTGCGAACTTGGCAAACATTTTAGAGCTTCTTATGATCCTAGTAATAATAAAAGCTTAGTTCCTTTTGCCTTAATTCATACTGATGTTTGGGGTCCTTCTCGGACTGTGTCTTTGAAAGGTCATCGATGGTTTGTTTATTTTATTGATGATTGCTCTCGTACTACTTGGTTATATATGATGAAGGAAAAAGGGGATGTGTTTTCTATTTTCCAAAATTTTCACAAAATGGTGTGTACTCAATTTGGTGCGGTAGTGAAAATTTTAAGGTCTGATAATGGGGGTGAGTTTATAGATTCTGGTTTGAGTGCCTATTTTTCTTCTCAGGGAATTATTCACCAAACTTCTTGCACTAACACTCCACAACAGAATGGAGTGGCAGAACGCAAGAATCGTCACCTTTTAGATATTGCTAGGTCCTTGCTTTTCCAGGTTAATGCCCCTCGTACATACAGGGGTGAAGCAGTCTGACAGCTGCTCATCTCATTAATCGTCTTCCTACTCGTGTGTTACATAAGAAAACGCCACTTGAGGTTCTTTCTCACCCTTCTCTCACATCCTCCATTCTACCTCGTGTTTTTGGATGTGTCTGTTTTGTTCATAATCATGCACCTACCCATGGGAAGTTGGATCCTCGATCCCTCAAGTGTGTGTTTGTTGGGTATTCCCCTACTTAGAAGGGTTATAAGTGTTACCATCCTCCTTCTAGGAAATGGATCGTGTCTATGGATGTCACTTTTCATGAGTCGCAATCTTACTTTCTTGACCCTCAGCCATCTCTTCAGACTTCAGGGGGAGCAAAAGTGTGAAGAGATACCTGTGTTACCTATGATGATTGAAGTGGCGACAGAGAGGGTTGAGTTGAGGGGGCTTGAAGAGCCTGAAAAAGAGAGAATTGAACCGAGCTTTGTACCTTTCAATGGAACCGTCAGCCCTGTGCTTCACAGTGTACACCCACTTACACCCCACAGTCCTCTTCCCTTTAGGTAATGTCGTCAAAAAGAGAGTGTTGAGGGGCCGAAGGAGAATGAGTTGTTGGTCTATTCCAGGGGGACATGGAGTCAAAGGAAGATCAGAGAGACTCCAGAGGCTACTGCTACTCCACACCCACTGCCACTCTCTCCAAGTGATGATGATTCAGGTAATTCCTCGGATATCCCTTCTCTTGAATCTGATGATTTAGATGTTCCCATAGCTGTCCGTAAGGGTGTTAGATCTTGCACCCAACATCCTATGTCTAATTTTGTTTCTTATTCACATCTATCCCCTTCTTATAGGGCCTTTCTTTTAAAAATTTCCTCTGTCAGTGATGTGAAGAACGCTTTTTTGCATGGTGATTTGGAAGAGGAAGTTTACATGGATGTTCCTCCTGGTTTTGAGGACTCCAAGACAAAGGGGAAGGTGTGTAGGCTGAGGAAATCGTTATATGGCCTGAAACAGTCCCCAAGGGCTTGGTTTGAGAGATTCACACAGGCTATGCTCCGGTTTGGCTTCAGACAGAGTCATGCTGATCACACTTTATTTATTAAACACTCTTCACAGGGTAAGATCACTGCCCTTATTGTGTATGTTGATGATATTGTGCTTACAGGAGATGACTTGGGGGAAATGGAAAAATTGAAGAAGCAGTTAGCCACTGAATTTGAAATAAAGGATTTGGGAACTCTTAAGTACTTCCTTGGGATTGAACTTGCTCGGTCCAAACATGGGATATTTATTTCCCAAAGGAATTATGTCTTGGATTTGTTGAGAGAGACGGGAATGCTTGGTAGCAGATCGTGTGATACACCTATGGAGCAGAATATAAAACTTGGTGATGATAGTAGTGGGGAACTGGTTGACAGGGGGAGATATCAGAGACTAGTTGGTAAGCTTATTTATTTGTCTCATACTCGTCCTTATATTGCTTTCGCAGTTGGTGTCGTCAGTCAGTTTATGCATTCTCCACGTGTAACACACCAAGAAGCTGTTTTTCGGATTCTTCGGTATTTGAAGTCAGCACCTGGAAAGGGCTTATACTTCGCTAGGCATGATCATCTAAGGGTGGAAGCTTACACTGATGCAGATTGGGCCGGTTCTGTTACTGATAGACGGTCCACGTCAGGTTACTGCACATTTGTAGGAGGAAATCTGGTCACCTGGCGAAGTAAGAAACAAAATGTAGTGGCAAGATCGAGTGCCGAAGCTGAGTTCAGGGCCATGGCTCAAGGTATTTGTGAACTTCTGTGGGTCAAGTCGTTATTGAAGGTTTTGAAGATTGAACAAATAGATTCCATGAGGCTATACTGTGATAATAAAGCAGCAATTAGTATAGCTCATAATCCTGTGCAACATGATAGAACCAAGCATGTAGAGATTGCTTGCCACTTCATCAAGGAGAAGCTTAGTAGTGGTGCTATTTGCATTCCCTTTGTGAAGACTGGTGATCAGGTTGCAGATGTTCTGACCAAAGGATAGGGAGTCGACCGTTTCACGCTATTCTCGGCAAGCTGGGCATGAGAGATATTTTTGTACCAGCTTGAGGGGGAGTGTTAAGAGTTATTTTGTTATTTTCTTATGAGTTGTTTTTATTTCTCTTATTATTAGAGGACCCATATGTAATATTTTACTTCTTCTCTTATTGTGTAATATAAAAGGGGTTTGACAAGTTGTCAACCCTAAGTTTTTGGCTAATACAGTTTCAACAGAAAGAAAGCTTTGAAGTTAACCCCTAGAATCAACAACTTGCTTTTTTCAAGTGGATTTCTAAATAATTAGGTCCCCCCTGAAAGCTGAAAAAGTTCTGACTGATTGATTTTGAAGCGCCCCTACTATCCTAAAGTACAGGTTGTAGGCTTTGTTTCAGATTACTTACTCGTACCTTATTAAGAACTGCATCTATAGAGCTTTTCCTGAATGGTGCAATCTTTTCATGGTTTACAGGTTGCTTCATATGAATTTACCACCTTAACTTGCATCCCAGGTGTGATCATGTATCGGGGAGCTAAAATTCAGGTACTATTCCTTCCTTTTAATGTTCTAGAGGTGCCATTACCAGGTCTTCGGTGCATTTTTCTTCTTAAGTGGTAACAATGGGTAATGTCTGTTTGATCCGAAACTGAAACACAAAATATTTTGTGGAAAATAACCTATCTTTTTACAAATTTATTTCTTCAAGAGTAGTATGAAATAACAAAAAGGGCTGACTCAGATGCTTATGTTGCTGAGTCAAGCAAATCATTTTTCCCCTCTCCTTTTTCTCTTTTGATTTTGCAAATATTGTCCCTAAACTTGAGTTTTGTAAATCATGAGCGGGATTAAAATCAAGTCCGGGTTTAATTTATTCATTACAAGGTTTTGTACGACATTACTAAGATATTCGTCAAATTAGGGGTGAAAAAGAAAAGAAATTATATCGATCATATCATCGTTGCTGCTACATAAAATGCCTAAGTTGTATTGGAAACCCGAGGCTGATTGCCATGACATGGCAGTTGGCCTAAATTTCAGGCGCATGCATAAGTGGCTGGACAACTGCATTATTTCTGGATGCTTGCCTTTGTGCCTGCTGAGGCAAGTTTGCTGCAACTTGGACATTCGCGTTGCAGCTGGGCACCAGGCAACATTATATCTGATTGTCATTGTAGCTGTATCACACGTAAAAGAGGCGCTTTACCTCTCTCTTATGGATGCTTATTCAGGATTTAGATACATCTGATTAGTGACTAAAATTAATAAATATGAAAATTAAAAATGAAAAAAAGGATAAGTAAATGAAGTAAATTAACAAAGGAGAGAATTCATGTTATTTTCCCATTGCATTTACCCTAATACTGAATATGTATTTTGATGGATTTCTTAATGTTAATCGAAGATCGTGGATAAGATGGCGTGAGAAGATGTTCATTTAGCATATAATTGTTCAAAATTTGAAAAGAAGATTGAGGTAGATTCTTTGATGATTGACTGCTTTTTGCACTAGGCTAGTTTTATTGTCCATTGCCGGGGTGGTCTGACCACTATGGGTCATAATAGTTTGGTAATCTTTCCTGACTAATCTTATCATTTCTTCATTTTGATTCCTACTCTTAATGAGAATGTTATCCTAAAACGTTTGATTTCCAAGAATCTGTATTGTTTCTAACAATATTACACGCATGGTTTATTGACAAAAGTATTTCATTTACAAAAATATGACCCTACCTCAAGTCTTTCGTTTGAGACATTGTGTATGCTGCTTTAGTACCGTTTGGTGCGAACACCAAGACGAGCTGAATAAACTATTTCACAGGTGTCTAAATAGTCATTAATGGCCGGCTTAATTAGTACTCTTTCGGTATGCGTTGCAAACACTTTCATTTTTAGCGTCTCATCTTCTCTAGAGTCAGCGTCAGAAGATTCGATTGGATTATTCTTGAATTTAAATAAATCCACCACCACTAGACCTAATACCAAACCGCATCGACCAAATACCACACACCAAGTATAACCGCCTCCACCTCAAACTTCTTTGCATCAGCACCAAGTCGACCAAACCTACCACCCTATCCTCTGCACCAATCTTTTTGGTCCTATCAGCTACCGTATTCCAATCTTCTTACCTGGGTTCTTGTCAAGTCTGATGCAGTGAAATGGCCTGGGTTATAGACACCAAGGTGTTTATGTTGGAGGTTGGAGCTTTCCCGAGTTTTGCAGCAGCATCTTTGATAGATTCAGCTCGCGCTCAGTGGGAATAGTTAAGATATCATTCATGGATGTCGCCAAAATTGAGTCATGGCCAAAGACCCCTTAGTGTTTGAAAGACTGGGGACAAAGGAAGATGTTGAGTAGGTTGATCCTTGTAGACCAAACGTCAAGTTTATGAGAAAGTTCCTAGTAGGAAGGATAAGAGGTTTCAACTTTGATCCTTCTTTAACGTCAATGATACAAGAATGGGTTAACAAGCTTTGGAAGGCCTCGGCAGGTGTTGAGGTGAAGGAGTTGGGAGGGATGCTTTTCCTTTTCGAGTTCTCTTTTACCCCGAGGCTGATAAACTTATTTGAGGTAGAGACATCTTTGGAAGGCAAGAAAGTTTTTCTTGATAGGTGTTATTTAGGTTGTTAATGTGGGGAGAGAACGTGTTTCAAATGATTGGAGTGGAATGTAGGGGCTTCATCAAAGTCGTTGAAGATACCCTTCACTGCCTCACTGGAAGAACTTGAGATGGTCAAGGATTCTCATTAAGGGTTTGGTTAGAAGCATTCCAGTTAGAATTTCCTGTTGAGAATTATTATGTTTTTCTTTTATGTTAGTCGTGTTAGAGTAAGCTTTATGCTTATTGTAATTTATATATTAGTGTGTGGGTCATTATGTAATATCTCTTTCTTATTCTTTTTGTTTAATATAAAAGGGGAGAGACAAGTTGTCAAACCCTATGTTTTACCCAAAAATATGTTCAACATGGTATCAGAGCCTAAAATCAACTAACCCTACCAGCAGCCACTCTACTCCACCACAATCTCCTTGCGCCACTACCACCTGACCTTGTGCCACCCTCCAGCCACCATCCTGGCTGTCGGCAACCTCCCAGACACCACCTGACCCTGCGCTGAGACCACCAACCCCCCCCTAGCCTTGCGCCGAGACCACCAGCCCCCTTCCTAGCCTGTCGCAGTTCCCCTCCTACCATAGCCGAACCACCCTAATCACCCTGGACTGATCACCGACTACACTCCTAACCCTATAGCCGAACCCCTTAGGGGGGCAATCTCATCCAGCACCATTATTTGTGTGCTACTTTGATTGGCTCTTTGATTTCCAGCCTTATTTTTGTTCCTTTAATGGACCTTTGAGTTTATTTTCTTGACCTTCTCGTACCATCTTCTCCATTTCCCTTCCTTCTTTGCTTGGGTTTCCCTTTTTTGTGTACTGGAACTATGACAGAAACACAAGATTAAACTGTCCTCTGCTAGTCCAACTATACTACAGAGTGTGGTGACATCATTGGATCCCAACCTTAAAATTATTACCACTCCATTCAATGGCCAGAAGTTCCTGACATGGTGACAAGCGGTAGGTCTTTACTTGAAGGGTCGAGGGAAGATGGGACATCTTGATGGGCGCATTCAGGCACCCGCCACCACTCACCCTGGCTATGATAAGTGGGAAATTGAGAATTCCATTATCATGGCATGGCTTATTAATTCTATGGTTCTTGAAATTGGGGATAGTTTCTATCGCATGAAGACTGCTAGAGATATTTGGGATTTTGTTGACTCTACCTACTCTAGGAAGGGGAACTATGTCCTAGAGTTTGAGTTGACTCGTTCCATTAACCGTTCAGAGCAGGGTGATATGACAGTCACCAAATGCTTCACTTTTCTTACTACCAGTTCGGATAGAGTGGATCATCTCCAAGATTATCAGCTTGTTCTGTCCCACTGATTCTGCAGGGTACCGGATTCTACTTGTGAAGCAAAGGGTGTTTAAATTGCTCCAGGGACTCCATCCAGATTATGGTGTTGTACGGAGTCGGGTACTTGGGATGGACAGTCTTCCCACTCTCCAGGAGGCCTTTGCTTATGTTCAAAATGAAGAGAGTCGTCGTTTAGTTATGCTTTCTCCAGTCTCCACTGAGAGGTCCGCCTTAGTTTCTGTCCCACCGAGGGAGGGGACCAAGCAGTTCGGTACCTTTGATCGGCCTAAGTTATTCTGTGATTATTGTAATAGGCCTCATCATACTAGGGAGACCTGTTGGAGTCTCCATGGACGTCCTCTTAGCAGTTGTGGAGGCCGTTCTGGTGGTCGTGGAGGTCGCTCAGGTGGACGAGGGGGAAATGCTCGTGCTCATCATACTATGGTCACTGATACTACAAATCCGGTTCCTACTGATGATGCTCCCTCTGCTGTGAGCCAGTTGTCTGCTACTAAGCTTGAGACTCTCAGGAATCTGATGGCCCGTTGTGCTTCACCTGCTTCCACCAATGCCTCATCGTCTTTTGCTCAATCAGGTAACTTAGTCCCATCAGTAGATCATTTCTTTCTCACTCTTCATTTCCCTGGATTATTGATTCCGGTGCCTCGGATCATATGTCACGTTCGTGTGACCTTTTCTCTGATTATAAGCCCTATTCAGGTCAGGACAAAGTTAAAATTGCCGATGGTACCTTCTCCTCTATCAAGGAAAGTTCTCATTCATGCTACTCATTCTTTACCATTAACTTCAGTATTACATGTTCCTAGTTTCTCTCACTATCTTTTATCCCTGAGTCATGTTTCTCGCGACTTATACTGTAGTGTAACCTTTTACCCTTCCCATTGTGCATTTCAGGATCTTATCACGAGGAGGACGATTGGCAGTGGTAGAGAGGACCATGGACTTTACATTTTGGATGAAGGGGAGAAGCTGGCTAATAATACAGTAGTCTTGAAGAATAAAGCTAAAGACTTAGAACTTTGGCATAGGAGATTAGGACACCCGTCTTTTGCTTTACTTAAACATGTTTCCATCTTTTGCTTCAAACAATAGTTTTTTGAATTTTTCGTGTGATGCTTGTGAACTTGGGAAACATCATCGAGCTTCTTTTGCTCCTAGTAATAATAAAGTTCCATTCCTTTGCATTAATTCACACTGATGTTTGGGGTCCATCTCGTACCGTGTCTTTGAAAGGTCATAGATGATTTCTCTCTTTTATTGATGATTGGTCCTGTACAACATGGTTGTATGATGAAAGAAAAGCGGGAAGTATTCTCTATTTTTCGAAATTTTCATAAAATGGCGTGTACCCAATTTTGGGCTGTGGTGAAAGTTTTACGGTCTGATATGGGGGTGAGTATATTGATTCTGGAGTGAGTGCATTTTTTTCTTCTCAGGGAATTATTCATCAGACGTCTTGCACTGGCACTCCACAACAAAATGGAGTGGCAGAACGCAAGAATCGTTATCTATTAGATGTTGCTCGGTCTTTACTCTTCCAGGTTCAAGCTCCTCGTTCTTATTGGGGTGAAGCAGTTTTCACGGCTGCTTATCTCATTAATCGTCTTCCCTCTCGAGTATTGCATAAGAAAACTCCACTTGAAGTTCTTTCTCATCCTTTCATCTCCTCTTCCATTCCTCCCCGTGTCTTTAGTTGTGTATGCTTTGTTCATAACCATTCTCCTACTCGTGGGAAATTGGATCCTCGCTCCATTAAGTGTGTGTTTGTTGGATACTCACCAACTCAGAAGGGTTACAAGAGTTTTCATCCCCTGTCTAGGAAATGGTATGTCTCTATGGATGTTACCTTTCATAAGTTATAGTCCTACTTTCGTGACCCTCAGCTATCTCTTCATGGGGAGCAAAGGAGTGAAGAGATACCTGTGTTACCTATGATGAATGAGGTGGAGGCAGAGAGAATTGAAAAAGAGAGTGTCGAGGAGAGGGAGCCTGAAACAGAGAGAGTTGAGGTAGAGGCAGAGAGAGTTGAAAAAGAGGGTTGAGGAGAGGGAGCTTGAAAAGGAGAATGAGGAGTTGGTTTATCCCAGGGGAACTTGGAGTAACAGAAGACCAGAGAGACTCCAGAGGCTACTGCTCCTCCACTACCACTGTCATTCTCTCTAAGTGATGAAGATTCAGGTAATTCCTCTGATACACCCTCTCTTGAACCTGGTGATTTAGATGATCCCATTGCTGTCCGTAAGGGTGTTAGGTCTTGTACTCAACATCCTATATCGAATTTTGTGTCTATTCTCGTTTATTTCCATCCTACAAAGTCTTTCTTTCCAAAATTTTCTCTGTTTGTATTCCTAACCATGTCCAGGATGCTCTTGCAAATCCTAAGTGGAAACATGCCATGGTTGAAGAGATGCAAGCTCTTCACAAGAGTGACAGTTGGGAGTTGACAACGTTACCGAAAGGGAAAAAGACTGTGGGGTGCAAGTGGGTGTACACCGTGAAGCACAGGGCTGATAGTTTCATTGAGCAGTTCAAAGCTCAGTTAGTAGCAAAAGGCTTTACTCAGACTTATGGTGTGGATTACCAGGAAACCTTTGCAGTGGTTGCAAAGATGAGTTCAATCCGGATTCGTCTTTCTCTTGTAGCTAACCTGGAGTGGCCTCTTCACCAATTTGATGTGAAGAACGCTTTTTTGCATGGAGATTTGGAGGAGGTAGTCTTTATGGATGTTCCTCCAGGTTTTGTAGGCTCCAAGAAAAAGGGAAAAGTGTGTAGATTGAGGGAGTCTTTATATGGGGGCTTAAGCAGTCTCCTAGAGCCTGATTTGAAAGATTTACCCAGGCATTGCTTCGATATGGCTTCAAGCAGTGTCATGCTGATCACACATTGTTCATCAAACATTCACCATTGGGTAAGACTATTGCTCTTATTGTTTTTGTTGATGACACTGTGCTCATAGAGACGACTTGGAAGAAATGGAGCGGTTAAAGGTGTATTTGGCCAGTGAATTTGAGATAAAGGATTTGGGAGCGTTGGAATATTTTCTTGGGATTGAACTCGCTAGATCTAAACATGGGATATTCATCTCCCAAAGAAAATATGTTCTTGATATGTTGAAGGAAAAGCAAAGCATGTGATACTCCTATAGAGCCCAATCAGAAGCTTAGTGATGACACCAGTGGAGATGTAGTTGATACGGGGAGATATCAGAGGTTAGTGGGTAAGCTTATATATCTGTCTCATACTCGTCCCGATATTGCTTTCGCTGTTAGTGTTGTCAGCCAGTTCATACACTCTCCGCGAGAGTCTCATCTCGAGGCTGTTTTTCGAATCCTTCGATACTTAAAGCCTTCTCCAGGGAAGGGCCTGTTCTTTCCGAGAAGTGATCATTTTAGAGTGGAAGCCTATACTGATGCAGACTCGGCTGGCTCTATTACTGATAGGAGGTCTACATCTGGCTATTGTATCTTTGTGAAAGGTAATCTGGTTACTTGGCGTAGCAAAAAACATTATGTAGTGGCTGGGTCAAGTGCAGAAGCTGAGTTTAGGGCAATGGCCCAAGGGATTTGTGAGCTTTTGTGGATCAAGTCTCTGTTGAAAGATTTGAAGATTGAGATGAAGGATCCCATGAGGCTTTATTGTGATAATAAATCTGCTATTAGTATTGCTCATAATCCAGTTCAGCACGATAGAACCAAACATGTTGAGATTAACATGCATTTTATTAAGGAAAAGCTCACCAGTGGTACCATCTGCATTCCTTTTGTGAAAACGGGTGATCAACTTGCCCATATTCTTTCCAAGGGAATAGGAAGTAGGTCGTTTCATTCTATTCTTGACAAGCTGAATATGCGAGATATCTTTGTATCAGCTTGAGGGGGAGTGTTGAGAATTATTATGTTTTATTTTATGTTAGTCGTGTTAGAGTAAGTTTTATGCTTATTGTAATTTAAATATTAGTGTGTGGGTCATTATGTAATGTCTCTTTCTTATTCTTCTTGTTTAATATAAAAGGGGAGAGACAAGTTGTCAAACCCTATGTTTTACCCAAAAATATGACAACATTTCCATTGAAGTAGGGGTTGGATGTTCAAGGTTCCAATTTGGCCGGAATCTGCACTGTGGATGGAACAGGTTAATGACAGGTGAAATCTAGAGGAATTAGAAACTAATGAAGCCTTGCAAGCAGGGGCGAATCTAGAAAATCAAGCTGGGGGGAACGGGGTGGGGGGAGGGCTTGATGTATGAGGGTTGCTCCTGAATTTTTTTAAGACCTATTTATACATATTCTGTGTATATTTTAGACCTATTTATACATTTTTTGTATACATATTTTATAATTATCACAAAAACATAAGAGAGATGGGGCTTAAAATGGCAATTTCATAATATTCGGGGGGGGGGGGGGGGAGCTTGAATGGAATTTCCGGGGTGCTTCAATGTAAAATATTTTGGCTCATAGTGTAACATTAGTAATTTTTGAAAATCTAGGGAGGTTCAAGGCCCCCCTTTCCCTTACATCTGTCGGCCACTGCTTGCAAGAGAAAAAAATGTGAAAAATATAAACAAGGATGGAGCTTGAATGGAATTTCCGGGGTGCTTCAATGTAAAATATTTTGGCTCATAGTGTAACATTAGTAATTTTTGAAAATCTAGGGAGGTTCAAGGCCCCCCTTTCCCTTACATCTGTCGGCCACTGCTTGCAAGAGAAAAAAATGTGAAAAATATAAACAAGGATGGAAGAGATTAACTCTTTGTAACTTGTAAAGACCACTCACATTGTAAGAATTAAATGGAAAAGTATGAGCAAATCACCAGCTATGTATAGGGGTGTCATTCGGATGGAACGAATCGGAAACACGTGTTTCCGAAAATATTCCAAAATTTTCGGAATCTAGAAATCAATTCCAATTCCTATTCCAATTTTGGAAATTCCAAATTCATTTCCAATTCAGAAATTTCAGAATTTTCGGAAATGTTTCGGAATAAGCATTTTTTTTTTGATATTTTCGGAATTTTCACTAAATGCAACCGATCAGTACACAAAATCCACAAAATCCAAAGAGATCGACCTAAAGATTCAACAAAACCCACAAACATATCTCACACAGATTGAATAAAGAATACCAACTTTTCACAAAATCTAAACAAATCTCACACAGATCTGAACAAAGAATACAAATTTATACGTATTTGACAAAAAAAAAAGTGAGTATATATATCTAATATATTAGAAGAAAATTTGGAAATTATCGGAAAACGTGACTTCGGAATAATTTCGGAATTTTCGGAAATCCTAAAACAATTCTATATTCCGTTCCAAAAATTTTTCGGAATTTTCGAAAATCGGAATTCAATTTTAGCTTCCAAAATCGGAATTTTTCGGATCGAAATTGGACATAATCGGATTTCCGTTCCAAATGATACCCCTAGCTATGTAGCACCTTATAAGCAGGAATCACTCATATGGCCTGTGAATCTCATTAAGAACCGCGATTCTGCAGTTCTTGGTGAGATTCGCGATACACTCGCGATTCTCTGACAAAAGATTCGCGATTCCCACTCTAGCAGAAGCGGCTATGAGGGAGACAATGACGAGGAAGACGAAAAAATTGATGCAGTAAACCTTAACAAAAAGAAGAAGAAGAAGAAGAAGAAGAAGAAGAACCTGGTCCTCAATCAGATATTCGCCATGGCCTAAAGTATGGAGCAGAGAGAGCAGCAATCGGCCTGAGATCAGCTATCGCTATGCAACGTGCGTCTTCTTCTCCTTCGTCTCTCTCTCTCTCTCTCACTTGCGTCTTCTTATTCCTTCCTCTCCTTCGTCTTTCTCTCTCTTTCTTGGTGGCTGTATAATGAGAGGGAGAGAAGTGGCTGCTGCTGTAATAAGAAACCCTAATGTTTGTATCTATATATATTGCCCTCGAGGACTTAACAATTTAGTTTATTATTATTAGATCCCTAACTTTTTAAAAATATTAAAACTCTATTATACAGTATCCCCTCAAAAAAAAAAAAAAAACTCTATTATACAGCAATCGAAGAATAATATTATTACTTTTTTGCAAATAGCATCACAAAATATATTTATGCTACTATTTGAACCATAACTCTAAGATTATTTACAAAAGAGCCACAATAAAACCATAAATTTGTAAGTATGAAGCACCACAATTATTTACATTCTTATGTTACTTATAATTATTTGCAAATAACATCACAACTAATATGTATTTATTGTTTGACCCCAAATTATTTCTAAAAGAGCCACAAAAGAATCATAATTGTTTCTTGTATAATTTTCAAGGTTAATAAATATATAATATTTATTTAACGGATAACTCTTGGGGCACATAAGAATCTCACATAAACAAGATACATAATGTGTCTATCTCTCTCTTGATGGGGTCCACTGACACTGTGGGGTCCATAGAGTAGAGAGATAGACACATAAAGTTTATGTATCTTATTTATGTGAGATTCTTATGTGCCCCAAGAGTTATCCTTAATTAACATAGACGCTTCCTAGACGCCCCAAACTTCAGACTCTTCTATGTATCTCTGCTTCCCCGCTCCCGCCCTCGCCCCCGCTTCGTGTTTCTAAGTGTAGCACAGATACGAAATGATAGCGACTCAGTGACACGAAAAAAATACTTGAAATGTAGAATACGGACGGGGCTTGCGCTTGGATATGACAAATAAAAATTATGTTTCTTAATTAATTGCATAATATACTGTGACGTGTTCACTCCCATTGCCTAAATTCTCAAATAAATTGAAACTCAAGAAAGGGGAAAATATTGTATTGATAGTAATTGATTTCAAAAATACAAGACTCACACCCCTATATATAGGGTGGAGGTGAAGATTAAACTTCCTTAATTAATCCTAATAAAATCAAGGGTAACTTAGTATATAGTCCTAATATAGACACCTAACTAGAAATTGAACCTTTTTTAAAATGAAACTAGAAATAGGTCCCTAATTTATTTTGAGGACCAAAATACCCCTATATAATTATGTGTAGAAATATATATATACACACACATATATAGTATTTACTTCCCACAATCAGGGTTTTTTTTGGGTAAAACCACAATCAGGGTTTTGAAATTCACTATATATATATATATAGAGAGAGAGAGAGAGAGAGAGAGAGAGAGAGAGAGAGAGAGAGAGAGAGAGAGAGAGACGCGCACACACACACACAAAGGTTGATGGAGAGAAAGAAAGAAGATCGTCGACACTACTTCCGCGACACCACGTCCACCACCTTCCTTCATAGGCGATTCATGAAGATCGTCGACACAGAAGCTCGATTCACTATCGACTACGTAATCTAAGAATTTTGGTACAAATTTCTCACAAATTTGGAACAAATCTCACGTAGCTTCGATTCAAACATTGGAGTTTTCTGAGAAAAATGGTTATTGTTTTGATTAGGGCTTGGCTTCACACTAAAGGTTTTCGATTTGACGACGACGACTAGAAGATTGCATGACAGCAATGGCTAGAACACTAACTCGAGCCTTTCGTTTAATTTCTATAATCTTTTCATTTTTTCTACATTATATTTGTTGTGTTTGTAGTTTTTTGGTGATATGGAAAATTTCATGATCGCTAAGAGAATAATAGTGCGAAATTTGTTTGTGTGTACATATATTTGAATAGAAGTTTCGCACAGAACTCGTCTTATTAAAATTTTTGTTTTTGAACAGAAGTGAGAAATTTCTCATCAAATTTGTGGTTATTTGGTGAGAACATCTCACTTTCTTAGTGAGAAGTGATAAATTTCTGATAAATATTGTCTGCATGTGTGTATATATTTGAACAAAAGTGAGAAATTCTCACTAAATAACCACAAATTTCTCACCTTAAATTAAAAACTCGAAAAAAAACCTTTGCTAATACCATTACGCATATGCATAACACAACTATGATTATTTTCAAAAGAAAGACGTGCAAACATACTGAGAAGTTTCACTTAATTACGAGAAAAAATTCTTACACATTAAGTGAGAAATTCTCAGTAAATAATGAGAAAATTATTCGTTGATTTAGGGATATTAATCTCATTATCCATGATCTCCTAAAAATACGCTTTCCATAACTGTACATAACACGAATTTGGAAGTATTTTGAATATACACAGCTGTATATACAAAAAAGAAAAAAAGTGAGAAATTCTCACATTACTCTGTTAAACCGAAATCTCTTGATTTTAGGGATATTAATCCCCTTATCCATGATCTCTTAAAAATTCGTTTCCCATAACTGCATATACCACGATTTTGAAAGTGTTTTGAATATACACAGCTCTCTCTCTCTCTCTCTCTCTATATATATATATATATATATATACAGTCCGGATCTTAAGCTGGTGTCAAAAGACGGACTTTGGGACGGACCACTTTTAGCGACGAAAATATGGCTTTTAGCGACGAAATTTTTTGTCGCTAAAAATCATTGTTTTAGCGACGAAAAATTTCGTCGCTAAAAGCGACATTTTCATCGCTAAAAGTAGTCCGTCCCAAAGTCCGCTCCTTCACACCCGCTTAAGATCCTCGTTATATATATATATATATAGATATGAATTTCACACTATATTATGAGAATTTCTCATTTTTTGTCAACAACCTTTAATCTTCCACACAAAATTATTTGTTATTTTTGTGATTCAAATCAATATAAAACATATAAATCATTTTCTACTGTAAACGTATTACATACAGATCATTTTACCAGAGTGAGGAAACTCCTTGATTTTAACAAACAAATTTGAAAGTTGAGTATAATAAGGAAACTCCTTGATTTTAGCAATATTTATTCTCTTATCCATGATCTCCATGGATTACACTTGCTATACCCGTCATTCACACGCCTTATTTGTGCTGTTGGTACATATATACATATGTACATCTAATCATATGGCCAATTTCGAATGCTCTAATAACAAATTTCTCACTTAGTACAAATTCCTCACTTTTGAATGGATATAATACGAAATTTCTCACAACTAAGTCACTTCTTCCAACAAGCTTATCACCAAATTCTCAAATTATGAATTTCAGCATAATTTCGCAATATATTGTGAATTACAATTATGAATTTTGTACTATATTGTGAGAATTTCTCACCTTTTTATCAGCAACCTTCAATCTTCCACACAAAAGTATCTATTATTTCTATGATTCGAATTAATAAAACATACAAATCATTTTCTACTATAAACACATTACATACAGATTTAAAAAAGGCATTGTTTTGAACCACAAATCAGCATGATTTTTGGGATAAAAATCATTATCCATGATCTCCTAACAATCCGCTCCATTTATTAACTACCTTATATAACTTTATTTGAATTTCACGTGTCATATATATGTGTATACATATACAGTTATGTATATATGTATGACAAGGGTATATGGTCCAGATTTATACTAACCATTTAGGAATAGGGACTAATTATTGATTTCTATTACAAATTAAGGATTAATTTCTATACACTAAATCAAGTCAGGATCAATTCCTATTAATGGCCATAATTAGGGACCAAATCGTATATTTCTATGAAATCAAAACTCTCTCCCATAAATTATGGGATTATTACCTAATTAAATAAAACAAGGAGAATTCAGATATTTCTTAATTAAAGAGATTTGATTGGGATACAACCAAATCCACGTTATTCCTAGAATATTTTTTATACTCGCACTCCCCCACAAGTTCAGTCACGGAAACTTGATGAAGTCACCAACTTGAATTTGGATTTTGAACTTGTACGACGAATCCGAACTTCAATGATACTACTGAACAATCAAACAACCATAATCAAGACATGTGGCGATCCCAGTAGAAGCGAAACAATTAATCGAACATTGCCCAGAACACTCAGTGCAATAGAAACGAACAAGGCCGCCAAAAATAATGGCATAGCTTATCAACGGGAACCAACCAATGAGAAGAAATTGCTCGGACTCTCGGTGCAACAGAAGGGATTATGGTTGTTGAAAAACACACGACAGTACCCATCAGTCAGCGAAAGCATACACATTCAAGCCCATCAAGAGAGCCCCCAAAGGGGCTGGACTCTTCAACTCCCCTGCAAAGGGCTGGCCGAGGACTGGACAAGGCCCGAAAGGGCTGGCTGAAGGCTTGACAATGCCCTTGGTGGTTGCCGATGGCTTGACAATGCCCTTGGGGGCTGGCCGACGGCTTAACAATGCCCTTGGGGGCTGGCTGGAGGCTTGACAATGCCCATAGGGGCTAGCCGAAGTTTGACGGGGGTTGAATCTTAAAGAAGCAGAAGTAGTGTTTTTTTTTGGATACGGGAACAACCAACTTCCATGAAAAGAGAAAGGCCTATAACAGCAACCCAATTTTTTTTTTTTTATGAAACATAAGAAGATGATATGGGGGTTCGTGAGCTTGACGATCTCTTCTATGATACCACGTCATGGTTCAAAAACTCGGTCGATACCGAGACGTATCGGCCGAGTTAACTCGGTTTCGGAGGGGACCGATACGAGTCATCTCGGCGAGTCAAGGTCGAGTCAACAAAAAGTTAGTATCGTGAGTTATCTCGGCCGATACGGACGAGATAATGGTAAATCGGCACAAATCGTCCGAAACGTGAAGGATTGAGGTGAAATAAAGCAAAAAAATGTTGGAGACATACCCTTTGCCCTGTCGGAAACTCTCAGAAGAACTCCAAGCTTCTCCTCATCTTCATCTCTCTCTCAAATTGAACATCTTCATCTTCACCTCTCTGAAATTGTAGATCTGTTCTTCAGAAGAATTCCAAGAACCAAAGGTATGTCTCCTCGATCTCTCTGTGTGTGTGTGTGTGTGTGTTGCGATCTCTGTGTGTGTGTGTGTGTGTGTGTGTTTGTGTGTGTGTGTCGCAATCTGTGTGTGTGTCGAGTGTGTGTGTGTGTCGCGATCTGTGTGTGTGTGTGTCGATCTGTGGTGTGTGGTGTGTGGTGTGTGTGTCGATCTGTGGTGTGTGTATCGATCTGTTTGTGTGTGTCGAGTGTGTGTGGATCTGTTTGTGTGTGGATCTGTCGAGTGTGTGTGTGTTTTGGGTTTCAGTCTTACTTAATAGTAGAGATATATACATATAGTAGACATATATTCATATTAGGGTTCTCTTTGCAAAAATAACTAAATACATCTTAGGGGTAAAAAAAAAGTAGGAACATCACCGAAAAAAAAAAATTAGGTATTTAGTAAGGATAAAAAGGGATTAAAAAAAAGTATGTAAATTTCTTTTTTTTTTTTTAATTTGTTTTTTTGTTAAATATTAGATTATTTAGCATATAATAACAACACTTTTTGAGTATATATCTTATCTTAATATTTTAAAATAAATAAATAAATAAGGTTGGACAAATATTATCAATATATATATAAATAAAATTTTTAAACTCATTCTGCGTACAATAGACTCAGTGTGCGTACAATAGACTCAGTGTGGTCCGACCCTTCGCCAAACCCCGCACTGCGGGAGCTTCATGCACCAGGTTGCCCTTTATTGTATATCTATATATCTAAATTTCTTAAAATACATATTTTTTTAAATTTAGAATGCCTCCAATTATGTGTGTACAATTATTAGACAATAAATCGGCAGCGTCTGAATTGAATGACATGTGCTTCTATAATTGGTACATTGTGTATTTTGTTAATTTGTTAGGCTAATTTTGCTATTCTTATTATTTTAAAAATTTTCATAATTTTTTTATATTTTTTTGAACCTTAAATCTAGTGTATCGGAGCGTATCGCCCGATACCAGGCCGCAGCGCCGATACACCGAGTCATCACAACGGACTCCGATACCGCGACCGATACCGCGACTTTGAACCATGTACCACGTTGAAACACAAGAAAGGGGAAAATATTTAAAAAAGCACAAGACTCACAACCCCTATATTGTCATGCCCCGGCGTAGCAAAATAGGGAAAAATTAAATTTCCTCTTTTGGACACGTGGATACGTGACAAGTTTGAGGATCGCATGATTGTCCACAGCAAGAAAGAATCAAGATAAAAGCAATAAACAATAATGAAAACAACATTAATAAGCGTGGTGATTCTAGGCATATATAATATTACACATCAGAGTCTTAAGTCCCATTATTACAATCTCACAGAAAAGAGAAAGAAAGAGAGAATAGCATCTTGGGCATAAGCCCTACAACATAATAATAATAAGATCGGCATCTAGCGCCTCAATTACTAACAAAAGATGAATAAAACAAATGTTTTCAACTTCTGCCAGCTAGCTTTCGAATCTGTAGCCTTCCTCGACATACTCTGCGTTCGGGTAATCAACCTCTGCAAGATCTGGACATTTGATTGTTCAGGACACGAAAGTCGTTAACTTTACTGCAAGCTGAGTGAGTAAACCTACTACACTGAACATGCTCAGAAACATTTATTTAAGCGTTAATAAGGTGAAATGACCCATTCTTTTCTTCTCATGAAAGTATAATTGATAAACCGTGCTTCATCTGAATCTTGCCAAATTATGTATGTTAGCAGATGTTCACAATCGTACTCGGATATTGGAGACACCATCGACGTCGATGAACTAAACATCTTGAGCCATTGGCCTAATCTATACCAACTTGACACTTCACTTTGAACCACAGGTTCAACCTCGACAAACACGATTTACTTTGGATTACTGATCCAATCTTTGGACCACAGGCCCAATTGATCACGACTCGACTCTTTGCATGCATCCGGCACAAGTGCCGTTGGCCTGGAATATCTATGCCTTACGGCAGTTAGGTTACCATCTTGTCATCTTTGCCCCACTGGCCACTTGCTTGACATCTGCCTTACGGCCTCATTATGTGGTAACCCCAATCTTATTCCATTTGGCCTTGGTTAACTTGTCATCTTGCCCCAAATGGCCACTTGCTTGACATAAGCCCACATCGCTATTAAGCATCTCAGCAACTGACCAAGACTCTTTACTCTTATTCAGACTGATCAGGCGAATGAAACAAGAGAACCAGACCGACGGACACAATCGTCTTCTTGTTATCGACATTAACGCTATTACGGCTTTCGCATCGTCATTAATCAAGCGCATGATACAAGTCTTTAAAGCACATTATTAACGGAATCGTGTACTTAAGTACATCGTATTACTGCTCTCGTAATCCCCGTATATCGCCCGTGTAAGTGTTACAAGTTGATCACATTATCATGCTAAGAAATCATATCCTTTGGTTATTTATAAAAGTCATTATTACTGAAGTACTACTAGATTAGCATATAGTACCACGCTAAGAATCTTATGTAAGTCCACACATTGTCACATCTTATCATACTAACAATCACTACATAAATTTCCTTCAACTAAACATGAAACAAACCATTTTTATAAACATTGTCGAACTCGAGCGCTCGGGGCTCTTGAGCGCTCGCACCAAGTCTGTTCATTAGGCTCGAGCGCTCGCGGGTTTAGCAATTTCAAAATAGTAACTAATTTAGCAACTCAAATATCATCTTGGATCTTTATGCATGTCACATGAATGAGTCTAGATTATGAATTAAACTTAAGAAAACATGATTTTGAGTGATTAAGTATACTCACTTAGGTTTAGATGATAATCTAGAGCTATGATGAAGAAGATGATGAAGAATATGTGTTGATCTTCAAGAACTTCCGAGTACAAGCTCCAAAGCAACTTCAAGAGTCTTGATCCTTCAAAAATCCTTCTTGATCCTTCTTGAACTTCACTTCCAGAACTTCATAGTGGTTATGATACATGTGTTTGTGTGTGTTGATCATGAAATGGGAGCCATGCAAGCATATATATGAGTGTGTGTGTATGGAGAAGGCATAAGAATTCTCAAAACCCTCTCTCAAAGACACTCTCTGTTAAACAGAGTTTCTGGACGAAATAAATGCAAGAATGGCCTTGTATTTATAAACTTTTTGAGACCCAGGGGCAAAACTGTCTTTGCACACATTTTATAGCTCGAGCGCTCCTGCCTCGAGCCCTCCCACTGGCAGCTCTCGGGCCTACTGCTTCTCATATCTTTCTAAGGTTCCAAGAGTTCAAAGGCCTAAGTCTTAACATCCATATGAACTATCATTAAAAGTTCCATTACTTACGATCGTAACTTACATCCACGAATACCGAAATGCAGAGATATATCCGTATACATCTAAATACATGTAAAAAGAGATGGTGTTACATATATATAGGGTGGAGGTGAAGATTAAACTCCTAAGCAAATCCTAATCAAATCGAAACTCTATCCCATAAATTATGGGATTTTTACCCAATGAAATAAAATAAGGAGAATTAAGATATTTCTTGATTAAAGAGATTTGATTGGGATACAACCAAGTCCACATTTTTCCTAGAATATATTTTATATTCCAACATAAACCAAATACTTATCTCCCATTATATTATATTAAGACTTTTTCCTTGAAATATTAAAAGCATTTTCCAAGGATAGGCCACTGACGTGAGTCCACTCCCGTGTTCGGCCATGTCTGTCGCGTGTTCGGTGTTAAAAATGTTAAGACTTGTTCTTTCATCCGTCATGACACCCAAATTGAAGTGTTCGTGCTGCATAGATCACCAGTGAAACCTTACAAATCGGCAACCACAGATGGAGGAAGATGTGTGGAATTGAGCTGCCATCATCGAGCTGTAGAGAGAATTGAGAGAAAAGACTCTTTCGTCTGATTCACCATTTTTTATATTTTTCCATAACCAGGGGCATTCGTATCTTTATGTCTATTATCCTCTCGAATGACATTCCCAAGACAAAGCAATACCACCCCTAAGATTATTTCATACCCCATTTGGTTCACTATTCTTAACCCCCATTATGAAATCATTTAGAGTTAGATAGTCCTAATAGAATGGCTCTGAGTCATCTGGCCCACCCTTAAAAGGCGCCTTATGAGGGGAAGATTACCCAGGACTTTAAGCGAGCGTCTACCCGGGCGATGTGGGACATCCAGCAGTGCTACAAATGGTTAAAACGAACACAATAATGTGCTGGATTGGACTATTTTATCCAATCCGAATAGTATATTTTGTTTTTTCCCTCTTCTTTGATGCTATAGAGTGATCCTTTTGGTTAATCCGATGTTTCATCAGCATTGAGTTACTCTTTCTTTTCATATGCACAGTACTCTTTGTTCAAGATCCTCTTCATTAAACTCTTATTTTTCCTTGTTTCCCCAGTGTATTGAAACATTAAATTAATGAAGTGATTTATTTTCTTCTTCTTTTTCACTTGGGTCCCCTGGATGTCCACCCCCCCCCCCTTTTCCCTTCTTCTTTTACTTGTGATTATCAGTTCTTTCAACCTTTTCCATAAATTTTGATTGGCAGTTGTTGGATCTTCCTGGCATTATTGAGGGTGCTAAGGATGGAAAGGGTAGAGGAAGACAGGTATGATGTGATTATTGGTGCCTAACAGTTGTCTCCATTATTACATTTGAATTATGTGTTACCCTTTCTTACTGGCAGCATGTCCCAATTGTACACCTATTAGTGAATTGTTTAATCGGAAGACTCGGAACTCAGATGAGCATTATTAGCTGATATCGTTCATGAAATATTAATATGCTTACTGTTTTGTTTTGATACTGTTATTCAATTTGCGACTTTTCTTGTAATATTCCCTGAGACATCTTATTTTAGATGTTTTATCTGTTGAACACGTCCTCTTGCATACAGTTTACTCATGGATTAGGAAGGAATGGGATGGTATTGAAAATGTAGCATGGCCGTAGTGTTGTCATTAGATGTGTGAGTTGGACATAATCCAGACACATCAGTAACATGGGCATATTTTATGCCTAGTCCTGTCATTAGATGTGCGATTTGGATAATCCAGACACATCAGTAACATGGGCATCTTACATGTATATGCCTAGTCCTTGTATGATGCAAGTATCCAGATATACAGTACAGTCAATGGCTGCTACAAGTTAATCAATCATGGTCATGAATACTTCTTGCAGACATTGTAGCGAACTCCCTTGAATTTGAAAGACATTTGCTCATGACACATGATTAAGAATTCGATACGAATGATCTGGTACATCTGTCATTTAGCCCCCTTAAATTGATAGGATAGAATAGAATTAGGTTGAGGGGTTAAAAGGATGATCTTATTCATACTGTATAACACCTATTTATGTACAAGCTATGGGAACAAGAAAAAGGAAAGAAAATCAAGGAAAATAAAGGGCAATAAATGACATAGTACAATCCAAAAATCAAATCCCTAAAAGCCCGTGATCTACAAGATTATGGGCTTTGACTAAATATTCCAACACACCCCCTCAAGCTGGAGCTGGAGCGAAGATCCAGCTTGACTAAAGATGACTTCAGGAGAGAAGGGCCAACAGACTTTGTAAACATGCCAGCTTTCTGATTAGAGGAAGGCACAAACTCTGGGATGATAATTCCAGCACGAACTCTCTCTAATAAAGTGAACATCAACTTCAATATGCTTGGTACGTTCGTGAAGAACAGAGTCAGAGGCTAGCATGAGTGCATACTTATTATCGCAGAATAAAGTAGACGAGTCCACAATTGGATACCCCAACTTTTTCAATATTGATCGTAACCATAGCAGTTCACATCTTTCCTGGGCCATAGCCCTATATTTTGCTTCAGTAGAAGAACGAGATACCACGGCTTGTTTCTTACTTTTCCACGAGAGATGATTGCCATAAAAAGTACAGAAACCAGTCGTGGATCGACGATCACTCTTGGATCCAGCATAATCTGCATCAGTAAAGCAAGACATCCCTGATTGCGTTCCTGCAGAGTAGAATAACCCGAGACCTGGATAGGTCTTGAGGTACCGAAGTATATGGTGAACTGCATCAAGATGGGATGTCCGAGGTTCATGCATGAATTGGATCACAACACTTACAACAAATGTGATATCGGGACGGGCGTTAGTCAAATAAATAAGGCGACCAACAAGGTGCTAATATTCTGGTGCATCGGATAAGAGTTCTCCAGACTCGTTTGACAATTTATTATTTGGATCGATTGGAGTTTGGGCGACATCCCATCATTCCAGTTGATGGAAAAACCGGTTTAAGTTAAAAGTTTAAACGCGCAGCGGAAAAGTCAAGTTATAAAAACTTAATGGTAGCCCAGGATCTACTACTCGTTAATTCCATAGATGCGCACAAGAGGGGACAAGAGTTATACCTTAGTGTCTTGAACCCAATTTTGATTTTCTTCTTCTTCCTTGGTGATGCAGTAGCCTCCACTGGGTTGTCTTCACCCTTATGTCTCCTGCGGATGCTTGCCGGAGAGACTAGAGATGGTGGGATCTCTAATAGAGAGGAAAAAGAAGGTTTGGGGCTCTAAAAACAGTTTCTGCAGCTTCTGACGTTCTAAAACGACGAACTCCTTTTCCAGAACGCACCTGCCTTATTTATAGATTTCCAGAACCGACCTAGACTTCGAGCGATCGAACCTTCGATCGATCGAACCATTCTCGATCGATCGAGACTGCCAAGACTTCTATCGATCGAACATACTTCAATCGATCGAACTTGTCTTGACAACTTCCTCATGTGTCTTTCCAAGTATCCTGGCGGAGCTAAGCGTGGGACCTCCTAGGCTCTTTATTGTTGGCTCAGACCAGTTTGTTAATTACCGTGACCAAACTCTTTGATCAGCAAACTAACTAACTGGTCAGTTAACGTTTACTCCACTATAAAACGATAACTGAACTCCAACGCAAAAGAACATATCCGAAGCGATAACTAGACTTGTATGTTGTACTAATGCCCCTCTACCTTCAGCATTCGTAATCATATTCAGGTAGTCGGATAACTGTTACTGTCAACCTGAATCATGATTACTTCTTGTATTCCTCGAGTCCCGTTCAGCTCTCATGATTACCAAACATGTTGATAACTCTTATCAACAAGATTGCAGTACTCAGTAATCGACTTGGTGACATTCTCAAGGGAATGCTTACTCTGAAACAGAGGGTAGATTCTGTCTTGACAATATATGTTCACAACCCTATGAATATGACATACCCAAGATACCCAGGTGTTGATCTTCTATAGACCTCACTGATTGGTAAGTTAAAGCAGCCATATCCACAGTCCGTGTTCATAATCGTCTGAAGATTAAGAACACGTACCTTATATACAAGTTATGAGTTCCTATCGACTGATTGACAGTCTTGAGTGTCAATAGGAAAGCTCAGGTCCGTCAATGCACTATAAGCACTAGCATGTTAACTAAAAGTTAAACTCTAGTGATTGAGATTAATCACTCCATCCAATGGTAGTTAATCATGCTACAGTGTAAACCTGATGAGATATCCAGTCTCATCATCCACTGTGACACATTCTAAGTAACAAAGAATAGTAATTCGTATCTCACTTGTATGTATCTCATACATACACGAATTACTTACTATGATACTTAAGGATAACAATCATCTCATGAAAGAAACATACATAACTAAATGTAAAACTGATATCCATATATTAAAATGTCAATGTCTCATATATAAAGTAATGGTTTGAGGGCACAAACCCAACACCAGTATCCTTGAGGAGATCCAGAGTATACTTCCTTTAAGATAATGAGATTCCTTGACAAGAGCGGGCAACCTCTATCCCAAGAAAGTACTAAATAGAGCCCAAGTCCTTAACATCAAATGGCTGACCCAGAGCCTTCTTGACTTTTATAATACTCGGAGCATCATCACATGTAATGATAATATCATCAACATATACCAGAACAATAATAGACCGGTCATCAGGACGCCGATGTGTGAAGCAGGTGTGATCAGAATGACATCGAGTGAAGCCCAAAGATATAATAACATCACTGAAGTGATTGAACCATGCCCGAGGCGATTGCTTCAGTCCATACAAAGATTTCCGTGGACGACAAACTTTGCTTGAATACTCCCCCTCAGCCGGAAAAATCCGGAGGGGGGGTCCATGTAGATGGTTTCATCCAAATCGCCATTTAGGAATGCATTTTTGACGTCCATTTGATGTAAAGACCAAGAATGAGAAGCTGCCAAAGATATAATAAGGCGAACATATGTCAATTTGGCCACTGGCGCAAAAGTGGCACTGAAGTCTTTGCCAGGGATCTGAGTAAACCCCTTAGCAACAAGTCAAGCCTTATATCTTTCAATAGTACCATCTGCCTAATATTTAATACTGAAAGCCCATTTGCAGCCAACAGTTTTCTTGCCCTTAGGGAGTTTAACAAGGTCCCAAGTCTAGTTACGCTGAAGGGCATCCATCTTCATCTACATGGCTGCTACCCACTGAGGATCCTGAAGGGCCTAAGGAACAGACCGAGGGATGGAAGTGCCGACAACCTGACTAGGAAAAGAGGAATAGGAACCAGAAAGTCCTTGATAAGAAACAAACTGTGCAATGAGATGATTAGTACTGTCAGAATAGCCATAACGATTAGGAGGCCGACGAAGTCTAAAGGGATATCTAGAAGGTAAAGGAGAACTTACCAGATTCCGGCGAAGATATTGGCATGGGAGTCTGAGCAGGAGGACGGCGGGAATACACCTTAGTAGAGGAGTAGTGGTAACAATAGGAGGTAGAGTGACATAATTTTCCAGAGGAGGTTCAAACAGAGGGACTGGATGTGGAAGCAAACTTGGATCCTCTGGACAATCAGGAAGAGGTGAATTAGTGGTCTGGGCAAGTTCCTCCAACCGGGACTGAAGAAAGCCAAAGTAATCAACTGAGAGACCCAAAATTGCCTGAGAGACCTCTCGATAGAGCTCATAGATGTGAGAATTGTTGCACTCATGAGCATACATCTGAGTCAAAGACGTTCATAGACTGTGAACAGTGTCATGGAACATGAACATGTGGTAAATACAATCTTCCATGGAGTTCAGCAACCATCCCACAATGGTACAGTTGTCAATATCCCACTGAGCTAAGGCGGGACCTGGCCTGTGGGCTTTGGTTCTGTGCCCAAAGTCCAACCTGACTTGCCTTTACCCCCAAGTTAAAGGCGAAAGGAGCGAGAGTATGCATCAAAATTACGCCCGGTCAACAGCATACTAGTAAGCTGATGAGCAGGGGTGTACTGCGAGAGAGAAAGATCCGGACGAGCAGGAGCAGCAGGAGCATCGGGAACAAGAGCAGGGTCTTTGTCAGTCATGATGTGATTGGATATGGATGGCACAAGAGATACTGGAAGATCAACTAACAGTCCAGAATAATCGGAGCACAAACGGGGCAACCGGAGAACAATCGGTAGCCCAAAGTGAGAGAGAAGAGAGCATTAGGGCTTTAGTGCATCACACGGATGCAAAGGATGCCCACAGAGGGGCAGAGGCAACAGGAGTGGCTGGCGGTGGGCCTGGGAAGGGTCGCCGAGAGTGGAGGTGGTGGCTGGTGGTGCTGGCGAAGGTGGCTGGGAGGTGGAGGAGGGTTGGCGAGGATTGTGGTGAAGGGTGGGGGTAGCGGGGTAGGGAGGTAGGGTTGTTGGTGTAGAATTGATTTAGGGTAAAAACTAAGAAGAACTACACATTCTTCTCTTTTTTATTATATGTCAAACTAATCACCAATTACATCAATTCCAATAATACCCTTAGGTAAAATAATAAAAGACATAAGAAAACAAAACATAAAATATAAACTCTAACACTCCCCCTCAAGCTGGTGCAAAGATGTCTCTTAAACCCAGCTTGCTAAGAGCAAAATGAAATGGTCTACTTCCAACTCCCTTTGTGAGAATATCTGCAAGTTGATCTCCGGTCTTCACAAATGGAGTACAAATCACACCGCAATCAATCTTCTCCTTGATAAAGTGTCTGTCAATTTCCACATGTTTAGTTCGATCATGTTGTACTGGATTGTGGGCGATGCTAATTGCAGACTTATTATCACAATATAGCCTCATAGATTCACTGTGATCAAGTCTTAAATCAGTTAACAGTAACTTGATCCACAGTAGTTCACACACTCCTTGAGCCATTGCTCTGAACTCTGCCTCTGCACTAGATCTAGCTACCACATTCTGCTTCTTACTCCTCCAAGTAACAAGGTTGCCACCCACAAAAGTACAGTAGCCAGATGTGGATCTTCTATCAGTCACAGAGCCTGCCCAATCTGCATCGGTATATGCTTCTACCCTAAGGTGGTCATGTCTACCAAAAAAAAGACCCTTACCCGGAGCAGACTTCAAGTATCTCAGAATCCTGAAGACCGCATCCATATGAGTCTCACGAGGAGCATGCATGAACTGGCTAACAACGCTAACAGCAAACGCAATGTCTGGACGGGTGTGAGACAGATAGATAAGTCTTCCCACAAGTCTTTGATATCTCCCTTTATCTGCTTCTGCACCACTATTGTCATCACTCAATTTCTGATTCGAATCTATTGGAGTATCACATGCTCGACTTCCCAGCATTCCAGTCTCCTCAAGTAGGTCAAGTACATACTTTCTTTGAGAAATAAAAATTCCATGCCTGGATCTAGCAACTTCAATTCCCAAAAAATACTTAAGGGCTCCTAGATCTTTTATTTCAAATTCACTAGATAGAAACACTTTTAACTTTTTCATTTCTTCCAAATCATCCCCAGTTAGAACAATATCATCAACATACACAATCAAGGCAGTAGTCTTACCTTGAGATGAATGTTTAATGAATAACGTGTGATCAGCTTGACTTCGGTTGAAACCATACCTGAGCATTGCCTGTGTAAACCTCTCAAACCACGCCCGTGGAGATTGTTTCAGGCCATATAATGACTTTCTGAGACGACACACCTTCCCTTCTGTCTTAGTGTCTTCAAAACCAGGGGGAATATCCATGTATACTTCTTCATCAAGATCACCATGAAGAAAGGCATTCTTTACATCAAATTGATGAAGAGGCCATCCAAAGTTAGCTGCTAATGACAGTAGAATCCTTACAGAATTCATCTTTGCGACCGGAGCAAAAGTCTCCTGATAATCAATCCCATATGTCTGTGTGAAGCCTTTAGCAACAAGTCTGGCTTTGTACCTCTCAACCGAGCCATCTGCTCTATGCTTCACAGCATACACCCACTTGCATCCCACTGTCCTTTTGCCCATAGGTAAACTCATCAATTCCCAAGTACCATTCTTACGAAGAGCTTTCATCTCTTCGATCATTGCAAGTTTCCATTTGGGATCCGCAAGAGCATCCTGGACATTGTTAGGAATAGACACAGAGGCAATTTTTGAAAGAAAAGTTTTATAGGAAGGAGACAAGTGAGAATAAGACACAAAATTGGAAATAGGATGTTGGGTACACGCCCTAACACCTTTTCGTACTGCAATAGGGACATCAAGATCAGAATCAGAAATACCTTGGTTCTCAGCAAGAGAAGGAGATGTCAATGGTAGAGTAGAGGGAGCGGTTTCTTTATGCTTGGATTTACTCCATGTACCTTTTGAATAAACCAGCAACTCCTTCCCTTTCCTTGTTGGAGTACGATTACCTTCATTTCCCCTCTCATTTTCAACTTCATCCTCATTATCAACTCCAATCTCCCCCTCCTCATTTTTCCTCTCATTTTCAACTCCAATCTCCCCCTCTTCATTAGTGCTTCTCCTTTCCATCACTGGGACAGGGAGAGTCACTTCTTCCTCATACCACTGCTCCCCCTGAAGAGGTGACTCAGAACTAGGTGAAGACTCAAAGTAGGACTGAGACTCATGGAACGTAACGTCCATGGAGACAAACCATTTCCTAGAGGGAGGATGGTAGCAGCGGTAACCTTTCTGAGTAGGAGAATATCCCACAAAGACACATTTGATAGATCGGGGGTCTAACTTCCCCCTAGAAGGGGAGTGATTGTGAACAAAACATACACAGCCAAAGATACGAGGAGTAATAGAGAACAGAGGAGAGATATCAGAAAGAACTTCAATGGGTGCCCTTTTGTTCAGGACACGAGTAGGAAGACGATTAATGAGATAAGCCGCAGTTAACACAGCTTCACCCCAGTAGGATTTAGGAGCATTAACAGAAAAAATCAAGGTACGAGCAATATCAAGCAAATGGCGATTCTTGCGCTCCGCCACCCCATTTTGCTGAGGAGTGTCGGTGCAAGATGTTTGATGAATGATCCCATTGGAACAGAAGTAATCGGCCAAACCCGAGTCAATGAACTCACCCCCTTGATCAGACCGCAAGACCTTTAGACTAGTACCAAACTGTGTACTCACCATTTTATGAAAAACTTTAAAGATGGAAAACACCTCTCTTTTCTCTTTCATCAGATATAACCAAGTTGTACGGGAATAATCATCAACAAAAATTACAAACCATCTATGACCTTTCAAAGATAAAACACGAGAAGGACCCCATACATCAGAATGAACTAAAGCAAATGGAACTGAACTTTTATTAATACTTGGAGCAAAAGAAGCTCTGTGATGTTTACCAAGTTCACATGTTTCACATAGAAAGTCAGAAACATTTTTATTCAAGACTAATGAAGGAAACAAATGCTTTAGTAAATGAAAAGAAGGGTGTCCTAAACGCCTATGCCAAAGATGTATGTCTTCAGCTTTATTTCCCGAAACAACTGTGTGATGAGCCACTGGTCCTCCAGCATCCAAAAAATAAAGTCCACTCTCTTCTCTACCACTGCCAATCGTCCTCCCCGTGGAGAGATCCTGAAAGACACAATAAGACGGGAAAAAAGTTACACTGCAATTTAGTTTCTGGGTAAGACGACTGATAGATAAAAGGTTATGAGAAAACTTTGGGACATGTAAGACAGAGGAAAGAGGTAAGTTTGGAGCCGCATGAATAGTACCCTTCCCTGAGACAGAGGAAAAAGTACCATCTGCAATACGAACTTTATCTCTTCCTGAACATGGTATATAATCAGAAAAAATATCAGAACATCTAGACATGTGCTCAGAAGCACCCGAATCAATAATCCAGGGAAAAGAAGAGAGAGACAAGTGTGCGCTTGCGGGAGGAACAAATGTACCTGATTGGGCAAATGAAGTAGAGACACCTGTGGATGTAGAGGCTGTAGTAGAGGAAGTGCGGCGAGCCATTAGGGTGCGAAGAGCCTCCTCCACCTCAGAGGCAGTGAACATAGCTGGGGAAGTATTGGGTGGAGGTTGATCAACTGTAACTGAGGTTGTAGGATCCACAGTGGTAGAGTGATGAGCGTTAGCATTACGGCCATTAAACCGGCCTCCTCGACCCCTAGACTGGCCATAGCGACCACCACGACCTCCTGGGGCCCCCCTGCCGCCTTGGGGATAACCATGTAATCTATAGCACGTAGCCCGGGTATGATATTTTGTATTACAGTAGTCACAAAACTGCTTGGACTTATCTTCGGATTCAGTAGTATGGTCACGGCCACGGCTCTCATCTCTCTGAGAAGCCGAAATAAGAGCAGAACGCTCGGTAGAGGCAGGTGGAAGCATAGCAGAACGACGGCTTTCCTCATTCTGGGTATAAGCAAAGGCCTCCTGAAGAGAAGGCAAAGGTTCCATTCCCAGTATTCGACTGCGAACTGGATCCAAATCAGGATGAAGGCCCTCGAGGAACTTAAAAATCCTCTCTTCAGTAACAAGCTTATTATAGGCCACAGCATCAGTAGGACAAACAGGCTTGAAGTCTAATAAGTGATCCAGGCGTTTCCAATTGGTGGAGAGAGAGGTGTAGTACTGAAGCACACTCAACTCACCTTGTTCTGATCTGCCAATCAATCGACGCAACTCAAAAATTTGTGCTGAGTTCCCCTTGCGGGAATAAGTGTGGGCCATAGTGTCCCAAATATCTTGGGCAGTAGCCATGTCCAAGAAACTCTCAGCTATCTCTGGTTTCATAGAATGACAAAGCCAAGTCATGACAGTGGAGTTCTCCATCTCCCACTTGTCATAGGTGGCATCCTCAGGATTAGGTGCTTTAATCTTCCCATTGATGTAACCCATCTTTCCGCGGCCCTTCAGGGACATAACCACAGACCCAGACCAGGCCACATAATTCTGGCCATTAAAAAGAGATGTAGTGAGCTTGACGTTCGGGCTATCGCTTGGAGGGACAACATAAGTTTCACTCCTAGAGTTCACGGTAGACTTGGCAGGATCGTCAGACATCGTGAATAAATCTCAAAGAGATAGGATACCCGCAACAATCACCACACAGGGAAAGAAAACTGATATCAATGGATTCAAAGCACGTAATAATCAATCACAACACCATAAGGATGCCCAAGAGAATTAGTATAGATCAATGGCCATCAAAGGGCCTGAAAAAATTTGGTAAAACTGAAACTCCAATCAAAATAAGTGGCGATAGGAATTTGGGGTTGAAGAAGTAAACCAAAATAGAGAAAAGGAGTCTATGTGGGTGTGCGACTAGGGCTGGGCAAACATGGAGTGCCCGATCTGGAGTGGGAGCAGAGTAGGGGTTGCGGTGAGGCTGGGTGAGGTTGTGGTGATGTCGGCTAGGGCTAGGAGGGCATGGGAAGGGCTATAGAGGCTCGGCGAAGGTGGGGTTGGACTGAGGGGGTCTCGGCGCAGGGTGGGAGAGGCTCGGCTAGTCCCAGAGACCCATTAGGGTTTGTCGGCTGGGCTGGATGGAGGTTAGGGTGGTGCCGCAGGAAGATTCAGTGGTGGTTGGTGGTGGTGGAAGGTGGTGGTTTGGGTAGGTTATGAAATCTCTCTAAGAGAGGCTCTGATACCATGTAGAATTGATTTAGGGTAAAAACTAAGAAGAACTACACATTCTTCTCTCTTTTATTATATGTCAAACTAATCACCAATTACATCAATTCCAATAATACCCTTAGGTAAAATAATAAAAGACATAAGAAAACAAAACATAAAATATAAACTCTAACAGTTGGTGGGTGGCCGAAGGTGGTGGGAGGGGTTAGGGTTGGTGTTTGCTCTGATACCGAATAGAATTAGGTTGAGGGGTTAGAAGGATGATTTTATTCATACTGTATAACACCTATTTATATACAAGCTATGGGAGCAAGAAAAAGGAAAGACAATCAAGGAAAATAATGGATAATAAATGGCAGATTACAATCCAAAAATCAAATCCCTAAAAGCCCGTGATCTACAAGATTATGGGCTTTGACTAAATATTCCAACAGATAGCAATTTAGGTGTAGGTGTCTATGTTTTCTCTAACTTTGATATGTTTAGAAAGATCAGTTCTGCAAGTGTAACTGTGCTGCATAATCCGACTTCTATATATTGATATATTTCAATTCCATAAAATTTAACTGTGCAATCGAGTCCTATAATATATATAGAAAACTGTGCCATCTATGAGAATAGTTGGATCATATTCCATGTACTCAGATTGTACATTGGGTATAAGTTCTATAACTGTCAGTCTTCAATTTTTCTTGTTCATGTATAATTCCCATATGCTTATCTTCTACACTCTTATGCTGAAATGTCGTCAAACATACCAGGTCATCAGTACTGCGAGGACATGCAATTGTATTCTTATTGTTCTTGACGCGATTAAGCCAATAACTCACAAGCGTCTGATAGAAAAAGAGCTTGAGGGATTTGGTATAAGGTAATTTGGGCACTTTTAAGATTTTACGAATACTTTTTCTCTACAATGTATAATTTTTTTTAATTCTGGATATGATCTATCATATCTAGCCTCTACCCACATATCTTCTTCCATGAATTCATGTCATTGCTAGTTACTCAGATGTTGATGCTTGTACTTGGATAAACTGCACCCTAGGGAAGCTACTGTAGAAAGTTTAATTCTTTTGATGTATTTGTGAGTTTGTTTAATTATTCTTCTTAGGTTGCTTTATTTTTATCTGTCCTACTTATAGTAGGAACTTCATAAAATGAGTGGAAATGATTGGAGTGTCAGCCGCGTACTAGAGTTGATCCACTGGAAATGTTTGGAGAGAACATTTAGGCTGTCTTTGTTCTGCAGCAGGGCAAAGGAAAATGGAATTGAAACCACTTTTCTCCACTTTTTGGATGTTTGGCTTGATGAGAGATGTTTTATTTATAGGCTTGTTTTATTGTTTTATGTTTTTCCCTTCTGTAAGGGTACTCTTGTAATTACATCATCTCATGTATTGTTTATTGTTTTAATAAAATGGGAGAGTCAGTGTTCTCTAAGCCTTATTGGAAAATTGATATGGTATCAGAGCTACCCCAAGAGGGGTCTCGAATCTCGATTCCTACCACCGAAAACCACCACTGCCTCCGCCAAATCCTAGACCTCCAGCCCTACGTCGCAACTCTCACCTCTCCACTTAGCCTTGTCGCACACCTCCCAGTCCCGTCGCACCCCGCACCCCTCCTCCCAGCCTTGCCTCATCCAGCCTCGCCGCACGTCACACACACCACCCAGCCTTGATTCAACCTCAATCTGGCCTGATTTACTATAACCGAACCCTCCTACCTAATTTTTAATCCCAGCCAACACTCTGGACTGATCCATCTTTTTCTACACCTCTACGTTCTTCAATTTTCTAAACCCTAGGGTGGATTCCATCAACAGTTGGACTGTTGGAGCTTTTCTTACTTAGTACACGGTACACGGGTCGGAAGACGATTGATGAGATATGTAGCAGTTAAGACGGCTTCACCCGAATATGACTTAGGAACCTGCATTGAGAACATCATCGACCTAGCTAACAAATGACGATTTTTTCTCTTAGCTACTCCATTCCGTTGTGTGCACGATGTCTGATGGATCATGTCATGTTCAGAGAAATAATGAGTAAGACCACCATAGATATATTCCCCCCCTTTAACCGAACAACTTTCACAACAGTATTAAACTGAGTACAAATCATCTTGTGAAAAGGCTTAAAGAGAGAAAACAACACTTTTTTCCTTCATTAAATACACCCACGTCGTGCGAGTACAATCATCAATAAAAGTGAAACCATTTATAACCATTCAAAGTAGAGATAGGAGAAGGACCCCAAACATCGGTGTGAATAATAGCAAATGGAATCGTACTTTCATTATTACTAGAGTTAAAAGTAGCACGATGGTGTTTTCCAAGTGCACATGCTTCACAAGAAATTCTAGAAACAACTTTATTAGGAACTAGGGAGGGAAATAAATAACGAAGCAAATAAAACGAAGGATGTCCTAATCTCTGGTGCCACAACCATGTCTCCCGGGGAAGAGTCTCTCTCTGTGTATTGTGAGCAACTTGTGTCAACTTCCCATTTGTAACTCCATCAGGCAACATAAAATAGTGACCATTCTCCTCTCTACTACTGCTAATCGTCTTCTTCGTGGAGAGATCCTAAAAATAGAGACCATTTTCCTTTCTACCACTGCCAATCGTCTTCTTCGTGGAGAGATTCTGAAAGACACATTGAGATGGAAAGAAAGTTACACAATAATTGAGATCAGGAAAATCGTCATTTGTTAGAGTCAACTAGGTCGTGAAGCAGTCTTAACTGCTGCATATCTCATCAATCGTCTTCTCACCCGTGTACTAGGTAAGAAAGCTCCAATTGAACATCTTACTAAGTCATCCTCTCTGTTTCCTATTCCTCCAAAGGTCTTTGGTTGTGTTAGTTTTGTCCACAATCACTCTCTCTCCCCCTCTCGTATCAAATTAGAGATCCTCGTGCCCTTAAATGTGTCTTCGTAGGATATTCTTCAACACAAAAAGGGTACAAGTGTTATCATCCTCCCTCGCGTAAGTGGTTCGTGTCTATGGATGTCTCATTTGATGAACGTTTGTCTTACTTCCCCGCTTCCCAGCCATCTCTTCAGGGGGAGAGTAAGTCATGGGAAGAGATGTCTGGAGCAATAGTTCCATTTATCATAGGAGGAGAGGAAGACGGAGAAAAAAAAAAGGAGAGGAAGAAGGAGAAAGACAGAAAAAAGGAGAGGAAGAAGGAGAGAGAGGAAAAAGGAGAGAAGGAAGACGCAGAAAAAAAAAGGAGAGGAAGAAGGAGAAAGACAAAAAAAAGGAGAGGAAGAAGGAGAAAGAGGAGAGAAGGAAGAAAGAGAAAAAAAATCCAGAGGAAAGTGGAGGAGATAAGACAAAGGAGCTGTTGACGTATTCCAAAATTAAGGGGAGATATTTTTCTGGCAACATAAGAAAGGATCATTTCTCCAATCCCACTACAATTGCCTTCTTCAAGGGATGGAGATCCAAGTATTTCTACTTCTATTACTCCTGAGTCTACTACTACTCCCGTTTCTATTTTTCCATCTCCGAATGAGTTAGATATTCCTATTGCCCTTCGCAAGGGCACTAGGGAGTGTTCTAAACACCCCATCTCAAAATTTGTTTCCTACACTTGTTTGTCCCCATCTTATAGGACTTTTGTGTCCAAACTCGATTCTGTTTCTGTCTCTAGCCATGTACATGAAGCTCTCGCTGATATTAAGTAGAAATTGGCTAGCACATAGAAAAAATGGCACCTGGGAATTAGCAGAGTTACCTGGTGGAAAAAGGACATTTGGGTGCAAGTGGGTTGTTCACTGTGAAGCATAGAGTAGATGGAGTAGTTGAAAGGTATAAAGCTAGATTGGTGGCCAAAGGCTTTACTCACACAATAGAATTATGGAAAGACATTGTATTACTTACATCCTAAGGTTATATAGGTTACAAGATTAAGAAGAAAAGGAAAGAGAATAAAAGATAATAACACTCTCATAACTATGGCCAACATGACCCATAAATGTGATAATAAGATCTCGGAATTAACTCCTAATTCCAACACTCCCCCTCAAGCTGGAGGGAAGACATTGACGAGCCCAAGCTTGCTAAGAGATGACTGAAGAAGTGTAGTTCCAACAGACTTGGTAAACATATCAGTAGTTTGATCAGATGAGGGAACAAAACTCGGTACTATAACACCTGATTGAACTTTCTCCCGAATAAAGTGGATATCCACCTCCACATGCTTAGTTCTCTCATGCAGAACAGAATCAGAAGACATCATAGTGGCGGACTTATTATCACAAAACAAGGTGGATGATTCTACTACTGGGAAACCCAACTCACTTAGAAGAAATCGAAGCCATAAAAGCTCACACGTGCACTGAGCCATGGCACGATACTCAGCTTCAGCAAAAGAACGTGAAACAACAATTTGCTTCTTACTCTTCCAAGATATAAGATGACTACCATAGAAAGTACAAAAACCAGAGGTAGAGCGCTTGTCACTCCTAGAGCTTGCATTGTCTGCATCTGTAAAGCAGGAGAGACCGTGCTTCAATCAGCTGGAGGGGTTTTCAGTCGACTGGTTTTTGCACGAAAACAACACCTTCTGCTTGAACAGTGTTCAGTCAACCAGACAAGGCACTAGTCGACTGAGAAATTGAGACCCTAGTCGACTGAGTCTCCGACCCAGTCGACTGGACCAGGCTGTTGAACTTTAAATGGTTTTTGCTCCAGACCTCCAGTCGACCGGACCCCATTTCAGTCGACTGGACCTCTGTTTTCAAAATGAAATTGTTTCTTTATGTATTCAAATGGGCAAAACTTTTTATAACTCTGATTTTAATGTTTTTTTTTACTTATGTTTTCCGCTGCTATTTTACTTTAATGGAATTGGATGAGCCTTGGTGGCGTGCCACGTGTCCTATTTCCACGCGTAGTGGGATGGGTCATGACAGATTCTCAATAATTTTGATTGAATTGGATCAATCTTCAAGCTCTCTTCACTTCTCTTCTTCAGTCCATTTTGAGTGTCGCGTTGGGCACAGTCTTGATAAATAACAGTGCTTCTAGAACCCTTGTTGGATCTCTAGAATCCCAAATGACCTCATTTCTTGAGGACGTATTTTATACTTTTAGATCATATTTTACATGATAAGATCATATTAAAAGGACAAAAACACCCCTCACTTGAGGACTTCTACAAATATAGACTTCCTTCAAAGGGAGAAGGGGTTGGAAAATTTGAGAGAGATAATTTTCAGAGAATTCATAGAGAATGATAGAAAAAGGAGATATAATATGAGTTTTCTAGAGAAACTAAGCCTCTTGGAGATCTAAAATCATCAATCAAAGAGCTTGGAAAGATTAAAAAGAAGAAAAAGCAAATAAAGAAGAAAAAAAGAAATTCATCTCTGTTGCAAGAGATTTTTGACCATTTTGATTCGTCTCCTAAACCTTTGCTCATTCTCTTCGTCTGGGCTGAGAAGCAATCGGAGTATCGATCCTCCATGATCTTGTTCAATTCAGGAATAGCCCAAGACCAGGACAAGTCTTGAGATTCTGAAGGATATGATAAACAACATCCAAATCAGAAGTACGCGGTGAATGCATAAAATTGACTCACAACACTGACCGCAAAAGTAAGATCTGGTCTTGTGTTCGTTAGATAGATGAGACGACCCACAAGACGCTGATACACAGAAGGGTCGGGCAAAAGCTCTCCCGTCTCAGAAGTTAACTTAAGGTTTGGATCCATAGGCGAGGAGGTAAGCCGACACCCAAGCATTCCCGTGTCCAGAAGAATATCAAGAGAGTACTTTCTCTGAGACAAATAAATACCCTGGCGAGACCTAGCAAGAAAATAACAAAGAGGGTCCAAATCCTTAACATCAAACGATGTACCAAGATCACGCTTCACTTGAACAATACCAGATGCATGCATAAAATAATATCATCCACATATACTGTTACAATAATACACCTTCCCTGAGACTGGTGACGAATAAAACACATGTGATCCGACTGGCACTGAATACACCCCATACCGAGGACGACATCACTAAAGTGACTAAACCAAGCACAAGGAGATTGCTTTAGGCTATAGAGAGACTTGCGAAGGCGACAAACCTTCCCAGAACACTCTCCATGAGCCCGAAAACCTAGTAGGGGATCCATATAAATAGTCTCAGTCAAGTCACCATTAAAGAAAGCATTGTTAACATCGAGTTGGTGAAGGGGCCATGAAGAAGATGCTGTTAAAGAAACCAGGGGACGAACAATAGTTAACTTGGTCACAGGAGCAAAAGTGGCACCAATAGTTTACCAGGAATCTGAGTAACGCCCTTAGCCACCAAATGAGCCTTATAGCGATCAATAGTCCCATCAGCCAAATACTTCTGGCTAAAAACCCATTTACAACCAACCGTGCGCTCACGCGCGGGAAGAGGAACAAGCTACCAAGTCTGATTACCCTGAAGAGCATACATTTTTGCTTTCATAGCTGCCACCCACTTAAGATTCTGGAGAGCCTCATGAACAAAACAAGGAATAGGGACCGAATCCACATGACTAAGAAATGTCTGATAAGAAGGAGACAAATCCTAATAGGAAACATACTTGGAAATAGGATGGTTCGTACTATTTGCTGGAAATTATGGAAGAAAATATGGAAGATATGTGGTGTGAATCATGTGATATGATTCCAGAATATTTTAGATTTGATAGAGATTGTTCAGATTTTATATTTGATTTAAACTGATATTATTGTAATCTTAGAGATATGATCTCCTTTGATCTTATCCATTATTCTCATCTTATCTCTCTTATGCTCACCCTATATAAAGGGTTAAGTCTTGTAATCCTTAACTACTGAATAACAGTCATACAATCTCTCTCTCTCTCTCTCTCTCTCTCTCTCTCTCTCTCTCTCTCTCTCTCTTTATTTATAAATTCTACGTGGTATCAGAGCCAATCGTAGGGTTCTAGTGATTTTTCCAGTCTTCCGCTTCGCCGGCGGGCGGCGACCTTGCCGCTCCACAGGACATTAACCTTTGCTGGATTTTTCCTTCTTCTTGTTATCCATTTTTTGATTCTTTTTCAACACAAATTTGAGGTTGAAAGGTTTCCAAAAAAAAAAAAAAAAAAAAAGATGTCATTGACTTTGCTTTATTATTGTTAGAGAGAGAGAGAATAGTGGTAGAGTGACGGGAGAAAAAAATTTATTACGTGATGAAATAGAATTATTTCATTTCATTTAACTCCATTTCTCTTAGTTTTCCATGCATGGTCCATGCTTTAGGTAGCAAAAAATGGCTTCTTCAGAAATCGTGTTGGACTCGAATGATCAGAACAGTTCCGGACAGATTCACAACGAAGTCACCATAATTGATGTCTTCGGTGCTTCGGCTTACGGAGATTTCGAGAAACTGCAGAAGTTCGTTGAAGATGTGTTCATGAAGAGAAACACACACAAAAAATAAATGTTGGTGGTCTAACATGGGTGTCTGCTTCTAAAATGATTTCAGATTTGCCTAGCATTTTTAAGAACATTACAAATCAGCCCCTAAAATTTTTTGGAATTTGCAAATTTGCCCCAATAATTTCTAGAATTTGTAAATTTGCCCCAAAAGTTTATGGAATTTGCAAATCTGCCCCCTATTTTTTTTAAAAGGACATTTTTGCCCCAAAATTTTTAGAAATTACAAATTGGCCCCAAAATTTTCAAAATTTTAGATTTTTTTTAAGCCATGTTTGGCTTTGGGCGTTAATGGGATTTTGTTTCTAATGTCTTCCAAACTTCGGTCTTCATGTGTGACTCCCACCTTCAGTTTGAGGGGGAGAATATAAGGAGACAAGACCAGGTGACGGGGCGCCCCGAGAAGGGTGCCCGCTATATCACATGGGCGACGAGACCACCCAAAGAGGGATCCGCTACACCGCACGGATTGGTGTGTTTGAACACACGCCTCCCCCCTTCAACTTGAGGGGGAGTGTTGAAGACAAGTCAACTACCTCTATTTATGTCTCACACGATGGATTATTTCGTGGTCACATCTCACCTTTCGCCATGTGATCTTGGAGCTTTGGATGTTTGTATGACGAGACCATCTAAGAGGAGTCTCACGTGGACCACCCAAGAAGGGGTCGCATGTGGACGAGAGACTACCTAAGAGGGGCCGCAACAACAGTCTACAACAACAGTCTACAAGGTGAGTTTTAGAGAGGATAGTTTGGCATAAGATTGTCTTCCATATTTGTGTGCAAGTTGGACACTTCAACAAGTATCCGTATGCCAACTTGAGGGGGAGTGTTGGAATTATGGAAGAAAATATGGAAGATATGGGGTGTGAATCGTGTGATATGATTCCAGAATATTTTAGATTTGATAGAGATTATTCAGATTTTATATTTGATTTAAACTGATATTATTGTAACCTTGGAGATATGATCTCCTTCGATTTTATCCATTATTCTCATCTTATCTCTCTTATGCTCACCCTATATAAAGGGTTGAGTCTTGTAATCCTTAACTACTCTCTCTCTCTCTCTCTCTATTTATAAAATTGCACACTATCACACAAAAGAAAGCGAGCAGGGGGGGGGGGGGACACGAGTAGGATAACGGGGAGAAACAATTTCATGAGTAACAATAGGAGATAAAGGAAAAAGGATACCTGAATTCGGAGAAGACATTGGCAGGGGATCAGAGGAGCATGGGCGGCGAGAAACAACCTGCGAGGGGTCACTAGTGATAACAAGAGGCAGGGAGTCACCGATGGAGTGTAGAATAGGTACAGGATGGGGTAGAATAGACTCATCAGGCACAACTGGCTCCACCGGTGCCTGCCCTACAGAAGGAGAGGAACCTGGAAAAAAAGGAATAGTTTCCAGAAAAGTACGATCTAAAGAATGATATAAGTGACGGGTAATAGGATCATAACATCGATACCCTTTTGACATGGATGAGTTTCTCAAGAAAACAAAAACGAACATCCTTATTATCAAGTTTTGTCCTAGCAGGACTCCTATTTTGAACAAAACAAGCACATCCAAACACGTGGTAAAATAGGAAAGAGAGTGACATCAGGCTTAAGACAATGTAGAGGTGCCTTTCCTCCAAGGACACGACTGGGAGTATGGTTAATAAGATTAGTGGCTGTGAGAACGACCATATGCCAAAAATATTTTGGAACATTCATATCACACGAGGCACTTACCACGGACATGATGTGTCGGTTTTTACGTTCCGCCCACCATTCTGTTCAGGGGTGTAGGGACAGGAAGGTTGTTGGAGAATTCCCTCTTTGTTAAGGGCAACCCTAAGATCATCATTGATATACTCGCGACCATTATCTGATCGTATATTACGCACAACAGTATGAAATTGAGTCTTAAATCATTTGCATAAATTTCTAAAGTACGTAAAAACTTTAGATTTTTTCTTCATAAGATAAGTCCAAGTACAACGAATGTAATCATCAATAAACGTGACATAATAACGGTGCTGGGACAAGGCCGTGACAAGAAGGGCCCCAAACATTTGAGTGAATGAGATCAAAGGCACTGGGTGCTCTATGCATGCGTGGAATATAAGAAGTGCGAGTAAGTTTACACAATTCACAAACCACACAATTAAAATGGAATTCCTTGTAAGCTTTATTCCAAGGAGGAAATAACCAACACAAGTGCTGAAAGCTTAGAAGCACAAAGTGGGGGCGGGGGCGGGGGCGGGGGCAGGGGCGGGAGCGAGGAAGCGTTAAACTTTAAGAGGTTCAAAGGTTGGGAGCGTTTAAGAAGCGTCCAAATAGTTGATATAGATATATTTATATCTAATTATTGCAGAGGAATTTAGATTGATATAATATGTGTTAATTGTAAATTTTGTTTTTGAAAGTCTTAAGCCATATGTTCCGACATAAATATATTTCTTCGATAAAATATTTGAGCAAAATAAGGAACTTAAATCTAGTTATAGGCTATTTTGAGACTTGGTTGTGATGGGAGCGGGGTGGGAGCGAGGTTCTAATATGAGGGGAGCGAGGATCCGACAAGCTTCTTAGTAAGAAGCGCGGAATCGAGAGTCTGAGGAGGGAACGTGACCAATTTAGAAGGTTCCTGCTTCTAAGGTTGAAAGTTTGCATGGCCTAGACGAGCATGCCACAAATCTTAAGTTTTAAGGCTAACAACGTAGTTATTAGAATTCGTTAAGACAAAATTTATAGAAACAGATAAACTAGTAGCTTGCATCCCAGAAAAAGGAGCCCCAAAGTAGTATAGACCGCCACGCTCATGCCCCCGGCCAAAAATCTTCTTCGAAGTCAGGTCCTGCAAATAGCAACAATCGGGTAAGAACACATCACAATTATGATCTTTGACGAGACGATTAACCGAAAGAAGATTATAGGCAAACTTGGGAACATAGTAGACAGACGAAAGGGTAATATTGGGGACAAATAAATGTCACCCTACCTATGCACTGGGACAAAAAACTCATCAACAATACAGACCGACTGATTGATAGAGGTAGAAGGAGAAATAAAAGCAGAGGACTCTCCAGTCATATGATTATTGGCACCAGAATCCAGAATCCATGTGCGCTGAGTGGAATTACCATGAGCAGTAGGATTACCTGTGGCAACAACAGCGGTGGGTCCGGAAGAAGAGGAAGCCCCCTAAGCCCAAGTGAAACTGCAACTGGGCAATCTGTGACTGAAGCTGTTCAAAATCAAGTGACGGTGAGGTGACTTCAACCACAACACCAGTACGAGGAGCACCTCTCCCACGACCAGCGGGAGGCCGACTCCTAGCAAATTGTTGTTTCATCTCGGGATGAAGATCAAAACAGCGATCAATGGTATGGCCATGCTTACGATAGTGCTGGTAGAAAAAATGAGAATCGGTGGGATGGGGGCCGAAGGAGCAGCAAATGCCATCTGGTCAAGAACAGACGGAGGAGGTCTAGTCACAGGAGATATAGAAACAATGTGACGACGTCGCTCATCGCCATCCACGGTAGTAAAAGCCTAAAATAAAGAGGGTAAGGGGACAATATTAAGGATCTGGGTGCAAAGGGCCTCAAACTCGTGCTTTAGGTCCATCAAGAACTGGTAGGTGTGACAGCGGTCAAGGTGCTTGGTTTCAATAGCACCATCGTTAGGAAAGTCGTTAATAGGCTCATACTGAGAGAACTCCTCCCAGCGAGTCTACAGGTGCCCAAAATAATTCGTAACGGAAAGTCCCAAGGTGGCCTGGGAAGTATGTGAGATATCCTGATAGAGCTCAAAAATATGGGAATCGCTGTGAGCATGAGCATACATTTTATTCAGGGCAGTCCAGAGGTCAAAAACATTGCAGTGGTATATGAACATGTTGTACACCCACTCTTCCATTGAATTAAACATCCATCCCAGAAAAATACAATTGTTGGTGTACCATTCTTCATATTTAGGATCAGATTCTCCCGGTGATTTTTCCTTGCCAAGTAACCACCCAATGTTGCGTTTGCCTCCAAGAAAGAGGCGAAGAGAATTAGACTAGGCATGAAATTTCTTCCCAGTTAACAGTACACTGGTAACATGTTGAGCCAGTGTAGTTTGAGAAAGAGAGGGATCAGAACGAGGAGCCGTAGTAATGTGACATCCTTGCTAGGCTCCTTAGCCATAGAAGTACGCTAAAATACTGAGCGTAGAACAACCCAAGGGAAACAAAACAGATCCGGGAAGAAAGAGAACCAAACACAGCCGGACAGACACTCAGCGAAATACAATGGGGCAACTGGACACTCGGCTTACCCAAACAAAAGACTAAGAGCACAAATAGGCTCTAGTACATTACTAAAAATAGGCCCAAAAAATGGCAAACAAGAGCAGCCAAAGGTTGCGACAGAGTCGAGAGAGGCTCTGTGGTGCGGCGACTGGGTTTGGGGGTCTCGACGAGGCTGTGACTGAATTTGGGGGTCTCGGCGAGGGTCATGCGAGGGCTAGGGTGGAGGGGTTGTAGTGGCGCGGGAAGGGTGGAGGTGGGTGGTGCGGCGCAAGGGTGGTGGAGGGTTAGGGTTAGGGTTAGGGTTCAAACACTGTGTAGGCTCTGATACCAAATAGAATTATGGAAAAGACAAATTGTATTACTTACATCCTAAGGTTTTATAGGTTACAAGATTAAGAAGAAAAGGAAAGAGAATAAAGGAAAATAAAAGATAATAATGCTCTCATAACTATGGTCAACATGACCCATAAATGTGATAATAAAATCTCGGAATTAACTCCTAATTCCAACACAGATATATGGGGTAGACTATCTGTAAACGTTTGCACCGGTAGCAAAGATGAATTCTATCATAATATTATTCTCTAATAGCCAACTTGGAGTGGCCCTTGCATCAATTTGATGTGAAGAATGCGTTCCTCCATGGAGACTTAGAAGAGGAAATCTACATGGATATTCCCCCTGGGTTTGAGGATGACAAAACGAGAGGGAATGTATGTCGCTTCAGGAAGTCCTTATATGGGCTCAAACAGTCTCCCAGAGCTTGGTTTGATAGGGTCTCTCAAGCCATGATCAGGTATGGTTTCAAACAGAGCCAAGGTGATCATACTCTATGTATTAAACACTCGTCACAGGAGAAGGTGACTGCTTTAATAGTCTGTGTATAATATTGTTCTTACAGGCAATGATTTTGAAGAGATGAAATGTTTGAAATCATACCTTGTTAAAGAATTTGAAATTAAAGATTTAGGAGATTTGAAATATTTCTTGGGAATTGAAGTGGTTAGATCCAAGGAAGGCATATTTATTTCACAGAGAAAGTATGTCATGGACGTGCTTAAGGAAATGTTGAAGCTTGATATACATTGTTGGGTCCATTCTCTAACAGCTTAAGCTTTTGGAGTAGTTGGTAACTTAACATGGTATCAAAGCCTTGCTTGTGGGAGGTCCTGGGTTCGACTCTCCATCCCCGCTTTGTTGTGCATATTTGCACTTTGTTATTTGTCTCCACTATGATGGAGTTTGGTTTGTTTGCTCTCCACGTGCAAGTCGGGGTTGCACGTGAGGGAGGGTGTTGAAGCTTTGATATACATTGTTGGGTCCATTCTCTAACAGCTTAAGCTTTTGGAGTAGTTGGTAACTTAACAGGAAACATGCATGCTTGAAAGTAAAGCAGTGGATACGCCAATGAATCCAAATCTAAAACTTGGAGATGATCCCAATGGGGAACCAGTTGAGAAGGGTATATATATACCCAAGGGTAGGAAAATTAATTCATTTGGCACACCAGACCAGATATTGCGTTTGCTATTAGTGTAGTTAGTCAATTTATGCATTATCCGAAACAATTTCACCTTGCTGTTGTGTTTAGAATTATTAGATATTTGAAATCAGCACTAGGAGAAGAATTATGCTTTGCCAGACATGGACTCACTTTGGTTGAGGCCTATTCTGATGCATATTGGGCTGGGTCCATTACCGACAGAAGGTCAACCACGGGTTATTGTACTTTTGTGAGTGGTAATTTGGTTGCTTTAAGGAGCAAGAAGCAGTCAATGGTGGCTAGGTCTAGTGGTGAGGCAGAGTTCAGAGTTCAATAGTGGCTTCAGATTGGGCCGAATGATTCAATGAAGTTATATTGTGATAACTATGCTGCTATTGAATTGCTCACAATCCAGTCCAATATGATAGGGCGAAACATGTAGAAATTGACAGGCACTTTATTGAAGAGAAGTTGAATAATTGGTGCATCTTTGTGTTGTTTGGAGAACAATAAGCAGATGTTCTGACTAAGAATCTTGCGGGTCGGTCTTTTCGTTACATCCTTGGCAAGCTGGGCATGCAAGATATCTTTGTACCAGCTTGAGGGGGAGTGTTGATAGATGTTTTATTTCTAGGCTTGTTTTATTGTTTTATGTTTTTCCCTTCTTTAAGGGTACTCTTGTAATTACATTATCTCATGTATTGTTTACCATTTTAATAAAATGGGAGTCACATTAGTGCTCTCTAAGCCTTATTGGAAAATCAATATGTCTGTCATAGAAAGTGTGTGCTTCTACCAGAAGAATTTTCTTGCTAGAAAGCAATTTCTCCAACCTCTTTCCTTGCGCTAACAGGAGAATACAAAGCAGTGAAGTATAAGCCCTATTCCGTAGCACTTTTCCTGTAAACCAAATTGGTTGAAATCATCTTTCACATAAATAGTTTGTTTTGATTTTCTTGAAATTCATCTTTTCGTTATTTACTTTTTCTTATCACTCTCTTGCACAACATTCCGAATAACCAAATGTAGTCTTAGTTGCTTTCTTTTGGATTACAAGGGCAACATAATCAGAATGTTTCAAGGCTAAAAAACACTTTAGTACCCTTTGATCACACCAAAGTTTCATTTTGGGTCTTGTATTAGTAGTTGCAATTGCAACAAACACTTGAGGTCCTCAATGCGTGTCATTTAAGGACATCGATGACATCATCTCCCCAAAAAATGACAGATTAAACCATGTGGAGGGCACGTGCCTCAAATTTTTTTTTTTGGATACACACATTGTAGTACCCTATGGCTGTGATTACACCAAAGTTCTGTTTGGGCTCTCTAATGTTATGTGCATGTTCCTATTTTTGAGGCCCATGCGCTCTCCACTTGGTCCATTATGTCATTTTTTTTATGTCGTCAACCATTGTACTTAAATAATACATGTTTAAAATTGAGGGCCTTTAATGTGCTATTAATACTGGGCCAAAATGAAATTTTGGTGTGATTATAGGATGCTAAAATGATTTTTAGCCATGTTTTAATAAATATGTACTCAACAGATTACAATTCTATTCATCACGCTATTGCTACAAAATTCAGTGAATGCTTGATGTGAGCTTCCTTTGCTAGACTCAAATGAATGCAGTCGCTATCGTTTTCTATTTCTATTCCTCTAATAAGCTCCACTCTGCTCCTTGTAAGCATGATGGAACAAAAAGGGTGTTACAAAATATTTCTATTTGATCCGAGGGGGATATTTTATTTTTCTTTATTTAGTTTAGGTGTTTTCATTTAAGGAATAATTATTTATTAGGAATTTATCTTTAGGAAGTTGTAGCTTTTAGGAATTTTTCTTAGATTAGGAATCTTTTTATTTTTCTGTAAGTAAGGTGCTAAGTTATTGGACATTGGATGATGAGTAAAATTTTTGATATTGTGATTGCTGAGAGTTTCTTTTCCCTTTCCTTTCATTTCCTTCTTTGATTTTCCGTATCAAATATTCAATTCACTGTTGTATCTAGTCAAATTTGGTGATAGAGCAAACTGCAATTCGCAATAATCCACTCTTTCCTCTCCATCATCACTTGCAGAAAACCCTAGCTGGCACTCAACTCCATCTCTGCCCACTGTAAACCCTAACTAAACAGCTCCTAAACCCTAGGCCCTCGTCCCAAATCGTGCAGCCCATCACGCTTGTTTCTTAGATCAAATTAACTATGTCTGATCTTTCCGCACCCACAATTGTATAAGGTACTTTGGGAAGATAACTCCCGTGAATGTGGTTTCTCAGTTCACATTAACTGTCTGATCTTTCCGCACCCATAATTGTATAAGGTACTTTGGGAAGATAACTCTATCTTTCTTGTCACTATAAGATGCTTAGTGCCAATCCGAGTGACTGACCTATATTTTGAAGCCATTTGGTGTGATATTTTACCTATAAATGTGGGTCATATTCTTCTTAGTTGTCCTTGGATTTATGAGTACAAAGCAATAAAAGGAGAAGAAAATACCAATCTTATTTGGTATCTTGGTAGGTCTGTTCTGCCACATCCTCCAAAACCTAAGGTCCCTTCTCAAGGTTTCTAATAAACCAGTCTCCTCCACTTCCATAACTAACCTAGCTAATTCTGTCTGAATTGAGCAAACAAACACCCGTTTTGAATCCGTCGAAGCGTCTCTTCAGCCAGTCATGAGTGCGCCACATAGTGAATCTTCCCACATAGGAGGTAATCACTATGACAATATCAAGCAAGGCCCACCACTTGAGGTCACTAATCTGTCAATAGATTGTCATGAGGAGACAGCCAAAGAAAAACAGAATGACATGTCACCCGGTGGCGAGGTTCCATATGATACTACTAGTTCCAGTTCCTCCATCAACTAATTCTCATTAGCCTAGTACCTTGTCTCCAGGCCCCCTCAGTCTCCTCTTTTGCCAAACTCTTTCAACGAAAAAGATACCGTGATTCAGGTTTTCCGCCTACTCCAACATCAAGCGGACCTTACTGCTTGTTTATTTCACTTGTCACTAAATGTGGTTTCTAGTTTGAATTTTCATGTTGTGTACATGTGTCATGCCCCGGAATAGCAAAAATAGGGAAAATTTAAAAATTTCCTTCTTGGACCCGTAGATACGTGACAAGGGAATCACCTGATTGTCCACAAGCATAGTAATGAGAATATAATAATGGGAATTGTCTAAGTTCGACTGAAATTAAACCAAACCACACAAGGATTCAAGTTGGCAAACTGATACTGCATATGTCGGCAAGAGGAGGAGGTTGTGAACTACTTACCAATTCTTTGCTTGGCAACTAGGGAGTTATGGCCAGTTTTGTTCTCTCTTTTTGGGGTGCTGTAGGTTTTCCCCAGATCAGTGAGGGGAGCACTTGGAGGGGCAACCACATTCCTAGGAAAGTAAAAGCCACATGGAATAGGCTCCTCTTTTCCCTATTTGGGTCATTTGGATAAAAGGAATGGGTGAATCTTTGGTGGGGGCAAGGATCAAAATTTCGTTTCGGTGTAGTGTTTCGGTGTTCCCGAAAACGGAAACGTTTCGGAAACATGTGAAAACACCGGAAAAAACTGGAAACACAAAGAAACTTGTGGAAACATAACTTCAAACTAAATTGTATGCACATATAAAGCTTATAATTGATTAATTAAACCTTTGAGAGGTCTATATATGTAGTTATATCAACAGTAGATAGTTCAAATTGAAAATACCTGATAATTTAGGCGTCAATCTACTGTCAAGCAGTTCATAGAATACAAAAAACACCATTCATAGAAAAGAAAAGTCACATATAAGCACACAAGGAGCTAATAAGACATCTCCAAAATATATATAGTTGTTCATCCAACAAATTCACATCCAATCGGCTGTAGAGTGTCGAGCAGGCGCATAAACTGGTTGTGCAATGTCATCGTTATTTTTTCCTGACATTCCTACACATAATACATAATATTTAATTTAATTTTTTAAAATATATTTATAAGAATATTTACAAATTGGAATTAGTATACCACAATTATATAATAATTACTAAATAGTATAGGCTGCAATTAGTGTACACTAATTATTAATTTTATAACTAATTATTAATTTTACAACTAATTTTATATGTCTAAGAATATAACTTATATTAGTATACACTAATTATTAATTTTATAACTAATTATTAATTTTACAACTAATTTTATATTTCTAAGAATATAACTTATATTAGTATACACTAATTATTAATTTTATAACTAATTATTAATTTTACAACTAATTTTATATTTTCAAGAATATAACTTATATAAGTAATAAGTTATAAGTTGTAACTAATTTTTATATTTCTAAGAATATTAGTTCAATGAGTATTACTAAGAAATTACATTTAATTTTTATATGAATACAGTTTTGCTCACCCAAAAATTGTTCACCCTCATTTCCTATTGGTTAATGTAGTGGGGGCACAGTATTAAAATTGTATTCATTTTAAAATTAAATTTGATCAATTTGGGGTGAGCAATTTTAGGGTAAGCAAAAATGGATTTATTTTAAATTAATTTTAATCTTTGAGTATGACTAATAATATACTCGTAAGTAATAAGTAATGGCAAGTGTGAGCAATGGTGAACTAAATTTGGGTGAGCTAAAGTGCTCTCTTATATAATATAGTAATACAAGTAATAATAATACTTATATTACTAATAATAATAAAACTTGTATGAGTAATATAATGCAAGTAATATACTAGTGTTATATCTATATATATCATATGAGTATTAGAGTAATAGTGTAATACTACTTATAAGTAATATATATATATATATATACTAGTAATAACCCGTGCCCATGGGCACAAAGCAAAAAAAAAAAAAAGAAGAAGAAGAAGAAAAAGAAGAAGAAAAAAGGGAAAAAAAATGCAATACTTTAAAATTTTCAAATCTTTTGCGTAAAATTGTACAGGTCATTCAAACCCACATGTTATTTAGTACTAACCCGTGCCAGTGGGCACGAAGCGGGAAAAAAAATTCAATACTTTAAAAGATCTGAGATATGGTTGGAATTTTAAGTGAAGAAGACATTGGTTCCAATATTAAATATATCATTAACTCAATTTAGTTAAATATATTTAGTCCAACATTGGATGAATATTTTAAGTATAATTCATGTTTATTCGTAGAGACTTCCCCCGTGCCCGAGGGCACGAAGTGAAAACCAAAAAAAACAAAAAACAAAAAAACAAAGGCTTTTTCTAAGCTTTCAGAAAGAAATAGAAAAGGAAAGCAAAACTTTTGTGATTATTTTATAATTAGCCCATATTTGGGAAGCAGCATTACTCATTTCACTAATTAGCCCTCTAGACTATATCAAACTGTTAAAACTAATCAAATGACCTATAAAAAGGGTGGAACTAATCAAACTGGTAGCAAAATTTACAACCATAGTGCTGGAAAAACCCATTTTCTAGATAGACAATAGAATATAACAAATACGCTTCCTAGATTTTAAAAAAAGTGCAAGTGAGAATACATTTCTTGAGACTTGAATTATGAAATCCATTGTTAAAACCCACTTCCAAAACTTCAACTTTATGTGATTTTTCACTCATTTTATATAAGTTTGATTAGTTTAATGAAAGTCATTTAATCAGAGTCACAGAAAGGAAAAAAAGAAAAACCTATAAAAAAATAAACTCTATGAATATGTGTATGATATGGGAAGTTTATATTCCAATATTTCTATTTTGAAAAAATCAGTCCACTGATTTAGTTTATCTCCCAAGATTTGTGTTTTGTATTTACTATTAGATTTGTATATATTCAAATTCAAATTAATTTAGGGAATTCCTTTTTTGCTAAAAAAAAAAAACAGTCTAATGATTTAGTTTTACCCAAGATTTGTGTTTTGTATTTACTGAAGTTGACAATTTGGATATTGACATGTATTTATTCAAATTCAAATTAATTTAGGGAATTTCTTTTTAATTTAGAGTTTTAATAGGATACAATGCAATATTTAATGGGATTAACTATTTTTGGTGGACAATCAATCCGATGGTCTGAAATATCTAAACTTGTCTCAATGGTCAAGATTAAAAGTTGCTAACTTGAAAGGGACCCACACCGCTCTATCTTATTATATAGATATAACATACACAGAGCAATAAAAAAAAAAAGAGAACAGGTGATTAAAACTTACTGGTTACTGGCAGAGAGAGAGAGAGAGGAGGGGCGACGACTTTCGGCGCCGCAGAAGAAGAAGAAGAAGAAGAAGAAGAAGAGAGAGAGAGAGAGAGAGTGTCGCGACTGTGTAGAGGGTAGAGAAACCCTAGCCGAAAGAAGAAGAAGAAGAAGAAGAAGAAGAAGAAGAAGAGGAAGATCAACTAGAAGAAGAAGAAGATGAAGAAGAATGAAGAATAACAAGGTTAGTTTCTCATGGATCTCCTATTTTCTGTCTCGTGACTCCTCTTTTCCCCAATTTCAAACCCCCTTTTCAGTTTCACATGGATCTCTGCACCTGATTCGACGCACGCACATGTTTCGTGCGAAACATGCGTGTTTCGTTCGAAACACACCGAAACGAGGTCGTTTCGTGCGACACATAGGAATTTCGTAATTCCATTAGGGTTTTGGTTCGGTCCCCAGCGAAACCGAAAAGTTTCGTACGTTTCGGTCGAAACGACACGAAATTTTGATCCTTGGGTGGGGGTCAATTTGTATATATTTTTTTGGGAAACAGTCATTTGAGATTGTAATATTTTCAGGTTGGAACGTAATTTCTTATGTATGATTCTTTCATAGTTTTTTAGGAGGAATCAGCCTTGTGTAACTTTTGTGTGATTGTATGCTGTAAAGATAAAATATATGATGGGAATATCTCTATGTATATTCAACACAATAAAAAAGAATAGAATAAGCCTTTATATAGGCTTGGTCTAACCTATACTGTTTACCCCTTAACCGATGTGGAACAACCACATATATATATACTATTTACACATATACCCTTTAACACTCCCCTCAAGCTAGAGCATACGTATCATATGCACCCAGCTTGTTATAAATATATTTCACACGTGTCCCACCCAATGCTTTAGTTAAAAAATCTGCTAACTGGTCCGCAGATTTAACATGAACTTTATTAATCACTTTCTGTAGGAGCTTTTCACGAACAAAGTGACAATCAACTTCAATGTGTTTCGTCCTCTCACGAAACACGGGATTAGAAGCAATATAAACCGCTGCTTAGTTATAACAAAATAGATTCATAGGCTCAGGCTGAGTGACCCAAGTTCCTCCTAACAGTTGCTTCATCCATACTAACTCACAAGTAGTATGTGCCATAGCCCTATATTCTGACTCAGCATAGATCTAGCAACAACGGTTTGTTTCTTGCTTTTCTAGGACACAAGATTTCCTCCAACGAGTACACAGAACCCTGTAGTAGACCTCCTTTCACTAGGAGATCCAGCCCAATCTGCATCTGTGTAGCTCTCAACTTGAATGTGACCATGATCCTTATACAACAAACCACGACCTGGGCTCCCTTGAGGTACCTCAGGACTCGGATCACCGCATCCCAATGTGTAGTTCGAGGAGAGTCCATGAACTGACTAATTACACTGGCAACATCAGATCTTATGATCGTTAGGTAGTTAAGTTTCCCAACCAAGCGTTTGTATTGTCCTGGATCATCAAGTCGCTCCCCTCCCCTGATCTGGCAATAATTTGGAATTGGGATCTATAGGAGTATCCAAAGGTTTTGATCCTAACATTCATGTCTCAGTCAGCAAATCAAGAACATTTTTTCTCTGAGATAAGTAGATCCCTTCACTACACCTAGCCACCTCAATGCCTAAGATATACCTAAGCTGCCCAAAGTCTTTGGTCTGAAACTTAACTTGTAAGAAGGACTTCAACTCCTGAATACCCTTGGAGTCATTACCAGTAATGACGATATCATCAACATAAACAATTAACATGATCTTCCCGCTATAGTGTGTCTATAGAAAACAGAATGGTCAACACCACATCTCTGAAGACCAAACTCAATAATCACATCATTGAACCTGCCAAACCAAGCACGAGGAGACTACTTCGGACAATAGAGAAACTTTTTTAATTTGCAAACCAGACTAGACTCCCCCTCAGCAACAAACCTAGGTGGTTGCTCCGTGTAAACCTCCTCAAGAAGAGTACCATTCAGAAACACGTTCTTAACATCCAACTGATGAAGGGGCCAGTGATAAGTATTGACAAGGGACATAAAAAGACGAACTGATGCAATCTTGGCCACTGGGGAGAGTTTCTGTATGGTTAAATCCATAGACTTGAGTGTAACCTTTAGCAACAAGGTGGGCATTCAACATGTCCAAAGTGCCGTCAGGGTGAACCTTAACTGCATACACCCAATGGCAACCAACCACAGGTTTTCCTTATAGGAGAAGGGACCAAGTGCTAAGTACCAGTTTCCTTGAGAGCACACATCTCATCTTGCATAGCTTGGTTCCAACCAGAATGGGCAAGTGCTTCTGCAGCAGTGTTAGGAATAGAAATGGAAGACACAGAAGCAACAAAGGAAGAAAAAATGGGTGACAAACTATCATAGGAGACAGTTAGAAATAGGATGTGAAGTGGTACAAGAACGCTTGCCCTTCCTAAGAGCAATGGGAAGGTCTAAATATGCCTGTTCTGGAGGAGAAGACGGTGGATCTGGAATACGCTCTGGAGCTGGATGGTGAGTATAAACCTGCAAATCAAGATGAGACAAGCGAGTGGAAGCATTGAAGACTGGAATAAGAACATGCAACATGAAATCAGGATCAGTGGCCGAATGAGACTCTGAATTAAAAGGTGTGGATTCAAAAAACATAACATCGACAGAGATAAAAGTACCTATACCCTTTCTGAGTCCTAGAATAACCTAAGAAAACACACCGAATTTCTCGTTGATAGAATTTATCAATACCAGGAGTCAACTGGTGGACAAAGCAAACACACCCAAAAACACGTGGGCCCACCGAGAAAATAGACTCAGTAGGAAACAAAGTAGAGTGTGGTGTGTGGCCATTAAGAACTGAAGATGGCATATGGTTAATCAAATGACAAGCAGTTAGGACAGCATCTCCTAAAAAAATCTTTGGAACACGCATTTCAAAAATTCAAACAGCAAGGAGTGTGCAACTTCTAACAAATGTCTATTTTTCCGTTCTGCAACACCATTTTGTTGCGGTGTTTGAACACAGGAACACTGATGAATCATTCGATATTGGGCTATATAAGTACTAAAAGGGTCAAAGAAATATTTTTGTGCATTATCACTTCGAAACACACGAACAGAGACATCAAATTGAGATTTAATTTCTGCACAAAAAACATAAAATAATTTAGAACGGTTTTTCATTAAATAAAGTCGAGTTACTCTTGAATAATCATCCACAAAGGTAACAAAATACCGATACCCCTTTTGGGAGGTTATACGGTGCCCATACATCAGAATGCACTAACTGAAAAGGACGAGACGCTCTTTTATTGACTCAGGGAGCAAATTGAACACAGTGATGCTTCCCCAACTGGCATGACTCACGCTCTAAAGACTGCAGAGAACTTAAACTAGGAACTAATAGCTTCAAATTAGCCATTTAAGGATGACCAAGACCGCAGTGGATCTGATGTGGTGAAACGGTAGGATAGGCAGTTGGTGACGGAGCAGGGATAGGATCACCATCAAAATAATAGAGGCCATTGAACTCATGCCCAACGCCAATCGTCTTCTGAGTCGTCAAATCCTGAATTAGAATAGAATCAGGAGAAAAAGAGACACAATAGTTAAGATCCTTACTCAACTGACCAACATTCATTAAATAAAAGGATGAACGAGGTATGTACAAAACAGAAGACAAGGATAAAGACGAAGTGGGTTGAGCCGTCCCGATTCCTTCAATAGGAGTCGAGGACCCATCCGCTAAAGTGATTGGGGAGGAGATGATGACAGCTGGATAGATGTAAAAAGCTAGATATACTTGTCAAATGATTACTAGCTCCAGAATCAATTACCCATGGGGAAGAACCTGAAGCAATTCGAGCCAGATGTGTACCTCTATGTTGAGTTAAGGAAGTAGAAGAAGTGGATGCCTAATGTGCTGCCTGATACTGAAGCAACTGAGAATATCCGTAGGAGCAGTAGCAGGAGGATACCCAGAATCAGAGATGGCAGGATTTGCAAGCTTGGAGGGATGACCATGAAGCTGCCAGCATGTGTCCCTGCTATGCCCATCTCGAAAACAATAGTTGCACTGGAGAGTTTGGCCTCGACCACGGCCAGGACGACCAGCCCGAGATCCTCCTCTGCGTCTTCCACGGTTAGGACCACCACCCTTACCAGGACCTGGCAGAGTCTAAGTAATAAGAGCGAAGCGATCAACAAGCGAAGGGGACGGAGGTGGGTCCCGAGGGGTGCTCCGTAGTACACGCGGATATGTCTCGACAAAAGTAGGAAGATTATCACTCCCAAGGATTTGAGACCGTATAGCCTCATATTCAGGTTTGAGACTGGCAAGAAACTTCATAACCAACATCTATTCCCGCTGTTTCTGTTGTTCCTGAACACTAGTGGTAAGGGGCATAACAGTATTCAACTCTTCATGTAATCATTTCAAATCAGCAAAATAATCGGTAACAGACAAATCATTCTGCTCGAGCTTAAAATATTGAGAGGACAAATTATACATCCGTGTTAAGTTACTAGAGTAAAGAAGGTGGATATACTCCCAAAGTGCCTTAATAGAGCCCAAGTGATTGCATAAATCGGCAACTTCCGGTTCCATGGAATTCCATATAAGAGTCAAAGTTGAGCGTCCAGTTGTTTCCACGCCTTGGCGGCTTTTTCATCGGCTGTGGGTGGAGACTCAGTAAGATGTGCATCAGCCTAAGCCAGTGAGGGATATGATAATAGCATTGGACCATTGAAGAAAGTTATTACCATTTAACTTACAATTGGTAAGTTGGGTGTTAGATTTGGACTCCATGATCATGTACAAACCAAAGGGAAGACAAAAGATTATCAGATCTGAACCATGGAGGGCTGTGAGGTCAGAGTTGAACCAAGAAGGCAAATCGAAATCCAAAAAAAAAGAGATCTGGACCAAAAAGAATGGTTGTCGGAGCTTTGGGGTCGCCGGCAGTGGCTGCTGGAGTTGCTGGGTATGCCGGAGGTGCTCGCCGGAGGAGGCGATGGTCGCTGGTAGGTGGGATGGTGGCCGGAGATGGGAGGCAGCTGGGTATGGGGTCTGCTGCGGCTAGGCTAGAGTTTCTCTCTCTGTTTTTTTTTTTTTTTTTTGATGAAGAAAAAAAAAAGGCTGATTCTGAAAGAAGAAAAAAATAAGGCTGATTCTGAAAGAAGAAAAAAAAAAAAACTTCTGAACTTCTCGATCACGAAGAAGGCGGTCATGAACTATTATGAGCAATCCTAGAGATGGGAGGCTCTGATACCATGTAAAGATAAAATATATGATGGGAATCTCTTTGTATATTCAACACAATAAAAAAGAATACAATAAGCCTTTATATAGGCTTGGTTTAACCTAGACTGTTTACACCTTAGCCGATGTGGGACAACCACATATATATACTATATTTACACATACCCTTTAACATATACTTTGAGTGAACGTGTGCTGCACCACTGTTTCGGCGCCCTTTATTTTTGTCAGTACAACATGTTTTAGGCATATGATGCTATGTGAGCCATCTGGTGACTGGTGAGGTTGTTTGGACCCATTTGCTAGTTTCCCGGTGTTGCATTACCCCCATGAACATATATCATTGCTATGGGTTACGAAACTACTTGGTGGATAAGCTTGGCTGCGTTTGCATATATAACAGTACCAAGCTTTTAATGGCAGGTTAATTTTTTATTTAAAAAAGCTGCATACCTGCGAAAGAGATGGCCTCAGGTCAAGTGGTTTAAACACTGACCAGTATTGTGGACCCACTCATGTATGGAATTACTTTACCATATTTTTAGACTATCAAGTAATTTCTTAAAGAACATGGTCATTGAATGTTGTTTCCAATTCTTTGGGACCAATTTATCTTTCTCAGTGCTTGTAAAGTTTCTTCAGCCTTCTTTCAATGCTCTGGAGTTGCCTTATTTTGCAATTTGCTTACTACTAGAGCTATAATATCTTGTTCCTATTCCTTCCTCCTGATCACATGGTGTTGTATTCTTTGCTAATGTTATCTTTTTTACCCCGGGGAATAGGTTAAACAAGGAACCACCTAATCTGACGTTCAGGAGGAAAGAAAAGGGCGGGATTAATTTCACATCAACAGTTGCCAACACAAATCTAGACCTTGAAACTGTGAAGGCAATTTGCAGTGAATACAGAATACACAATGCTGATGTTTCTCTTAGGTATGATGCAACTGCAGATGACCTCATAGATGTCATTGAGGGAAGTAGAGTATATACGCCTTGTATCTATGTGGTCAACAAGATTGATCAGATAACACTCGAAGAGTTGGAGATTCTGGATAAACTTCCTCACTACTGTCCAGTCAGGTACTCCTCTACTTGGACTTGGACATTTTGTGTGTGTGTGCATTTGTAGTTGTGATGAAAAATTCTGTTTGACGAGACATACTGTTACTGGATGATTCCAGCGTACTGTTTCAAATTTACAGCAATACAACAAATTTACTTGTCAAACATCTAATTTGCGTGTACAAAATTATATCTTGAACTTGAACTGCAAAATTACTTGGGCTACGATGTTCTTGTTTGGAAGGAGATTTTTATGTTAAATATATAACAATAAATGGATACATAGAGAGCCTTTATAGGTTTGACTTAACCTTAACTATTGCACGCTCTACGGATGAGAGACAAGACAACCCGCTATGTAATCTGCTTGCATATTATACAGTTATGTATATATATACCTTTTTAACACTCCCCCTATTCTGGAGCATACATATCATATGCACCAAGCTTGTCACAAATGGATCATTTGAATTCTACTTTAATGCTTTTAGAAACAAGTTAACTTTTTTTTTTTTCGGAAAAATTTTAGTAAACAAGTTGGCTAATATACACTGTATGGATCACATTTTGCAGTACTTATCCCGAACAAAGTGAGAATCGACTTCAATATGCCTCGTCCTTCCATGAAATACATGATTAGAATCAATGTGGATAACTGCTTGAATTTTTTACCCGAGGCTTCAAAAGTGGGGTAATTATTCCCTGACCAGTCACTGTTTCAACTTTTTTCCCAAACCCATCACTTTTCAAGAAGTCGCGACTTGAACTAGCGACTTCAGACCAAATCAGTTTAAGAAGAAATCTCTAGTTCAAGTAGTGAATTCATTTAAAGTAGAAATCGCTACTTGAACTAGCGATTTCATCAGCAGCTAAATTCTCAGCAGTCTGTCCATTGCAACAGCTCCTTGCTATATATCCAACATATTTTTATTTTCAGAATTGAACCACCAAGCATTATTAATCCAACATTATCAACATAATTAATCCAATTACAATTACAATGTGTATTTGTAAAAAGTGAGAGAGAGAGTGGGAGAGAGATAGAGAGTGGGTGAGAGATATAGAGAGTGGGAGTGGGAGATAGAGATATAGAGTGGGAGTGGGAGATAGAGATATAGAGAGTGGGAGTGAGATAGAGATAGAGAGAGAGATAGAGAGAGTGGGCGAGATAGTGAGATAGAGAGTGGGAGTGAGATCGAGAGAGTGGGAGAGAGATAGAGAGTGTGGGAGAGAGATAGAGATAGAGATATAGAGTGGGAGTGGGAGATAGAGATATAGAGAGTGGGAGTGAGATAGAGATAGAGAGAGTGAGATAGAGAGTGGGAGTGAGATCGAGAGAGTGGGACAGAGATAGAGAGTGTGGGAGAGATAGTGAGATAGAGAGAGTGGGAGATAGAGATAGAGTGAGAGATAGAGAGAGAGTGGGAGAGATAGAGAGATAAAGATAGAGAGTGGGAGATAGAGATAGAGTGTGAGAGATAGAGTGGGAGAGATAGAGAGAGAGTGAGGGGGAGAGAGATAGAGAGAGTGGCACCTGATCTCAAGTGCTGTGTAGATGGGTCTGTGAGAGTGAGAGATCGCAGAGAGAGAGGGGTCTGCGAGAGATCGCAGAGAGAGAGAGAGACAGCGAGATAGATAGAGAGACCAGAGATCTGAAGAAGAAGAAGACGCATTAAAATGGGGGCAAAACGAAATCGCTAGTTCAAGTAGCGATTTCTACTTTAAATGAATTCGCTACTTGAACTAGCGATTTCTTCTTAAACTGATTTGGTCTGAAGTCGCTAGTTGAAGTCGCGACTTCCTGAAAAGTGATGGGTTTGGGGAAAAAGTTGAAACAGTGACTGGTCAGGGAATAATTACCCCACTTTTGAAGCCTTGGGTAAAAAATTCACAACTGCTTGGTTATTGTTGGACAATATTTCCACCAAAACTTAGACAGAACTATCATTCCTCTCTATGATTTTATTAAAACAGTCTGAGAATAGAGAAAATAAAATATTACAAAGTAGTCCTCCTAATAATACCCAACTATACAAAACACCCAATAATAAAATAATAACACAAAATACTCAACACTCCCCCTCAAGCTGGTGCGAAGATATCCCTATTGCCCAGCTTGCTGAGAATAAAATGAAAAGATCTACTAGGAAGACTCTTAGTAAAAACATCAGCTAACTGTTCTTCGGATTTCACAAAGGAATTGCAGATATTTCCACTACACAACTTCTTCTTGATGAAATGACGATCAATTTCCACATGTTTAGTCCTATCATGCTGAACAGGATTGTGAGCAATATCAATAGCAGCTTTGTTGTCACAGTACAACTTCATCGAGTCTTCAGGCTTAAAACCCAAATCAGTTAGGATAATCTGAATCCATAATAACTCACACACTCCTTGTGCCATAGGTCTAAACTCTGCTTCAGTAAAGGAACAATAACCCGTGGTTGACCTTCTGTCTGTCACTGACCCTACCCATTCTGCATCTCTAAAGGCTTCAAAAAAGGGAAGAGATAAAGAGAACTAAGTGTGCCCATGCTTACCAAAAAACAAATCTTTCCCTGGAGCTGACTTGAGGTACCTCATAATACGAAAGACAGCATCAAGATGAATCTGTCTAGGAGAATGCATAAATTGACTTTCCACACTCGGTGCAAAGGCAATATCTGGCCTAGTGTGAGACAAATAAATCAATTTACCAACCATTCTCTGATATCTTCCCTTATCAACTGGTTCGCCGCTTGAGTCATCCCCAAGTTTCAAATTAGGATCCATGGGTGTATCAGCTGCTTTACTACCAAGCATACATGTTCTTGTAGCAAATCTAACACATACTGTCTCTGTGATATAAAAATTCCATCACTAGATCTTGCTACCTCTATTCCCAGGAAATACTTTAAATTCCCCAAATCCTCAATCTCAAATTCCTTAGCTAGATAACTTTTTAGCTTCCCCATCTCTTCCATATCATCCCCAGTGAGAACAATGTCATCAACATAAACAATCAAAGCAGTGATTTTACCTCCTGAAAAATGCTTAAAGAAGAGAGTATGGTCGCCTTGGCTTTGTCTAAACCCATACCTGAGCATCGCCTGTGAAAAACGATCGAACCATGCTCTAAGTGATTGCTTGAGTTCGTACAACGACTTTCGGATATGGCACACTTTACCTCGTCCTCAAAGCCTGGAGGTACATCCATGTAAATCTCTTCTTCTAAGTCACCATGTAGGAATGCATTCTTTACATCAAACTAATGTAATGGCCACTCCAAATTTGCCGCAAGGGACAACAAAATTCTAATAGAATTCATCTTGGCCACTGGAGCAAATGTCTCTTGGTAATCCACCCCATAAGTCTGAGTAAATCCCTTAGCCACCAATCTGGCTTTATACCTCTCAATTGTCCCATCAGCCTTATGTTTCACAGTAAATACCCACTTGCACCCTACCGTCTTCTTCCCTCGAGGTAGTTCTGCTAGTTCCCAAATGCCATTTTTAGAGAGTCCTTTCATCTCTTCAACCATGGCGGACTTCCATTTAGGGTCAGACATAGCTTCCTTGACATGGTTAGGAATAGAGACAGAGGAAAGTTTGGACACAAAAGCTCTATAGGATGGAGACAAACGAGAGTATGAAACAAAATTAGCAAGAGGATGTTTAGTATATGCCCTAGTGCCCTTCCTATGAGCAGTAGGAATGTCTAAATCATAACTATCATCACTTGTGTTGGAGAATTTGAAATACCTGGACCATCATCAGTAGAAGTAGTTGGCTGTAGTGGAGGGAAAGAAACAACCTCCATATTTGATGCCCCAAACCGCTTCCTCTCCTTGTTCTTTGAGTAAGTTAGCAACTCCTCTTTTCCCCTTGTTTCAGTTTTTTCTGTTGGTACGCTTTCTCCCTCATTTTCCTCTTTGTTTTCTTCCTCACTGTCTCTCCCTTCTCCCTCATTCTCCCTTTCTTTTGCTACTTTCTCATTTTCAACTCCGTCTTCCTCCTCGTTACATATAATAGTAATCAGCATCTCTTCCTCACACTCTCTCTCCCCCTGAAGAGGTGACTGTAGAGACTATGAAGACTGAAAGTCGGAGTGAGTCTCATGGAATGTGACATCCATAGAGACATACCACTTACGAGTAGGGGGCTGATAACACTTGTACTCTTTTTGAGTAGGGGAATAACCAAGGAAGACACACTTAAGGGCACGAGGATCTAACTTTTTCCGGGATTGAGAATGGTTGTGAACAATGCAGACACACCCAAACACTTTAGGGGGAATGACAAACATGGAGGACAGATTAAGGAGGATTTGGATAGAGTATTTCTTATTCAGTACACGAGAGGGTAGTCTGTTGATGAGGTAGGCAGCCGTTAAAACTGCCTTCCCCCAATACGACTTTGGAACCCGCATTGAAAATATCATTGACCTAGCAGTTTCCAACAAATGGCGATTCTTAGGCTTTGCAACTCCGTTCTGTTGAGGAGTTCTAGTGCATGAAGTTTGGTGAATCATGCCATGCTCCGAAAAATAGGCTTAGAGACCACCATAAATATATTCTCCTCCTTCGTCAGAACGGACAATTTTGACTGTAGTACTAAATTGAGTGCAAATCATTTTGTAAAAGGTTTTAAAGATAGAGAACACCTCATTTTTGTCTTTCATCAAATACACCCAAGTAGTACGAGAAAAATCGTCAATAAAGGTAACAAACCACTTGTAACCATTCAAAGCAGAAATAGGAGATAGACCCCACACATCAGTATGAATAATCTGAAAAGGACTAGGAACTTTTATTCAAACTCAAACATAAAAGTGGCACGATGGTGTTTGCCAAGTTCACATGCGTCACAAAAAACATTAGAAGCAGTCTTATTGTTTAATAAAGGCGGAAATAAGTGACTAAGAAGTGAAAAAGGTGGATGTCCTAGTCTCTGGTGCCACAGCCAAGCCTCTCTAAGAAGAGTCTCCCTCAATGAATGACGAGCACTCCTGGTCAAACTTCCACTCTCAGCTTCATTGGGCATCAGATAATAGAGTTCATTAGATTCCCTACCACTGCCAATCTTCTTCTTTGTGGAGAGGTCCAGAAAAACATAGTGGGACGGGAAAAAAATTACACAACAATTAAGATCTCGAGTTATTTTATTAATTGAAAGAAGATTTGTCGAAAAAATAGGAACATGAAGAACCAAAGATCAAGGCAGTGAGTTAGAGGCATGAATGACACCTTTACCAGAAATAGAAGTAAAATTACCATCTACAGTTCTAACTTTATCTTTACCTGAACAGGGAGCATAAGTAGAAAAAACAGAGGACAAACCAGTCATATGATCAGAAGCCCCGGAATCAATAATCCATAGTTGTTGAGAGTGAGAATGTAAGGCACTAGTAAAATTAGCAAAATTACCTTCTTGGGCAAAAGAGGTCGAAGAGCTCGTAGGAGTATCCAACTGTGCCATAATACGCCTCAGTGTCTCCAAATCAGAACTACTAATACTCCCAGTAGTCGGAGAAGGTGACGGGGACTCCTCTGGATAACTAGGATCAGGTCCATTAGACAAATGAGCACGGGTCCATTTCCCCTGCCACCGTCCACCCCCCTTCCTTTCGCTATGGGAGGTCGGCCATGGAGCTTCCAGCATGTTTGACGAGTACAATGTTCTAAAAATCCCTAGGCGGTAGGCGGGCCGCAAGGGGGGGCCTAGGGCCTAGGGCCTAGGGGCCTAGGCGGAGGCCTAGTATTTTAAAACAAAATTAATAATATATAAACAATTCTGATAGACCAATAAAAAAAAAAAATCATATTATCAAATATCAACAATGTAATTTAAATTGATGCTTACCAACAAACTGAGCTTCCAACTCTGCTTCTCCATATTGCTCCAACACTCTATCTCCATCAGATTCAAACTCATACTCCTCATCACCCTCTTCTTCTGTATCCTCATTAGATACAAAATCGACTTCATGAAGGTCTCGTGACTCGTGAGTCGTCTTCTCTCTCTCTCTCTCTCTCTCTCTCTCTCTCTTAATCTTGGTAGTCAATTGAATGAACGACTGTGGTGTGGTGGCTTAGGGGATTATTAGGGTTTTACCCTTGTTATTATTTCAAGAAAATGACAATTCTACCCCTAGGCCTCCTGGGCCGCCTAGGCCTAGGCGGCCTCCTGGGCCGGCCTAAGAGGCCTAGGCCGGGCCTAGAGCAGGCCTGAATCCCTGTGGGATTTTTGCAAGGATTAGGTGAAAATCCAGGCGGTTGGGCAAGGCCTAGGGCCTAGGCGGGGCCTAGGCGGAGGCCTAGGAGGATTTTTAGAACACTGGACGAGTATGATAAGGCATATTGCAGTAATCACAGAACTGCTTACTCTTGTCTTCCACAGTCTCATCACTTTGGTTCTTTGGAGGATACGGACCCTTACCCCCTCTCTGGTTGGAGGAAATCAAGGCTGACCTATCAGTAGTGGTGGAGGGAAGCATAGCTGATCGGCGACTCTCCTCATTCTGAACGTAGGAAAACGCTTCCCGAAGGTTAGGTAATGGTTCCGTCCCAAGAACCCGACTCCTCACCTGATCAAACTCGGAGTTGAGACCAGCTAAAAATTTGAAAATTCTCTCTCTCAATATAATCCTCAAAGCTAGCTGCATCAGTAGGACAAACTGGACGGTAATTCTTTAAATGATCAAGACGTTTCCACATTGTGGAAAGTGAGGTATAATATTGAAGTGTAGTACGCTCCCCCTGAATTTCAGCCTCAATACTTCTACGTAGTTCATAAACTTGAGCAACGTTACCTTTCCGAGCGTACGTCTGAGCGAGAGTATCCCAGATATCTTGTGCAGTTTCCATCTCCAGGTAGAACTCGGCAATCGTAGGCTCCATAGAGTGAACAAGCCAACTCATCACCAGATAATTATCGGTCTCCCACTTGGCGTAAGTGGGTTCCTCACGACTAGGTGCCTTAAGCGTGCCATCAACATAGCCAAACTTTGCTCTACTCCGGAGCCAAAAAGTGGCAAACTGAGACCAAGAGATATATTTTTCAGCATTGAATAAGACAGTAGTGATTTTCGAACCTAGGTTCTCGGTGACGAGGGAATGCCTCTCATTACCTATAGGAGAACTCACAACCCCAGTAGTGGTTGTAGGGGACTTTCCGATCTCCAAATCTTCTTTCGACATGTTGAGAATATCTCTTGGTCTGAACACACGGCTGAAAAGGTAACCCTAGTCATCAGATATCCAATCTATGGACAGATCATTGTCCGATTACGGACCTGAATACACACTCTGGAAAGGTCGATCAGCACATCAGATTGGACAGCTTGTAGTCAATCCGAAGAAAACAGATTTTATAAAGTGAAGAGGTAAGAGAAAGTCAGTTCAGGGCTGTTGGGTGAAGAATTATTGGGCTGAGTAGATCGATCCAGCCTGGGAGGCTTGGTAAGGGGTTGACGCAGGTGGAGATGGCTGGGTATGATGTCGGTGCAGGCTGGAGGATGGCTGGTGGGGTACGGCGCAGCCTGGTATGGGTCTGGTGGGGTTTGGCGCAGGCTGTGGTAGGTTTGGTGGGGTTCGGCGTAGGTATTGGTAGGGCTGGTTGTGGTGGTGAGTGGTGGTGAGAAACCCTAGTTAGGGTGGCTCTGATACCATGTTGGACAATATTTCCACCAAAACTTAGAGAGAACTATCGTTCCTCTCTATGATTTTATTAAAACAGTCTGAGAATAGAGAAAATAAAATATTACAAAGTAGTCCTAATAATACCCAACTATACAAAACACCCAATTATGCTTGGGAGATGTGGGGGCATCTTGGCTTACAAAAGTTTTAATAGGATTTTAATGACTAGAAAAATGCCTGATGAGTGGAGGAAGAGCATCCTAGTGCCTATATATAAGAGTAAAGGAGATGTACAACAATGCAACAACTATAGAGGTATTAAGTTGATGAGCCATACTGTGAAGCTATGGGAGAGAGTGATGGAGCATTGCTTAAGAGGTGCAACATCAGTGTCAGAAAATCAGTTTGGATTTATGCCTGGGAGATCAACTATGGAAGCAATTTATTTACTTAGAAGACTAATGGAAAAGTATAGAGAGAAGAAAAAAGATCTACATATGGTTTTTATTGATTTAGAGAAAGCTTATGATAAAGTGCCTAGAGATTTAATTTGGTGGGTGCTTGAGAAGAAAGGAGTGACCAAGGCCTGCACCAGGGGTCGTCCTTGAGCCCTTATTTGTTTGCCCTAATTATGGATGAATTGACTAGACACATTCAAGATGAGGTCCCATGGTGTATGTTGTTCGCAGATGATATTGTCTTGGTTGATGAGACTAAAAGGGGACTCAACACTAAACTAGAAGCTTGGAGAGAAGCACTGGAGACTAAGGGGCTAAAGATAAGTAGGACGAAAACAGATCATGGAATGTACTTGTAAATGTGTGGAATCACAATATATTGAATGAATAAAAAGAAGATTACAAGAGCCTATATATAGGCTTCCAACACCTAGACTAAATCACTAACTAAGCGATGTGGGACAACACATATACAGTAATACACACTATTAACACTCCCCCTCAAGCTGGAGCATACATGTCATATGCACCAAGCTTGTTACAAATATTTTTCACTCGAATCCCTCCTAATGCTTTAGTAAATAAATCGGCTAACTGATCGGCAGACTTCACATGCACTGTATGAATAACATTTTCCAAAAGCTTCTCTCGAACAAAGTGACAATCGACTTCAATGTGCTTTGTCCTTTCATGAAAAACGGGATTAGAAGCAATATGAACTGCAGCTTGATTATCACAAAATAAACTCATTGGAGTAGTTTGAGTAAACCCAAGTTCCTCTAATAAATGCTTCATCCATACTAGCTCACAAGTAGTGTGGGCCATTGCTCTGTACTCCGATTCTGCGCTAGACCGAGCTACCACGGTTTGTTTCTTGCTTTTCCATGAAACAAGGTTGCCCCCAACGATAACACAATAGCCAGTAGTGGATCTCCTATCACCAGGAGAACCTGCCCAATCTGCATCAGTGTAACCTTCAACTCGTATGTGACCATGGTCTTTGTATAACAAACCACGTCCTGGATCACCTTTGAGATATCTCAAAATGTGCATCACTGCATCCCAATGGGTTGTTCGAGGACAATCCATAAACTGGCTAATCACACTCACAGCGAATGCAATATCAGGTCTAGTTACTGTTAGATAATTAAGCTTCCCTACTAGACGTCTGTACTGTTCTGGGTCATCAATGAGCTCTCCCTGATCTGGTAACAACTAAATATTAGGATCCATAGGAGAATCCAAGGGCTTGGATCCTAACATGCCTGTTTCAGAGAGGAGATCAAGAACATACTTTCTTTGAGAGAGACAAATCCCTTCACTAGATCTAGCCACTTCAATGCCCAGAAAGTATCTAAGTTGTCCCAAGTCTTTAGTTTGGAACTGCTTTTGCAAGAAGTGCTTCAACTCCTGAATTCCCTTGGAATCATCTCCAGTTATAACAATATCATCAACATAAACAACAAGTAGGATTTTACCTGCGAAGAGTGCTTATAAAAGACAGAATGATCAACACCACACCGCTGGAGACCAAATTGTGCAACGACTTCACTAAATCTTCCAAACCAAGCACGAGGGGACAGTTTCAGACCATATAGGGACTTCTTCAACCGACAAACCATACTAGACTCCCCCTGAGCAACAAACCCAGGTGGTTGCTCCATATAAACCTCCTCCAAAAGAGTGCCATTGAGAAATGCATTTTTGACATCTAACTGATGTAACGGTCAGTGATAAGTAGCAGCAAGAGAGATAAAGAGACGGACGGATGCAATCTTGGCAACCAGAGAGAACGTCTTGGAATAATCAAGACCATAAACCTGAGTATAGCCCTTGGCAACAAGACGTGCTTTCAATCGATCAAGGGTACCATCAGGATGCATTTTAAAAGTAAAAATCCAACAACACCCAACCACAGATTTCCCAGAAGGAAGAGGTACCAATTCCCAAGTACCAGTTTCTGTCAAGGCAAGCATCTCATCCTCCATAGCTTGTTTCCAACCGGAATGGGAAAGTGCCTCTGCTGTAGACTTAGGAATAGTTGGAGTAGAAGAAGTAGGCAATTCATCAAAGTAGTAAAGACCTTCGGATTCATGCCCGACGCCAATCGTCCTCCGAGTCGTCAAATCCTGAATAAGAACAGAATCAGGGAAAAAGGAAACACAAGCATTAAGATCTTTAGTCAACTTCGCAACAGATATCAAATTAAAGGGTGAACAAATAAAAAGAACAGATGATAAGGATAAAAACGGGGATAATTGGACAGTCCCTATGCCTTCAACGGGCATAGAAGAGCCATCTGCCAAAGTAACGGGAGGTAAAGATGAGGACGGTTCAAGAGACGAAAAAAGGGTGGATATACCTGTGAGATGATCGGTGGCAGCAGAGTCAATTACCCAAGGACGAGTACGGGAAGTAAGACAAGCGGTAGAGGTACCTTTCTGAGCAAGCGAGGTACTAGGAGCAGAGGCATGCTGATAGGCCTGGAACTGAAGGAATTGAGAGTACTCTTCACCAGAGATGGAAAGCGGATCACCCTCAGCAGGAGCATGAGAAGATGGCGAAGCATCGCTAGAGACAACAGCATGTGCAAATCGAGCAGGGCGACCAACAAGATCCCAACATGTCTCCTTATAATGACCATCCTTATCGCAATTGGTGCAATGAGGACGACCACCACGACCACGACCCCCATATCCACCACGATTACCACCACGGTAACCACCACGACCACGACGGGGATTACCATCACCCCGACCAGTAGTGGAGGGCGGAGCCTGAGTAACTAAGGCAGAATGATCAGTAACAGAGGAAGTAGAACCCTGATCACGAGACGTACTCCGGAGAACACGCTGGTAAGTCTTAGCAAGAGAAGGCAGAGAGGCACCCCCTAGAATCTGGGATCGAACAGGCTCAAAATCAGGTTTTAAACCAGCAAGAAACTTCATTACGGCCATTTGCTCCCGCTGTTCGTGCTGTTTTTTTGCATCAGTAGTAATGGGCATAACACCGTTCAATTCTTCAACTAACCGTTTGAAGGAGGCAAAATACTCAGTAACTGAGAGATCACTTTGCTGCAATTGAAAATACTGAGAGGAGAGATCATACATCCGAGTGAGATCGCTGGAGAATAAAAGATGTGCATAATCCCAAATATCCTTACAGGTGCCTAAGTGACCACTCATATCCGCAATATGTGGTTCCATACAGTTCCAAAGGAGGGCAACGATTTGGGCATCCATTTGTTTCCATGTCTTGATGGCCTTGTCATCGGTGGTGGGAGAAGACTCGGTAAGGTGATCATCAAACCCCAAGCCAGTGAGAGCAATATTGACAGCCCGGGACCATTGGAGGAAATTAGATCCATTCAACTTCCTAGTGGTGAGTTGAGGAAGAGCTTTGGACTCCATGGAGATTGAAAGAAACAAAATGGAAGCGCAAAGAAGCCAAAAAATGTAACACAGAAGCAGATCGGAGCCCAAAAACCTTGAAAAAAGAAGCCAAAAGGGTGCCGGAGGGTCGCCGGAGCTGCTGGAGGGTTGCCGGAGGGTCGCCGGAGCTGCTGGAGGGTCGCCGGAGTCAGGCGAGGGTCGCCGGAGGGTGGGCTGAAGGGATGGTGCGGCGGCTGCTTGTTTGACTTTTAGGGTTAGGGTTTTGACTGTAGGGGCTGCGGTTGAGTGAGAAAGAAGCTCTCGAATTTCTTACGGAAATCCGGCAATGATAATGAACTCTCGAATCCTAACTAAGGATCGGCAAGATGAGCAAACCCAAGAACGATTGCTCTGATACCATGTAAATGTGTGGAATCACAATATATTGAATGAATAAAAAGAAGATTACAAGAGCCTATATATAGGCTTCCAACACCTAGACTAAATCACTAACTAAGCGATGTGGGACAACACATATACAGTAATACACACTATTAACAGTACTTTTAGCAGCAGTGGAAGTAGAGACAACGAAGCAGTGAAGATCGAAGATCAGGAGATCCCAAAGAGGGAACACTTTCACTATCTAGGTTCAATGATCAGTAGAGACGGAGAGATTGGTGATGACGTGACCCATAGAATTAAAGTGGGCTGGCTTAAGTGGAGGAGTGCTTCTGGAGTATTATGTGACCGGAGAATACCAGCAAAATTGAAAGGAAAATTTTATAGGACAGTTATTAGGCCAGCTATGCTCTACGGGACAGAGTGTTGGGCAACTAAGAAACAACACATTAGCAAAGTGAGTGTAGCGGAGATGAGGATGCTAAGATGGATGTGTGGTAAGACTAGGAAAGATAGAATTAGAAATGAGTACATCCGAGAGATTGTAGGAGTGACACATATTGAGGATAAGTTGAGGGAGAATAGACTTAGATGGTTCGGCCATGTGCAACGAAGACCTGTAGATGCACCTGTGCGAAAGAGTGATAAGATCGTAGTGCCTGGAATGGTTAGAAGGAGAGGCAGACCTAGACTGACTTGGGAATATGTAGTTCAACAAGATATGAATATATATAATTTAAATAAGCATATAGCTCTTGATCGTGCAGAATGGAGAAAAAGGATTCATACAGCCAACCCCAATTGATTGGGACACAAGGCTTGGTTTGGTTTGGTTTGGTTATACAAAACACGCAATTATAAAATAATAACACAAAATACTCAACAGTTATCACTTAACAAATTCGTAGGAGTTGAATGAGTGAACACAAGTTCATCTAACATATGTTTCAGCTTCACTAATTCACAAGTAGTGTGCACCATAGCCCTATACTCAGAGTGCACCGAGCAACAACTGCCTGCTTCTTTCTTTTTCACGGCACAAGGTTACCTCCAAGCATTACACAGTAACTAGTGTTGGTCCTGTAGTCACTAGGAGAGCCAGCTCAAGTTGCATTAGTGTAAGCTTCAATGGTTCAACGCATATGTGACCATGAACTTTACATATCAAGCCACGTCCAAGAGTGCTCTTAAGATATCTCAAGATACACACTACAACATCCCAATGGGTTATTCGAGGAGAATCCATAAACTCGCTAATCACTATAATTGCAATATCGAGCCTAGTAAAGTTAACCAACTAGGCACCTTTACTGTCCTGGATCGTCAAATAACTCTCCTTGATATGTCCAGGGTCTTAGATCCCAACATTCCTGTCTCTGTGAGTAAGAGCGTGCTTCCGTTGAAATAGACACATTCCTTCACTTGATCTGACTAATTTAATATATTAGTATCTAAGTTGCCTCAAATCCTTAGTCTGAAACTTATTTTACAAGAATAGTGTCAACTCTTGGATTCCCCTAGCGTCATTGCTGTTTATAACAATACTATCAACATTAGCAATCAACATAATTTTTACCTACCATAGCTTGTCTGTAAAAGACAGTGATCCACACATCGGTGAACATATTCCTTGATCTGACCACTTCAATATCCAAGCTATATCTAAGTTGCCCCAAATCCTTAGTTTGAAACTTATTTCACAGAAATAAGTTAAACTCTTGGATTCCCCTAGAGTCGTTGCTGGTTATAACAATATTATCAACAGAAACAATCGACAAAATTTTTACCTACCGTCGCGTATCTGTAGAAGACAGTGATCCACTGAGGTCCAAATTCATATTCCTTCACTTGATCTGACCAATTCAATATCCAAGAAATACCTAATTTGCCCCATATCCTTAGTGTGAAACTTACTTTACAGAAATAACTTCAACTCTTCGATTCCCCTAGAGTCATTGCTGGTAATAACAATACTATCGACAAAAACAATTAATAATTTAACCTATCGTAGTGTGCCTGTTAAAGACAGTGATCCACACATTGTTAAAGTCCAAATTCAGAAATCACATCGCTGAATCTACTAAACCAGGGGCAAGAGGACTGCTTCAGGCCATATATGAATTTTTTTCAATTGACAGCACCATACTAGACTCCCCTGCTGACAATATGTTTAGCCAAACTTAGGGTTGACAATTTGTCAGACCCAATATATATTAACCAAAAGAAGAAGAAAAATAAAATATTACATAGAGGTCCCTGAACTAAGAAATAAATAAAACAACATAATAAAAGATTATAACTCTCAACACTCCTCCTCAAGCTGGTACAAATATATCTCTCATACCCAACTTGCCTAGAACAGTGTGAGATGGCCGACTCCTAATTCCTTTGGTGAGAACATCTGCAACTTGATCACCGTTCTTCACAAAGGGAATGCAAATAGTACCACTATTGAGATTTCCTTAATGAAGTTCAGATCAATCTCCACATTTTTGGTTCGATCTGTTGAGTTTCATTAGTTATAAATGTATTACTCCCTCCGTCCCATTTTATGTGTCCATCTTTCCTTTTTGGGATGTCCCAAAATTGTTGTCCACTTTCCTAAATTAGTATATAAATTTTACTTAGTTTCCCCAACTACCCTTCCTTGCAATCAATACCAAAATAAAATAATAATAAAAAAAGTGCAATGATTATGGGTAATTGTGGAAAGTAGGTGTAGATTCTTTTTGTCCCCTTAAATAGTTGGACTCCCCAAAATGGACACATAAAATGGGACGGAGGGAGTATTTATTTTATGAATAGTATAGGGACTTGTGTGTAATTACTTGTTCTCTTGTTATTATAAATAAAGAGGTCTCACAGTTGTGAGATTGAGCCTTCAATAATATTGTGTAATGTTATTCAACATGGTATCAGAGCCTCCCTAAATTAGGGTTTTGTCACCACCACCAGCCGCCTACCATCACCACCATCAGCCGCCACCCTAACCTTAACCCTAACCCTAGCCGACCCAACGAGAGTTTCATCGCGAAGTTACTGTTCATCGCAGCACTATTCATCGCAGCACTGTTCATCGCGCACTGTTCTTCGTAACACTATTCATCGCAGCACTGTTCATCGGGTTACTGTTCATCGCACCACTGTTCACGCAGCACTATTCACACCTAGCCGCAATAATTTTTTGAGAACATTGTTTGCTCCTAGTTTGTTCGTCTTCGATCCGTAAGCGGATCTATGTTTAATTAGATCGGATCATCTTAGGCTTCCCTTGACCACCATCCCTTGATCATCTGCATCCTTCATCATGTCAAAAGATGATGTGATATCTGAGAAATCTATTGCCGCCTCTTCAGGTTCTTCTATGGGTAACGAAAGACAGTCGTACGTTACTAAGAATCCGGGTTCCAAAATCACCACTGCGTTGTTCAATGGTGCTAATTACCTCTCATGGTCCTAATCGGCAACTTTATGGCTCCGTAGTCGATATAAATTCGGTTATGTGGATGGTTCAGTCAAGGCCCCTACTCGTGATGATCCGACATATCTCAAGTGGGAAGGTGATAATTCTCTTGTTATGAGTTGGCTAGTTTATTCTATGGAACCCGAACTTGCAGATCCATTCTTATCTATGGGCACGGCCAAAGATATTTGGGATACTTTAGCTGAAACATATTCCCATCAAGGGAATGTTGCCCAAGTGTATGAACTTCGAAGAGCAATTCAGGACGAAGTTCAAGGGAATCGCACTACTCTCCAGTATTTCACCGCTCTAGGCTCTCGTTGGAAGCGACTTGATCATTTAATCACATTTCATCCCTCTAATCCAACTGATGCTGTGGGTTTTCAGAAATACGTTGAAGGGGAAAGAATCTTCAAGTTTTTAGCAGGTCTTAGGCCAGAGTTTGATCCAGTTCGTGGTCGTATTTTGGGTATTGTTCCCCTTCCATCTCTTCGAGAAGCTTTTTCTATTGTGCAAGATGAAGAAAGTCGCCGCTCTGTTATGTTGCCTTCTTCATCGACAGATAGGTCAGCCTTGGTATCCTCTAATCAACGGGGCGGCAAGGCCTTTACTCCTCCGAGAGAACCCCAGTATATGGGACGTGACACCAACAATAATAGACCTTGGTGTGATCATTGCAATCGTCTCGGATACAGTCGCGAGACATGTTGGAAGCTTCATGGGCGTCCTTCCTTTCCCAGGGGACGTGGTGGTGGCCGTCATGGTGGTCGTGGTCCTCCACGAGCTCATTTGACTACTGACTCATCTCCGTCTGAGGAGAAAGATACTCTTGCCTCAGCTCCTCCATCGTCTTCTCCAGCAGTGGGAAACATCAGTAGTGCCGATATCGAAACACTCCGCCGTATTATGACTCAGTTGAACACTCCATCTGCCTCTACTTCCTTTGCCCAGTCAGGTATTTTTGCTAATTTTTCACATGCCTTACATGCTGATTCTAGTCAACCATGGATTATTGACTCCGGAGCTTCTGATCACATGACCGGTCTTTCCTCTGTATTCACTTCTTATACCCCAAGTTCTGGTAAAGAGAAAGTTAAAACTGCAGATGGTTCTCTTTCATCCATCTCTGGTAAAGGTGTCATTAAAATTTTTAATTCATTACCTTTATCTTCAGTACTTCATGTTCCTAATTTCTCTACTAATCTTTTATCCATTGCTAGGATTACTCATGATCTTAACTGTAGTGTTACCTTCTTCGCATCTCATTGTGTCTTTCAGGATCTCTCCACGAAGAAGGTGATTGGCAGTGGTAGAGAGGAGAATGGCCTATATTTTCTGCTGCCAGAGGGAGCCACACAGGGAAACTTACCACAAGCAGCTCATCATATACAGAGAGAGACTATTCCTAGGGAAGCTTGGTTATGGCATCAGAGATTAGGCCACCCTTCGTTTTATTTACTTCGTTTTTTATTTCCTTCTCTTGTCAGTAATAAAAGTGTTTCCAACATTTCTTGTGAGGCTTGTGAGTTGGGAAAACATCATCGTGCAACTTATAATTCTAGTTTTAATAAAAGTACTGTTCCATTTGTTGGGGTCCTTCTCCTATTATCACTCTAAATGGCTATAAGAGGTTTGTTACCTTTATTGATGACTGTACTCTCACTACTTGGGTTTATTTGATGAAGGATAAGAATGATGTTTTTTCCATCTTTAAATCCTTTCACAAAATGATATGCACACAGTTTAGCACAGTTGTCAAGGTTGTTCGGTCTGACAAAGGGGGGGAATACATCTTTGGTGGTCTCACTCACTATTTTTCTGAACATGGAATGATCCATCAAACTTCTTGCACTAACACCCCTCAGCAAAATGGTGTTGCAGAGAGAAAAAACCGTCATTTGTTAGAATCAGCCAGGTCTATGCTCTTCTCTATGCATCTTCCCAAGTCTTACTGGGGGGAAGCAGTCCTAACTGCATCCTATCTTATCAACCGTCTTCCTTCTCGTGTCCTTGGTAAGAAATCTCCAATTGAACTTCTTGCTTAGTCATCCTCCATTTTTCCCATTCCTCCTAAAGTGCTTGGTTGTGTGTGTTTTGTCCACAATCATTCTCCTTCTCGTCGGAAGTTAGATCCTCGTTCAGTCAAATGTGTCTTTGTTGGTTATTCTCCAACTCAGAAAGGGTACAAGTGTTATCATCCTACTCGTCGGTGGTATGTATCTATGGATGTCACTTTTGATGAAACACTTTCCTACTTTCAGTCCTCTCTTTCTCCTCTTCAGGGGGAGATAGACCAGCAAGCAGAGCAGCCTGCTTTCATTGTTCCCTTTCCTATATCTAGCGAGGAAGAGGAAGGAAAAAAAGGAAAAAGAGAGAATGAGGGAGAAAAGAGTGAGCAGAAAAAAGGTGAGGAAGAGTGAGAAAAAGGAGAGAAAAAAGGAGAGGAAGAGAGAGAAGGTAAGGAATTGTTGACGTATACCAAGGATAAGAGGAGACAAATTTTTGGGGCAGCAGAAAAAAGGCACATATCTCCAATCCCGCTTCAATCGCCTTCTAGTGAAGATGATTCAGGTATTTCCTCTCCTTCTATTGCTAATTCTCCAATACCTGTTATTGTTGATCCATTTGATGATGATGATTTAGAAATGCCTATTGCCCTACGAAAGGGAACTAGAGCATGTACTAAACATCCTCTTTCAAATTTTGTTTCATATTCTCATCTCTCTCCATCATATAGGGCATTTGTGTCCCAAATCGATTCTGTGTCTATCCCTAACCATGTTCAGGAAGCTTTGTCTAATCCTAATTGGAAGAATGCCATGGTTGAAGAGATGAAAGCTCTTCACAAAAATGGGACGTGGAAATTAGCAGAGTTACCTCGAGGTAAAAAGACGGTAGGATGCAAGTGGGTATTCACCGTGAAACATAATGCGGATGGGACTGTTGAGAGATACAAAGCCAGGCTTGTTGCTAAGGGCTTTACTCAGACATATGGGGTTGATTACCAAGAGACATTTGCCCCGGTTGCAAAAATGAACTCCATCAGGATCCTTCTGTCGCTAGCAGCAAATCTGGAATGGCCCTTGCATCAGTTTGATGTCAAGAATGCATTTTTACATGGTGACTTGGAAGAAGAAGTGTATATGGATATTCCTCCCGGGTTTGAGGATAGTATTACACAAGGTAAGGTATTTCGCCTCCAGAAATCCTTATATGGCCTCAAGCAATCTCTTAGAGCCTGGTTCGATAGATTTTCTCAAGCTATGATACGATATGGTTTCAGACAAAGCCAAGGCGATCATACTCTCTTTATCAAGCATTCATCACAAGGGAAATTGACTGCTTTGATAGTCTATGTAGACAATATAGTTCTCACAGGCGATGACTTAGTTGAAATGGAACAGTTGAAGACCTATCTTGCCAAGGAGTTTGAAATTAAGGATCTAGGAGATTTGAAATATTTTCTTGGAATTGAAGTGGCACGCTGTAAGGAAGGGCTGTTTATATCCCAACGTAAGTATGTCCTGGATCTCCTAAAGGAGACAGGTTTGCTTGGTTGTAAAGCTGTTGATACTCCCATGGATCCAAATATGAAGCTCAGTGATGATCCCAGTGGAGAACCGGTTGAAAAGGGAAGATACCAGAGACTAGTGGGCAAACTTATCTATTTGGCTCATACCAAACCGGATATCGCTTTCGCTGTTAGTGTGGTAAGTCAATTTATGCATGCTCCTAGACAACTCCATCTTGATGCTGTGTTTAGAATTATGAGATATCTTAAGTCAGCCCCAGGGAAAGGGCTGTTCTTTGCCAAGAATGGTCATACACTTGTTGAAGCCTACACTGACGCTGATTGGGCAGGTTCAGTGATGGATAGGAGATCAACTACGGGGTATTGCACATTTGTGGGAGGTAATTTGGTCACATGGAGAAGCAAGCAGTGGTAGCAAGATCCAGTGCAGAGGCCGAGTTTAGAGCTATGGCACAAGGAGTATGTGAATTATTATGGATTCAGATAGTTTTGACTGATCTGGGGTTTGGGCCAAAGGACTCTATGAAACTGTACTGTGATAGTAAATCAGCCATTAGCATTGCTCATAATCCGGTCCAACATGATAGGACAAAACACGTGGAGATTGACAGACATTTTATAAAGGAGAAGTTAAATTGTGGAAGCATTTGTACTCCATTTGTCAAGTCTGGGGAGCAGCTAGCAGACGTTCTTACCAAGAGTCTAGCAAGTCGTTCGTTTCACTTTATCCTTAGCAAGTTGGGAATGAGAGATATCTTCGCACCAGCTTGAGGGGGAGTGTTGAGTTTCATTAGTTATAAATGTTTTATTTATTTTATGAATAGTATAGGGACTTGTGTGTAATTACTTGTTCTCTTGTTATTATAAATAAAGAGGTCTCACAGTTGTGAGATTAAGCCTTCAATAATATTGTGTAATGTTATTCAACACGATCATGTTGAATCGGATTATTAGCTATACTAATTGCTGCCTTATTATCACAATATATCCTCATAGAATCTGTCGGTTCAACCTTTTAAGTCCTTCAACAATGACTTAATACATAGGAGCTCGCAAATACCTTGGGCCATGGCCCTAAACTCCGCTTCAGCACTAGACCTGGCCAGTACATTCTGCTTCTTACTTGCCAAGTAACAAGATTTCCTCCAACAAATGTGCACAGTACAAGCCCTTTTCAGGAGTGGATTTCAAGTACCGAAGAATCTGAAAAACAGCCCCTTAATGTGACTCGCGGAGAATGCATAAATTGGCTAACAACACTAACTGCAAAAGCAATGTCCGGACGGGTATGAGACAAGTAAATGAGCTTACCAACAAGTCTTTGATAACTCTCCCTATCCACCATTTCTCCATTACTGTCATCACTAAGCTTCTGATGCGGTTCCATAGGTGTGTCACATGTTCTGCTCCCGAGCATTCCTGACTCCTTCAATAAATCAAGGGCATACTTCATTTGGCAAAATAAATATCCCATGCTTAGACCGAGCAAGTTCAATTCCAAGGAAAAACTTCAATGCTCCGAAGTCCTTGATTTCAAATTTAGTGGCCAAATACTTCTTCAACCTTCCCATTTCCTCCCAGTCATCCCTTGTAAGCACAATGTCGTCAACATAAACATTAAGAGCAATGGACTTACCTTGGACCGAGTGTTTGATGAACAATGTGTGATCAGCATGACTCCGTCTGAATCCATATCGGAGCATAAGCCTGTGTAGATCTCTTAAACCATGTTCGGAGACTGTTTGAGTCCATATAATGATTTCATTAGTCTACACACCTTTCCCTCTGTCTTGGAGTCCTCCCAAAGGAACATTCTGTTAACAGAGATTAATCCAAAACTTAGGGTTGACAAATGAGTCACACCCTTGTATATTATTCAGAAATATATGAAAAGAATAATTACAAACTAGTCCCTTTAACTCTAATAATTATAAAATTACATGATATATCTAATACTCCCCCTCAAGCTGGTGTAAAGATATCTCTCAATCCCAGCTTGTCAAGCATATTATGAAACTGTCTAACTCCAACTCCTTTAGAAAGAACATCGGCAAGTTTGTTACTACTCCTCACAAATGGTGTGCAAATGGTTCCATTGTTGAGGTTCTCTTTAATAAATGCCTGCCAATCTTAATGTTTAGTCCTGTCATGTTGAACTGGGTTGTGAGCAATACTAATCGCAGACTTACTATCACAATACAACTTCATGGAATCCTTATGACCGATCTTAAAGTCTTTCAATAGCAATTTTATCCATAGAAGGTCACACACCCCTTGAGCCATTACTCTAAATTCAGCCTTTGCACTAGAACTTGTTACAACGTTCTGTTTCTTACTTTTCCAAGTAACAAGGTTACCACCCATAAATGTGCAATACCCTGAAGTAGACCTTTTGTCTGTCACAGAGCCTGCTCATTCAACGTCAGTATATGCTTCTATTCTGAAATGATCATGCTTACCAAAAAATAAGCCCTTACCAGGAGCAGACTTGGGGTATCTCAAGATCCTGTAAACATCTATTTGTGTCTCATAAGGAGCATGCATGAATTGACTTACTACACTTACAGCAAATGTAATGTCCAGATGAGTATGAGAAAGATAGATTAGCTTCCCTACAAGTCTCTGATATCTCCCCGTCTACCATTTTTTCACTTTTGTCATCGCTTAATTTTTGGTTAGGTTCCACAGGTGTATCACATGCTCTACTTCCAAGCATCCTGGTTTCACTCAAGAGATCTAGGACATACTTTCTTTGAGAGATAAAGTTTCCATGTTTGGACCTAGCCACTTCAACTCCCAGAAAGTACTCAAGCTCCCCTACGCAAGGCTATTTAAGGCGCAAAGGTCTCCTGGAGCCTAGGCGCGAGGCGCAATCTGAGGCGCGCCCCCGAGCGAAGCGAGGCGCAAAAATACATATATTTTTTTTTATATGATATAGCCGGCTGGCTGCCCTTTTTTTAACATATACTACTATTTTCTATAGGATTTTTTTATTTCTAGTATTTTATGCCTAGTGCTCCACCTAAAGATTAAGACATTAAAATATATATATTTTTTAATTTTTTAGTATTTTCTGCCTACTATTTTCTAACTTCTAAAATCTGTTTTTATGTATTTTTGTGTGGGAAAAGATTAGCACATTACAATGCAATAAATACAATAAAAAAATAAGAGAAGGGGAGAAAAAAAGAGAAGGAAAAAAATAAAGAAGCTGATATATTACATTATTTATGCATGATAAGTCAATAACAATAGCCTAGGACCACTGATATTGTATCAATACAGGTAGTAATAGATAGTAATATTGTATTATATTTAAAAGTTGATAATAGTTGGCTGCACTACATTTTAAAATAAAGAAACAAAAAAGAAAGTCAAAAAAGCACCGACTGGAAAACAGACTTCTCAGTCTAGAGTTAGACAAAGAGAGAAGAGGTGGGGAAAGAAGGAAGAAGAATAAGAAAGAAGAAGCCAGAAGAAGAAGAAAAAAAAAAAAGAAGAGAAGAAGACGAAGCAGGAAGAAGAAGGAGAAGAAGAAGAAAAAAACAGAAAACTAGGGCTTCGCGCTAGTTCGCTGGTTCGAAGAGAAGAGAAGGAAGAAGTAAGAAAGAAGAAGAAGAAGAAGAAGAAGAAGAAGAAGATACCTGGCTTCAAGTATGGTTCGCGACTGGTTCGCCGCTCTTTTTCTTCTTTCCTTTCTTTTTCTTTTTTTTTTTTTGATAGGGATTGGGGGATTTGGGGATAAAAATTTGTGATTGGGTCTTCCTTTTTCTAGGCGTGTGCCTCATGCGCCCTGCGCCTCGAGCCTAGGCGCGCCTGGTTGAAGGGGCCTCGCCTTGCCTTAGGCGAGGCTCACTGCTTGAGCCTGCCTGCGCCTCGCGCGAGGCGCGCCTTTCACAACAGAGCCCCTAGGTCTTTTATTTCAAACTGTCTTGCCATGTACTCCTTTAGTCGCTGTATATCCTCCAAGTCTTCACCTGCGAGGACAATGTCACCCACATACACAATAAGTGTAGTAGTCTTACCTTGCAAAGAGTGCTTAATGAACAAGGTATGATCAGCTTGGTTTTGTTTAAACCTGTATCTACACCTAGCGTGTGAAAATCTCTCAAACCACGCCCTATGAGACTGCTTGAGGCCATACAGTGACTTCCTGAGTGACTGAGTCTACATACCTTACCTTCTGTTTTTGGGCTCTCAAATCCAGGAGGGATATCCATGTTCACCTCTTTTCCAAATTGCCATGTAAGAACGTGTTTTTCACATCAAATTGATGTAATGGCCAAACATAGTTGGCTGCAAGAGATAAAAGGACCCTTATAGAGCTTATCTTAGCAACTGGAGCAAAGGTCTCCTCATAGTCTACCCCATAGGTTTGAGTGAAACCCCTAGCAACAAGACGGGCATTAAACCTTTCGATTGTACAATCTACTCTGTGCTTCACTGCACACACCCACTTACACCCCACTATTCTTTTGCCCATAGGTAACTTAGTCAACTCCCAAGCGCCATTCTTATGAAGAGCTTTCATCTCTTCATCCATGGCATGCTTCCACTTGGGATCACCGAGAGCATCCTGGACATGATTAGGAATAGAAACAGAGGCAATATTTGAAAGGAATGAAAGATAAAAAGGAGACAAGTGAGAATAAGACACAAAGTTAGATATAGGGTGTTGAGTACAAGATCTTGTTCGAGTTATTCTATGTGTGAAGTGTATTATTTCGTTATGTGTGTTATTTTGTTTCAAGTCTAGGGACTTGATTGTAATTTTTATTTCTTCTTCTTTATGATTAATATAAAAGGAATCTAACTCATAGTTAGAATCTAAGTTTCACTAAATGCATTATTTTGACATGGTATCAAAGCTATGGTTGTTCTAACCCTAACCAACAACCACCAACCACCACTACACTTGCCACAGCCACCACCATCTTCCATCATTATGCCGTTGACCTATACACCTCCCAGACCAATCGCAACAACTCCAGCACCACCCAGCCAACTCGCCGCAAGCTAGGTACCACCTAGCCATCTCGCTGTCTTCAGGAGGGCTTTCCTTATGTTAAGATCGAAGAGATTCGTCGTTCTGTTATGCTTCCACCTGCATCCACCGAGCGCTCTGCCCTAGTTTCTGTCCCGCCTAGAGAGGGGACCCAACCTACTCCTTTAGACCGGCCTGTTGTGATTTGTGATTATTGTCATTTTCCCCATCATACTCGGGCCAATTGTTGGAGACTTCATGGTCGTCCCTCGGTACTCAGGGAGGTCGTGGAGGTGGTCACGGGGCGGTCGTGGAGGTTGTTCTGGTGGCCGAGGAGTTGGTATTTTCATCATACTACTACTGATACTGAGACTCCTCCGAGTGGCGATACTGCCCCTACTCCTAATCAGGGCCCGTTATCTCCTGCTGAGCTTGATGCTCTCAAGAATTTGATGACCCGGTGTATTTTATCGGCAACTGCTAGTACCTCATCCTCTTTTGCACAATCAAGTAACATTGTCACCCTTGCAAGAGCTTTTCTTTCTCTGTCATCAACCCATTGGATTATAGATTTAGGTGCTTCTGACCATATGTCTCGTTCCTCTGACTTGTTTTGTGACTATAAGCACTGCTTAGGTCATGATAAAGTTCGTATTGCCATGGTACCTTTTCCTCTGTCTCAGGGAAAGGTTTTATTCGTGTCACTCCTTTACCGCTGACTTCAATTTTACATGTCCCTAGTTTCTCCCATAATCTTTTATCCTTGAGTCGTCTCACTCGTGATTTGAATTGTTGTGTAACTTTTTTTTCCTTCTCATTGTGTCTTTCAGGATCTTATCACGAAGAGGGTGATTGGCAGTGGTAGAGAGACACATGGACTTTATATTCTGGATGAAGGAAAAAAGATTCTGGACGGGGAAGAGAAGATTTTTGATGTCGTTTTGAGGAATAGAGCTGAAGATTTAGTGCTTTGGCATAGGAGACTAGGCCATCCATCTTTTTCTTTACTTAAATATATGCTTCCTTCTCTTGTTGAAAAAACTGATATTTCAAATTCCAATTTTTTGTGGGATGCCTGTGAACTTGGGAAACATTTTCGAACTTCTTATGCTCCCCGTAATATTAAGAGTTCTGTTCCTTTTGCTTTAATTCATTATGATGTTTGGGGTCCTTCCCGAACTGTGTCCCTGAAAGGTCATAGATGGTTTGTGTCTTTTATAGATGATTATTCCCGTAATACGTGGTTGTATATGATGAAAGAAAAACGGGAAGTTTACTCTATATTTCATAATTTCCACAAAATGGTAAGTTCCCAATTTGGAGTGGTGGTGAAAGTTTTAAGGTTTGATAATGGAGGTGAGTACATTGATTCAGGTTTAGGTCAGTATTTCTGTTTCCATGGGATTATCCATCAGACTTCTTGCATTGACACTCCACAACAAAATGGAGTGGTTGTGCGTAAGAATCGTCACCTTTTAGATGTTGCGCGGTCTTTACTATTCCAGGTTCAAGCCCCTTGCTCTTATTGGGGTGAGGCAGTGTTAATTGCAGCTTATCTTGTCAACCGTCTCCTTGCGTGTTGGACAAGAAAACACCTGTACAGGTCCATTCTCACTCTTCGCTGTACTCATCCATTCTGTACTCAACCGTATGATTGTCACCTCCACAATGGCTGCAATGAAGAAAACCACGGCCTCTGCCAAAACCACGACCGCAATTGGGATATCCCCCTCGTCCTCTATTACCATTAAAACCTGAATTAGAATTATTGAAACCACGACTACCACGACCCTTATTATTATTAGGAAAATTGTCACGGCCACGAAAGGCACCTGGATAGCCAGTAGAAGTGACTCATGCAGAATTCTCCTTACTGACTGTATCAGAAGAGGCAGAAGGCTCAGTAGTAACTCGAAGAATGCGAGCATATACATTGCTCAATGAGGGAATACTACCATCACTTGCCAAAATTTGGGCCTTAACAGACTGAAGATTAGAATGTAACCCAACAAGAAATTTAGACACATGAAATTCCTCGCGTTGCTTTTTAATAACTTCAACATCATTTGTCACTGGATGATAGTGACTTAACTCATCTATTAACCCTTTAAACATGCTATAGTACTCACTAACAGACTTCTCATTTTGTTGGAGAAGGAACAAGTTTTGATACACATCATAAACCTTAGAAACATTTTTCTCCATTGAAAACATCTCATGAATAGATTCCCATATTTCTTTGGTTGAAGACAAAAACATCACATTTGAAGAGAGAGCAGGTTCCATACTGTTCCATAACCAAGACATAACAATATAATTTTCGGATACCTAAGAACCTAATTGTTGATACCGAGCGAGACATAATTATCATACTCTTTGCTATCATTAGCAGGGGGTGCAGACATGATGTATTTCAATTTCTTTCGAACACTTAAGGCAACTTTCATGGATTGGGCCCACAACAAGTAATTGGACCCATTCAACTTTGTGGTTATAATTTGTATACTAACGACATCAGATGCTGAAATAGAACCTGTCTTTCCGGAACCCAAAGCAGCCATACTATACCAACTATCAATAAGAGCCTTATACCAACAAGAAACAAACTATCAACGAACAGAAAACGACATTAACAATCAAACACAATCATAAACTAACCAATGAGGTCCATAGTGGGTCTTACACAACCCGGAAGGAGATTCCACCAATCAAAAAATTACCCAATTGAGTGCTAATCAATAAGAATCTGTTACCTTGGATGACAGTAGGATGAAGAAGGAAAGGGAAAAATCAGAACAGAGTGATCTGGTGGGTCTCGGCTAGGGTTGTGGGTGTCGGCTGGTCTTGGGTAGGTGATAGCTAGCTTCGGCTAGGTCATGGGAGGTCTAGGTAAAGTCGATTTGGTTTGGGTAGGGCAGTAGGTGCTGCGGCTAGGGTAGATTAGGGGTGTATGGGTCTCGGCTAGGTCAAATATGGTGCATGTGGGTGTAGGTGCTGGGTTGGATGTTGGAATATTTCGTAATATTCCCGCAGTGATTTGCCAAGATATTTTAGGATCTTTGTGATTTATTTCTTTATTTCATTGTAATCGTTTATTTTATTTTCTTTCCTTTTTTCTTTCTCTTAGCTCTTGTACATATTGTGTAACATATTGGGTTATTGAATAAGAACATTTTACCCCATTTTTGATTTCTTCTTGGTGTCAGAGCCAAAAAACCCTAACCTTTTCTTCCCTTCCCTACGCCACCCTTATAGCCTTCGCCCAGTCCCTGCGCCACTTCCCAGCCCTTCGTCCAGCCCCTACGCAGGAACCCTAACCCTAGCCTAGGCCTTGCGACACCACCAGGCCCTCACCCACCTTCTGTGCAGCCTTGGTGCTGCGTCTCCTCTCTGCGCAGCTTGTCTTGCTACGCCTTGCCCTACGGGTCTTTCTATGATGTATTAGAGCTCTTGTCCGTGCTCTCTTCATTTTTTTTGGCTACTCTTTGATTGTTGGTAGCCCTCTGCTTCCTTGTCCTTTTGGTTGGATCTTCTTCTTCAAGGTCTTTCTTATTCATCAAGGTCTTTCTTATTCATCAAGCATGACTGACACTACCGAGGGTGTTGTTGCCTCTGGTTCTCAACCTCGTATGGATCTCTCTCTGTCTCAGCATTCTCTAGCCCAACGAGTTACTAGTGTCCTGTTGAATGGACAAAATTTTGCTGCTTGGTCTCGTTCTCTTCGTCTTTTTCTTGGTGGAAAGGGCAAGCTTGGTTGTATTTTTGACAAGGAAGCTAAACTTGTTGATACTGATCCCAAGCGTGCACATTTGGACATTGATAACTGCACTATTTTGGGGTGGTTTTCAATTCCATGGAGAATCGTATTTATCAGATTTTTATGTACCATGAATCGATACCTGGTCTCTGGAGGGCCTTGACTAAGATGTATGCGCATGCTCATAATGCCTCTCGTATTTTCGAACTTCACCGGGAAATTTCTCAGGCCTCTCAGGACTCTTTACGACTTAGTATTGCCGACTACTTTGGCTTCCTCCAGTCTCGTTGGGAGGAATTGGCCCAGTATGAGCCTCTTTCTGGATTTCCTGCCGACGTTGCTGAAATTGTAGTGCAGCGGTCTGAGAGTCTGTGTACTTATCAGTTTTTGATGGGTTTGAAACCAGAGTTTGAATCTCTTCGAACTCAGATTTTAAACACATCCCCTTTGCCGTCTCTCTATGAGGCCTTCGCTACACTTGATGGTGAAGAGCGTTGTAGGTGCATTATTCAGCCTGTTTAGGCCTGTTTGGCTCCGATTATTGAGCCACCTCCTGTTCCTGATCAGATGGCATTTGCAGCTAATAATGGTGCTCGTCCAGGTGGTAAGAAACCTATCTGTCGCTATTGTAATGGCCTTGGTCACACCAAGGATCGATGCTTCAAACTTCATCCAGAATTAAAGCAACAGTATACCTGTAAGCTTCAGTCACAGGCTCTGAGTCAGCTTCAGTCACAGCTTGGCCAGATTCAGAGTCAGCTTGGTTCTCTTCTTCAGCAGTCATCGGGCTCCTCTTCTACAACCACTACTGCTCTTGCTTTAGGTACTTCCACTGTTTTTCATGTTAAGTTCGGAACTCCGACGTGGGTTCTGGAGTCTGGAGCTAACGTTCATATGACTGGTGAAAGGAAGGCTTTATAGGAAGGAGAAAGATGAGAATAAGACACAAAGTTAGATATAGGATGTTGAGTACAGGATCGAACACCCTTTCGAACAACAATAGGAACATCTAACTTCTATAAGTCAAGAGAGGGTGCATTAGAGGAATTACCTGAATCTTTATTAGAGGGTGTATTAGAGGAATTACCTGAATCTTTATCACTTAGAGAGGCCGGCAATGGCAGTGGAGGAGTAGGAGTAGTACTAACTGTAGAAAAATTATGATTCAAAGTTTGGGTGAGACAGAGTCTCAAGTTATATTAATCACAAAGAAGAGTAATTACAACGATGCCCTTAGGCAATAATAAAACCTTAACAACTCATATTAGACAGCTAATACAACTAATTAAAACATATTTCAACACTCCCCCTCAAGCTAGTGTGAAGATATCTCTCATGCTCAGCTTGCTAAGATAGTAATGATGATTCCTGCTTCCAAGACCTTTGGTGAGGACATTTGTCAGTTGTTCACTAAACTTCACAAACGGGATGCATATCACTCCATTGCTCAATTTTTACTTGATGAAGTGTCTGTCAATTTCAACATGCTTAGTTCGGTCATGTTGTACTGGATTATGGGCAATAATGATGGCTGCTTTATTATCACAGTACAACCTCATCGAATTTGTAGTCTCAAGGCTAAGATCTCTCAAAAGAATTTTTATACACAATAGTTCACAAATTCCTTGAGACATGGCTTGGAATTCCTCTTCAGCACTCGATCTAGATACAACGGCCTATTTCCTGCTACGCCAGGTAACAAGATTTCCTCCAACAAAGGTGCAATATCCTGAGGTAGACCTCCTATCCGTGACTGAGCCTGCCCAGTCTGCATCTGTATAACCTTCCACCTGAAGATGATCATGTACACCAAACAACAATCCTTTTCCAGGCGCCGACTTCAAGTATCTAAGAATACAAAGAACAGCACTGTAGTGAGATTCACGTGGAGCATGCATGAATTGACTAACACCACTTACATCAAAAGCGATGTTTGGACGGGTATGTGACAAGTAAGTAAGTTTGCCTAACAATCTATGGTATCTCCCTCTGTCAACCACTGCTCCATCAGTGTCATCCCCTAGTTTCTGATTAGCTTCTATAGGAGTATCACACGCTTTACTCCCCAGCATGCCAGTTTCTTGGAGAAGATCGAGAACATATTTTCTCTGGTAGATAAAAGATTCCTTGTTTACTTCGAGCCACTCAATTCCCAGAAAGTACTTGAGATTTCCCAAGTCTTTTATTTCAAATTCCTTGGCCAGGTATTTCTTTTAACTCCTGCATATCTTCCACATTGTCTCTTGTCAAGGCAATATCATCCACATACACTATGAGAACGGTGACTTTCCCTTGTGAGGAATGTCTAATGAACAGTGTATGATCACCTTAGCTTTGTTTAAAGCCTTATTTCAACGTAGCTTGAGTAAATCTCTCAAACCATGCTTTTGGAGACTGTTTAAGCCCGTATAGACTTTTTAAGCCTGCAAACTTTCCGTTTGGTTTTAGTGTCTTCAAAACCTAGAGGAATATCCATATATACTTCTTCTGCCAAATCTCCATGTAGAAACGCATTTTTCACATCAAATTGATGTAGAGGCCAATTTAAATTTGTAGCAAGAGATAACAGGATTCTCACAGTATTCATCTTAGCAACTGGGGCAAATGTTTCCTCATAATCTACCCCATAGGTTTGTGTAAAACCTTTTGCAACTAACCGAGTTTTGTACCTTTCAATGGATCTATCTACCTTATGTTTGACTGCAAACACCCACTTGCACCCCACTGTCTTGTGCCCTCTAGGTAAGTTAACCATTTCCCAGGTACTATTCTTGTGGAGTGCTTTCATCTCTTCAATTATAGCATATTTCCATTTGGGATCAGAGAGTGCATCCTGTACATGGTTAGGACAGACACAGAAGCAAGATTGGACACAAAAGCTTTATGGGAAGGAGGGAGGCGGCTATAAGAGACAAAGTTAGATATGGGATGTTGAGTACATGACCTAACACCCTTACGTGTAGCAATTGGAATATCTAGATCATCAATGACAGGAGTGGAATCAATGATAGGAGAATCAATATTAGGAGTAGAATTAGAGTTACCTAGGTTCTTATCAGGAGAAAGAAGTGGAAGTGGCGGATCTGGAGCAATGGTCTTGTCTTTCATCCTCCAAGTTCTTCGCTGATAAACTACATCCCTTTTTTCTAGGTCTCCTCCTCTTTTTCTTGTGGGTTCCTCATCTGCCTCTCTATCTATTTCATCTCATTTTCAATCGTCCCCAATATCTCAAATAGATTAGAGACAGTAACGTTAGGCATCGACACAAGTCCATCACTAGGAGTAGTAGAAATCTCAACACTATCAGGCAACTCTTCTATATGCCTCGTCTCCCCCTAAAGAGGTGTCTGAGGAGTGAAATAAGATTGTTCCTCGAAAAAAGTGACATCCATGGAGACATACCACTTCCGGGTAGGAGGATGGTAACACTTATAGCCTTGCTGTGTTGGAGAGTAACCAACAAAGACACACTTAATAGCACTAGGATGAAGTTTCCCTCGTGTTGGGGCATGGTTATGAACAAAACACATACAGCCATAGGAGGGATAGAAAACGATGTAGAAGGACTAGAGAGTACTTCAATTGGAGACTTTTTGTTGAGTACTTGAGTAGGCAACCGATTGATGAGATAGGCAGCCGTTAAGACTGCTTCTCCCCAGAAAGACTTTGGAGCCTGAGTAGAGAATAACTTAGACCTAGCAGTGTTTAAGAGATGTCTATTCTTACGTTCAGCAACCCCATTCTGTTGTGGGGTGTTGATATAAGAAGATTGATGAATTATGCCATGATGCAAAAAATAATCTTTAAAACCAGATTTAAAATAGTCCGCCCCATTATTTGATCGAATAATTTTGACACGAGCATCAAATTGAGTACATATCATTTTATGAAAATTTTTAAAGATTGAGTGGACTTCACCCTTCTCTTTCATCATGTATACCCAAGAAGCACGAGAACAATCATCAATGAATGTGACAAACCACCTATGACCTTTTAGTGCAACAATTCTAGAAGCACCCATCAGAATGAATAAGAGAAAAAGGAACAGTAAGTTTATTATTACTGGGATAAAAAGAAGCACGATGGTGCTTGTCAAGTTCACAATCCTCGCATCGAAAGGTGGATACATTTTTATTTGACACTAAAAGAGGAAATAAAAATTGAAGTAAACTAAAGGCAGGATGTTCAAGACGTCTGTGCCAAAGCATGATATCACCAGAAGTTGAGCCAGCTAGAGTAGTATGATGTGCCAAATGCGATTGTTCTTGTGGTTCCAGAAGATAAAGACCACTCTACCACTGCCAATCGTCCTCATGATAAGGTCTTGAAAAACACAATGGGAAGGGAAAAAAGTGACGCTACAATTGTGATCACGAGTAATACGACTGATAGATAAGAGATTATTGGCAAAACTAGGTACGTGCAAAACAGAAGATAAAGACAGTGAGGGAGAGACACGGACTAAACCTTTGCCTGAAACCGAAGAAACGGTTCCATCAGCAATCTTGACTTTATCTTGTCCTGAATATAGTTTATAATCGGAAAACACAGGATAGAACCAGTCATATGGTCAGATGCCCCAGAATCAATAATCCAAGGGTGACTAGATTTAGAATGGAATGCACTCACAGAAGTGGCTGAGTTACCTGAATGAGCAAAAGATGATGAGGCAGTAGTAGGTGTATCCAGTCTAGACATCAAGTGACGGAGAGTCTCCAAATCTGAGGGAGATAATGCAGTTGATGAAGTTGGAGGTGAATTAGCAACGACGGAGAAATCAACAACCTCTGTATGATGAGCACGAGAACCACCACCATGGCCCCCAACGTTGCCTCCACGGCCACCATGACCCCTAGACTCTCCCGAACGGCCCCCTCAACCTCCTTGTGGATAACCATGAAGTATGTAGCATGTTTCCCTAGTGTGATATTTGGTATTACAGTAATCACAAAACTGCTTTGATTTGTCAGAAGAACTGGACTCACTCGTAGTATCACGACCACGGTTCCCATCTTGATGAGGAGCAGAAACTAAAGCAGATCTCTCCGCAGATGCAGGTGGAATCATGGTGGAACGCCGACTTTCCTCGTTCTGTATATAAGCAATGGCCTCCTGAAGAGAAGGCAAAGGATCCATACCTAGAACACGACTGCAAACTGGATCATACTCAAATTGAAGGCCTTCAAGAATTTAAAAACCCTTTCTTCAGCAACTAGTTTGTTATAAGTAGTGGAATAAGTGGGACAAACTGGCTTGTAGTCCAAAAGATGATCCAGGCGCTTCTAATTGGTAGATAGGGACGTGAAATATTGGAGAACACGCATCTCCCCCTGTTCAGATCGACCAATTGTCCGCCTCAACTCAAATATTTGGGCAGAATTGCCCTTTCTGGAATAAGTACTGGCCATGGTCTCCCAAATGTCCATGGCAGTCGTCATGTCCAAGGACCCCTCACCAATCTTTGGGATCATAGAGTGAACAAGCCAAGTCATGATAGTCGCCATGTCCAAGAACCCCTCACCAATCTTTGGGATCATAGAGTGAACAAGCCAAGTCATGACAATGGAGTTTTCCATCTCCCATTATCACAAGTGGCATCCTCGGTGCTAGGTGCTTTGATTTTGCCGTTGATGTACCCTATCCTTCCTCGGCCCTTAAGAAACAAGGTCATTGACTGGGACCAAGCCAGGAAGTTTTGGCCATTGAAGAGAGAAGTAGTGATATTTAAGTTCGGGTTATCAGGATGAGCAACAACAATGTTCTCAGTCCGAAGTGGCTGCGAATTCACGGTCTCTTTTTCTGGATCATCCGACATCTTAAATAGTCTCGCAAAGCAAACCTGCAACAATCACAGTTGACGGAATTGAAACTGGTACCAACAGAGGGGTAGCACACGCAAAGGAAATAAGGTCACAACACCATAAATGATGCCAAAATATTACCTTTGATCACGGGTCTATAGAAGGACCAAAAAATACACGGATGAATTAACTCCAATCAAAACTCAAATCTATGGATGCAGCAAAAAGCAAAACAGAAGATGTAGAGAAGAATGATGGATGTTGGAGGTCTACCAGACCATGTGGGGCTGTAACAGAGATGGGTAGAGGCTGGGGGGCTGCGGCTAAGTCAGTTGGGGCTGGGGTGGCTGCGGCTAGGCAAGGGAAGGGCTGCGGCTAGGCCTGGGTGGAGGGCTTTAGGGGCTGCGGCTAGTCTGGTGTGTGCTGGGTAGGCTGCGGGTGGTGGTAGGTTGGCTGTGGTGGTTGTTGGCTGGTGGTGGGATGGTGTTTAGGTGGTGTATGGTGGTGGTGTAACCATGGGATCTTCAATCCCCCTTGGGGAGGCTTTGATACCATGTAGAAAAATTCTGATACAAACCTTGGTTAAGACAAAGAGTCTCAACCCTAATTATATTAATCACAAAGAAGAGTAATTACAAATTTACAACGATGTCCTTAGGCAATAATAAAACCTTAACAGCTCATATTAGACAGCTACTACAACTAATTAAAACATATTTCAACACTAGCTTCTGAGTCTCTCTGATTTTTCTTTTACTCCATGTCCCGTTGGAATAAACTCTCAACACATTCTCCCCTTGCCTCTCAATCTCAATTTCCTCTTCTTCTTCAGGCTCCCTCTCACTTTTCTCACTCTCTCTCTGGTTCAACTCTCTCTACTTCAGTCTCTATTGTCTCAACACTCTCTACCTCAATCATTGTAGGCAAAGGCAAAACCGGTATCTCTCACACCTTATATTCCCTTGAAGAGGTACCGGAGAGTCAAGGAAGTAAGACTGGGACTCACGAAATGTGACATCCATAATGATGAACCACTTTCTAGACGGGGGATGATAGCACTTGTAGCCCTTTTGAGTGGGGGAGTAACCAACGAACACACACTTAATGGTACGGTTTGGGCTATGGTTATGAACAAAGCAAACACAACCAAAAACACGAGAAGGAATGGATGAGGATGAGTGATAAAGAACCTGTAGAGGTGTTCTCTTATCCAACACACGAGTAGGGAGGCGGTTGATAAGATAAGTTGCGGTTAACATGGCCTCACCCCAATAGGAGCGAGGGGCTTGAACCTGGAAGAGTAAAAACCGGGCAACATCTAAAAGGTGACGATTCTTACGCTCGGCCACTCCATTTTGCTATGGAGTGTCAGTGCAAGACGTTTGATGGCGAATCCCATGGGAACAGAAATACTTACCAAGACCCGAATCAATATACCCCCCTCCATTATCAGACCTTAAGACTTTCACTACGGCCCCGAACTGGGTACATACCATTTTGTGAAAATTTTGAAAAATAGAGAGAGTCTTCTTGTTTTTCCATCATATACAACCACGTAGTACGCGATTAATCATCGGTAAAAGACACAAACCATCCATATTGCCTTTCAAGGGCACAGTCCGGGAAGGACACCAAACATCAGAATGAATTAATTCAGAAGAAAGATAGAAGGCTAATTGATAATTTATTCATTCACATTGTGTGTATATATATACAAGCTAGGAAAAACAGAAAAAGGAAATACAGAAGAGAAAAGGAAAGAAAAGAAAAAGGAAATAGACAACTATAATCAATTACAATAAATCTATTCCTAATCAGTCCGTGAAGAAGTTTGACTATAATAAATATATATTCCAACACTCCCCCTCAAGCTGGAGATGGAGCAAAGATATCAATGAGACCCAGCTTGATCAGAGACAACTTCAGGAGAGAGGGACCAACAGACTTTGTAAACATATCAGCAGCTTGATTGGAAGAGGGCACAAACTCTGGAACAATGATTCCAGAACGAACTTTCTCTCTAATGAAATGAACATCGACTTCAATATGCTTAGTACGTTCATGGAGAACCGAGTCAGAAGCAAGCATAAGTGCAGACTTGTTGTCACAGAACAACTTAGATGAGCCATTAACCGGATAACCCAACTCCTTCAGAATAGAACACACCCATAGAAGCTCACATGTTCCCTGTGCCATGGCACGATACTCTGCCTCAGCGGAAGAACGAGAAACTACAGCTTGTTTCTTACTTTTCCATGAGAGAAGATGATTCCCATAGAAAGTGCAGAATCCGGGTGTGGACCGACGATCACTCTTAGACCCAGCATAATCAGCATCAGTGAAGCAGGACACCCCAGACTGTATACCTGCAGAATAAAATAACCCAAGACCCGGACAAGTCTTGAGATACCGGAGTATATGACGAACAGCATCAAGATGAAATGATCCTGGAGCATGCATAAATTGACTCACAACACTGACCGCAAATGTAATGTCGGGTCGAGTGTTGGTCAAGTAAATAAGACGGTCAATAAGGCGCTGATATACTGAAGCATCAGGAAGGAGTTCCCCAGACTCGTTAGATAGCTTATGATTGGGATCCATAGGAGTGGAGGCAGGACGACATCCCATCATACCTGTATCTTGCAGAAGATCCAGAGTGTATTTTCGTTGAGACAGTGATATACCTTGACGAGAGCGAGCAACTTCAATCCCGAGAAAGTATCGAAGGGGCCCCAAGTCCTTAACATCAAAAGATTGACTGAGAGCCTTTTTGACTTTGGTAATGCCTAGAGCATCATCCCCTGTAATAATGATATCGTCAACATATACCAGGATAATAATTGACTGGCCATCAGGTCGATGATGGGTGAAGCAAGTGTGATCAGAGTGGCATCGAGTGAAGCCCAAAGATAAAATAACCTCACTAAAGAGGTTGAACCAAGCTCAGGGAGATTGCTTCAGTCCGTATAAAGATTTTCAAAGACGACATACCTTCCCTGAATACTCCCCCTCAGCCCGAAAACCCGGAGGAGGATCCAAATAAATAGTCTCATCCAAATCCCCATTTAGAAAGGCATTTTTGACGTCCAGTTGATGTAGGGGCCAGTTGTGAGATGCCGCCAAAGAGATTATAAGCCGAACAGATGTCAATTTGGCGACAGGAGCAAAGGTAGCACTAAAATCCTTGCCCGGGATTTGAGTAAAGCCCTTGGCCACTAGACGCGCCTTATATCACTCGATAGTACCATCAGCCTGATACTTAATAGTGAAGACCTACTTACACCCAACAGTTTTCTCACCCAGGGGGAGAGGCACAAGTTCCCAAGTCTGATTACGTTGAAGGGCATCCATTTCCAAGGTCATGGTAGCCACCCACTGTGGATCCTGTAGGGCTTCAGAGACAGACCGAAGGATGGATGTGGAGTCAACCTGATTAAGAAAAGAGCAATAGGAATCTGAAAGTCTCTGATAAGAAACATACTGATCAATGGGGTGATTAGTACTAATAGAAAAACCATAACGATTAGGAGGACGACGAAGTCTTGAGGGATATCTAGAGGAAACAGAAGGTAAAGGTGGAGAAACATTACCAGATTCCGGTGAAGATATTGGAAGTGGAGTCTGAGCAGGAGGTCGGCGAGAGTACACCTGAGTAGGAGCAGTAGTGATAACCGGCGGAAGGTTGGAAGAAGGCTCTAGAGGTTGTTCAAACAGAGGAACAGGACGCGGAGGAGAGTTTGAATCCTCGGAGACTTCGGATGAAGGAGGATCAGACACAGACTGAGGACCTGCAAAAAACGGAGTATCTTCAAAAAATGTGACATCTAAAGAATGATAATATGACGAGTGGTAGAATCATATCACCTGTAACCTTTTGACATAGGTGAATAACCTAAGAAGATGCAGCGGATAGCCTTGTTATCTAATTTTGTTCGAGTTGGACTGCGATCTTGGACAAAGCATGTACAACCAAAGACCCGAGGTAGGATAGGAAAGAGGGTTTTGTCGGGCTGAAGAAGTTGCAGAGGTGCCTTGCCTTGTAAAACACGACTGGGAGTTTGGTTAAGAAGAAAAGTGGCAGTAAGAACGGCCAGATGCCAGAAATATTTGGGTACATTCATTCCGCACAGAAGACACCTAACAACAGACATGATGGAGCGGTTCTTTCGTTCCGCCACACCATTCTGTTCTGGAGTGTAGGGACAAGTGAGTTGCTGGAGAATACCCTGTTTATTAAGCTCAGCCCGAAACTCATTAGTAATGTATTCACGATCATTATCAGAACGTAGATTACGAACAACAGTATTAAATTGGGTCTTAACCATTTGTAAGAAGTTAGAAAACAAGGAGAAAACTTCAGATTTCTTCTTAAGCAAATAAACCCATGTACACCTAGTGTAATCATCAATGAATGTAATATAATAACGATAACCAGAAGTAGCAGTAATTGGGGAAGGGCCCCACACATCAGTATGGATAATATCAAAAGCAGACGGTGCAAGATTCATGCGAGGTATGTAATGAGAACGAGTATGCTTAGATAATGCACACACAACACAATTAAATTTAAATTTCTGGCAGGTTTTATTTAATAATGGAAAAAGTTGACAAAGATAATGAAAGTTTGCATGGCCCAAGCGGGTGTGCCACAATTTTATTGACTCTAAAGAAAAACTAGAAGACTTAGAAGATTCAGGCAAAACAGACGCCCTGAAGACTCGACGACGACAAACTCAAACTCCCGCCAGGTGGATCACAAAAATAGTAAAGGTCATCCCGCTCATATCCCCTGCCAAAAATCTTCTTCGAAATCCGGTCCTGCAAATGACAACAATCTGGTAAGAACACAATTTCACAATTAAGAGATTTTGCAAAAGAAGATTGTAAGGAAAACTAGGGACATGAAGAACAGAAGATAAAGAGATACTAGGAGAGAGGCAAACATCGCCTTTACTTTTGACATAGATAGTGGACCCGTCGGCAATACGCACAGATTGGGAGATGGGAACCAAAGAGGATGAAAACAAGGATAACGTACCAGTCATATGATCACTGACACCAGAATCCACGAGGGGTTGCTAGACCCAACATGGAGTGCAATAGAAGGAGTACCTGAAGCCAAAGTAGCAGTGGGAATGGTGCCAGAATGAGAACCTTGCTGAAGTAATGCCCCTATTTGAGATTGAAGCTGGCCCATCTGAGTCTGGAGTTGAAGGAGATCCGGAGTAGGAGTAGTCTCAACCATAGCAGCAGTGCGGGATGGACCCTTTTCTTTATTTCGGGCACCTTTCTCACGAAGTTCAGGATGGAGTTTGAAGCAGCGATCCTTAACGTGACCAAGATTACCACAGTGAGTGCAGAAAGGGAGATTACCAGATCCAAGAGGACGAGTGAATGGGCCCGTCGGGGCAGCAAGAGCCATCTGATCAGGCACTTGAGTGGGCTCAGGTAAAGCCGGAGGTTGAAGCAAGCGACGACGTCTCTCATCTCCATCAATAGTAGCAAAAGCCTCAAATAAAGAGGGCATAGGGGATGTGTTTAAAATCTGAGTCCGGAGAGATTCGAACTCAGGTTTTAGACCCATCAAGAATTGGTAGGTGTGATGGCAATTGAGACGTTGGAGAGCAATAGTAGCTGCTTCATGTGGAAATTCACTAACAGGCTCATACTGAGCCAGTTCCTCCCAACGGGACTGAAGGTAACCAAAATAATCAGCAACTGAAAGATCTAATGTAGCCTGAGAAGCCTGTGCAACATCCCGATAAAGTTCGAAGATACGGGAATCATTGCACTCATGAGCATACATTTGAGTCAGAGTGGTCCATAGGCTGGAAACAGTATCATGAAACATAAACATATGATAAACCGATCTTCCATAGAGTTAAATAACCACCCCCAAAATGGTGCAGTTATCAATATCCCATTGAGCAAATGTAGGATCAGAGAGCGCTGGTTTGGGTACAGTGCCTAGAATCCATCCAGACTTGCCTTTGCCTCCAAGATAGAGACGGAAAGAACGAGATCATGCGGCAAAGTTCCTTCCACTCAACAACACACTAGTAACCCGTTGAGCAGGGGTGTGTTGAGAAAGAGACAGATCTGGACGAGCAAAATCAGTATTTTTTCCATCGTGAGCCATACCGGAGTGTCTGAACCTAAGAGAAAACCAACAAAAATTTGGAAAATCGAGAAGATGGAGGGCTGCCCAGAACAGGTGGAGCACAGATGGGGCAATCGGAGACCAAATAATGGTCTGAAAGAGAGATGAGAAGGAGCACTAAGGCTCTAATGCATCACAGGGATGCAGGAGAGGCCCACAGAGGGGCGGAGGACAGTGTAGAGATTGTCGGAGAGGCACAAGGGCCTCGGTGGGGACCTGGGAGGTGCGCCGGAGCCCTGGGGGGCTTGTGGGACCCTCGGCTGGTGGTGGGGGGCTGCGCCGAGGTGGGCTGGGGGTGGGAGGTGTTGCGGCGAGCCTAGGAGAGGCTGTGGGTTGCTGCGGCTGGTGAAGGGGAGCTAGGGTTTGGTGTTTTTGTTGTGGCTCTGATACCAAGAAGAAAGATAGAAGGCTAATTAATAATTTATTCATTCACAATGTCTGTATTTATATATACAAGCTAGGAAAAACAGAAAAAGGAAATACAGACGAGAAAAGGAAATAGACAACTATAATCAATTACAATAAATCTATTCCTAATCAGTCCGTGAAGAAGTTTGACTATAATAAATATATATTCCAACAAATTCAAAAGGAACATAACTTTTAATATTACTAGGAGCACAAGAAGTCCGGGAAGGACACCAAACATCAGAATGAATTAATGCAAAAGGAACATAACTTTTAATATTACTAGGAGCATAAGAAGCTCAATAATGTTTCCCAAGTTCACAAGCATCACAAAAAATATTCGAGTTTGAGCTACCAGTATTATCAACAAGAGAAGGGAATATATATTTAAGTAAAGACAAAGAGGGGTGGCCTATTCTCCTATGCCAAAAGCATCAAATCTTCCGCTTTATTTTTCAAAACGACGGAATTACCGTATTAGTAGTAAGCTTTTCTCCCTCATCCAGATTCGTCTTTCCCTCTTCCAGAATATAGAGTCTCTGTCTCTCTACCACTGCCAATCACCCTCTTTGTGATAAGATCCTGAAAGACACAATAAGAGGGAAAAAGAGTTACAGAACAATTCCAATCCCGAGTAATACAACTCAAGGATAAGAGATTATGAGAGAAACTAGGAACATGTAAAACATAAGTCAGGGATAAAGAAGGAGTGACACGAATAAGACCTTTCCCCGAGACGGAGGAAAAGGTGCCGTCAACAATTCTAACTTTGTTCTGACTTGAACAGGGCTTATAATCACAAAAAGAATCAGAAGAACGAGATATATGGTCAGAAGCACCTGAACCAATAATCCAATGGGAGGATGAAAGTGAAAGAAAAGCTCTTGCGGGCGTGACAATGTTACCTGATTGTGCAAAAGAGGATGAGGTACTTGCAGTTGCCGATGAAGTACACCGAGTCATCAAATTCTTAAGAGTGTCAAGCTCGGCAAGAGATAACGGACCCTGATCAGAAGTAGGTGCAGTATCACCACTCGGTGGAGTATCAGTATCAACAGTAATATGATGAGCACGAGTACCACCTCCTCGGCTACCCGAACGACCTCCATGATTGCCCCACGACCACCTCCCCGAGCACCAGGGGGACGACCATGTAGGCTCCAACAATTGACCCGAGTATGATGTGGCCGATGACAGTAATCACAAATCACGACAGGTCGGTTTGAAGGTGTAGACTGATGGCTCCCCTCTCTGGGCGGAACAGAAACTAAAGCAGAAGGCTCGGTGGATGCACATGAAATCATAACAGAACGACGATTCTCCTCGTTCTCAACATAAGCAAAGGCCTCCTGAAGGGGAGGTTGAGTATCCATCCCAAGAACCCGACTACAAACAACATCATAATCGGAATGAAGTCCTTGAAGAAACTTGAAAACCCGTTGCCTCTCTAGAAATTTTCGGTACTCCTCGGCATCAGAATGCAGGCTGGCTGAAAAGAGTGCAGGTGATCAAGACGATCCCAACTAGTAGTGAGTGAGGTATAGTATTGGGTGACGGTCATGTCACCTTGCTCCGAACGATCAATGGATAGGAGCATCTCAAACTCCTGAGCATAATTCCACCGTCGAGAGAATGTTGAGGCAACTGTGTCCCAAATAGCTCTAGCTGTCTTCATACGATAAAAACTCTCACCAATCCCTGGGACCATGGACTTGATGAGCCAGGACATGATAAAGGAGTTCTTAATCTCCCATTTATCATATCCCAAATCAGTAGTAGGATGGGCAGTGACACGTCCATCAAGATGTCCCATCTTCCCACGTGCCTTTAGGTAAAGTTCTACCGCCTGTGACCACTTCAAGTAATTTTCACCATTGAAAGGAGCGGCAGTGATTTTGATATGGGGATCCAAAGGTGCAACCATAGCCTGAACAGTTACCACTGGATTTTCGGGGTCAGCCATAGTTCAGTGCACGAATGGAAAACCCACAAAGACTGAAGGAAGACATGGGAGATGGGATCGAAAAGAGGATCAACACGATCTATTTAAAAGTCCATTAGAAGACCTAGAAAGGAAAAAAAAAAAAAAAAAGGAATTCGAAACAATCAAGCGCCAATCAAACCTGTACTTGTAATGGTGCTGAGTGAAAGTAGCCCTTGTGGGACTCGAGAGAAGCTAGGAAGGTGGATGGGGGCTTCGGTTTAGGCCAGGGGAGGGTTGGGTGTTGGTGCAGGGGCTGGGCTGGTCTGGTTAGGTGCGGCGCACGCTGGGGTGGGCTGCTTGGCTGCAGTGCAGGTCTAGGGGAAAGGGAGGAGGCTGGCGAAGGCCAGTGTGTTTGGTGGAGGGGTGGCGCAGGGAGTGGTGGTGGCTGGTGGTTGGTGGCTGCTGATGGTGGCTGGTTAGGGTTAGGGTTTAATGTTTGGCTCTGATACCATGTCAAGAATATTCATTTGGTAAAAGCTTAGGTCTCTAACATAAGTTAGAGCCTTTTATATTAACCACAAAAGGAGAAGAAAAGAAATATTACAAATAGGTCCCTGAACTAATAACAAAATAAGAAATTACAAAAAAAGAACAAATAACTAACTCATAACAGTACCTACCACTGCATATGGTACAACTGTCTAAGCATTTGGCAGCCAAATTTGGGATTCAAATTTGGGAAGCATTTACTCTTTGTTTTGTCATTGCTAGGCAGTAATCTTATTGACTTGTTATCTTGTAGCACTATTGCTATTTTCTATTGTTCTATGTGACTTATAAGCTATTGTTACCATGCCACTATTTATTTTGCTTTTTCTATGCACAAAGTATCTTTGTTAACAACTTGAATTGTTTGTTAAACCATTTCTGTAAAATGTTCATGGTTTTTGTTTATGTGCTTCCCTGTTAATCACTGCAGTGCTCACTTGGAATGGAACCTTGATGGTATGCTGGAGAAGATATGGGAATATCTCGATTTAACTCGAATATACACAAAGCCGAAGGGGATGAATCCAGACTATGAAGATCCCGTGATCCTATCATCAAAGAAGAGGACAGTGGAGGATTTTTGCATCCGCATCCACAAGGATATGCTTAAACAATTTAAGTAGTAAGTGGCCTCTCGTAAATTTACGTTTTCAAAGCTTTGATTTGTTTGAAAATTTAGAGGGTCAATACTATGACCGAATAGGCAAGTTTTTCAGTGTCCAAGCAGAGCCTCTCCTGAATTCATTTTCTTGAATAGGAACATTCGGAATAAATTAACAGCAATGTAATGGAATCTGTCTGAATTACAGCCGGATAGTTCTCATTTATTTCTGATGGCAAACGATGATCCTCCTAAGTAAAGCATGAGTAGGGGGTGATATGGAATCATATCTAGTCAACTCTAGTAATAAAAGAGCGGATGACCCTCACAGGTTCTGGATTTACTTTATAATCGGTAAACTTCTAATTTGAACAAAATCAAACCATCGACTTTCACGAGTATTAATCCCATACATGTATCAACTTTGACCATCAATATGGACAGGAAATGTACTACGTGAAGCTCAAATTAGAATATTAAGTTTTTTGTGGAATTAGTTGCACCTCCATTGAAAATCATGCCACATTTCAATTAAAAATGTGAATTATAAGACACTAATGCTACTAAAAAAGTTTATTTAACAAGTATCAATTTCCCCATTTCAAATTACTCAAATTTTAACTGTCTACAGACAATGTATATGTTATGTTTAATAACTCTATTTGTACGGTGAAAAAAAAATGAAAAAACCAACATTTGTTGTGCTGCACTCACACCCCTCCTTTCCCACCCTACGCAGAAATATAATGTACATAAAGTATCATACCACTCGGTGAATGATAAAAAAAGGCAAACGAGGTAACATCAGGTCTGACGTGTTTACTAGTTCGTTGAAGCGAAAGAATGCTGGTGATGACCACAAATCACTTAGATATCCGATTGGTGAAGAAATTGGTTAGGCAATCAATGACATAGGAGAGAACTGTAACATGTAGTCTACAGTATGAATGCTTGCAATTATGGAGGAGTTTTCCATTCTGAAAATAAATTAATAGGTGGATTTTTTTCCAAATATTTGTCAAATATCAAGCATTGGAAGTTCAAATTTTATCATCGTAGAGCAAAGTTAGGTCCTCAAAATTGATTTATCAATTTTCAGAATTATCAAGTCATTAAATATTATTATTAGAGGAATAATGGGTCAACTTAAATGAGTTTTGACATGTTTATTCTATCAAAGCAGCTATCTCCACTGACTTTTAGTAAATATCAGCCTTCAGCTATTCTTGTTTTCCCAAGCATAAAAAGTGCATGATGCAATATTCGGGGATCCAAAGAATGATCATATCTCCTTCCAGGCAGCATCTAATATCTTGTAGATTCTAGCAAAAAAGGCATTCTTAATGGGGGAAAAAAATGGGGAAGAAAGATTTTGACTTGACTGATCTTCAGATTGAGAAAAATCTCAGTTTGTTCGCTGGTTATACCATCCTGACAAACTTTTTCAGAAGTCAAGGTATAAGATCATCTTATGAAGAAACTTTTCCTTGAGAATTAGAGGCTCAGGAAACTGAAGGAAATGAGAAGGATAGTAAAAAACATCAAATTGACTCTAAGATGGAAAGAATTACTGGCCCAGGAGAAAGATCACACACTTGTTTTTCCTTTTTTTTTTTTCCATCCCCCCTCCTTTTTTTGAAAACTATCTAATGTTGTTGTCATATGTTATAGTGCACTAGTTTGGGGTTCAAGTGCGAAACACAAGCCCCAGAGAGTTGGAAAGGTGAATTCCTATTATTTTGTTCTACATACTCGGTTTTCTTTTAATTCCTTTTTTTGCCTTTTCATTTTATTGGCTTTTTTGTTTGGGCGATATCACATTTGGTAATGGCACATATTTGGTGTTTTATACACGCAGGAGCATGAGCTCGAAGATGAAGATGTCGTGCAGATTATCAAGAAGGTGTGATTATAAAACTCGAAGTTTTCAGTTCGAATACTCAGTGGATATGTGCGAGTGATTTCTGGCATTTTGTAGTATTTTCTTGGTAGGATTGTCCTGTCTGTTTCTTTGGTGGCAGATTAGGTTGTGTGTATCCATGGAGGTATATTATCCTATTTGGTTTGCAACCTTGCAGGAAAATTGTGTATGAAACTATGACATTTAAAATAGTTGAAGTATTGATTGGAATGCATTTCAACGATTTAACAAACTTCAATTATACGTTTGATGCAAATTGAGTTTATATATATCTAACAGTGGAAGGGCGCCTGTGTCCGTGATTTTTCCGTAAGTGAGTGACGAGCTATGCGCCCGCGTCCATGATTTTCCTGTAAGCGAGTCACGAGCAGCGTTAGCTTGGTCCACAAATTGGGTAGTCAGTATAGTACCAAATTTATAAACTTGTGACTGAGCTATAAGCGTTAAGTATAGTGTTGCAATTTATAATACAGAGTCCAGAATGGAATTTTGTTATATGCCAAAGACTAATGCTATGCTTCCATATTTTTTAGTTTCACACTACTTAAATAGTTTCACACTACTTAAAGACTAATGCTATGCTTTCATATTTTGTATTCCAAATGGTTCACAAACCCATGTGACAATAGGAGCACCTCCAATAATGTTGAGACCACTACAACATATCCATTATTATTTGCTATCACCTCGTTTGCTATCCTTTCCTTTACTATGTTTTTATGTATTTATTTATTTATTATTTATTTTATTTAATATTATCTATACTATGTTTATTTTAAAACACAAGGATAAGGAAGATACGTTGCTATAGTTAAAACTATTTGGATGTCTTGCTAAATTGATCGACTACATTTACCTTTTCAAGGGGCAATACAATGTAGAAATATAACTTGTGCTAAACCTTTTCAAGATAATTGCAAATTTGAAAACTATGCATTATTCTTATTGAAACAATAGTATGATATATTTGGTCTTTTACACTATAATTGGGGTTCAAAATGTGAATAAACAGGTTTATATGAAAAAAGATGCTTTAGAAACCACTAAATACAGCTCTCTTTCAACTCAAAAAACAAACAAACCGAATGCAACAGGGGAGCACCAAATTAGGGGTGTGCCTGTTCTTTGAATAGAAGGGTAAGTAAAGCAAATTTGTACAACGAGCAGAAACCAAGATAAAGTAAACATCCATCAGTCTTATGATGGATGGAGTGGCTGTCAACGAATCCATAGCCCACAGTACTCAATATGTAATTTTTATAAATTTGTAAGGCCAAAGTTGTGGGAACTATATGCTCAGCGCAACAATTCTATACGTGTCTGTGTCAAGATTAGATTCAGTAGAACAAAACATTCTCGAGAATCCATCCATATCAACACCTTCGATTAAGTGTCATTCATACAATATGTAGAATGCACGCAAACAAACATTAAACATTGTTGTGGAATCAAGTAAAACCACTTAAGTTGCACAAAATAGAGTTCAACACACAAAAAGCTTGTGTTGATTTTTGGACTCAACAAAATAGTTAATGCGAATCCTAGAATTTTTTACCATTCCCATCACTGTGGGACCAATATATACACAATCCATCACTGTTTCAACTTATTTCCCAAACCCATCACTTTTTTTAAAGTCGCTAATTCAAGTAGCGATTTCGCCAAAAAAAAAATCTGTAGAAATCGCTAGTCCAACTCGCGACTTTAAGCCAAATGAGAAGTCGCTAGTTGAACTAACGATTTCTACTTTTTCACTGAGAGATTCTAGTGTGTATGTCAATAGAAGTCGCTAGTTCAACTAACGACTTCTCATTTGGCCTAAAGTCGCGAGTTGGACTAGCGACTTCTACAGATTTTTTTTTGGCGAAATCGCTACTTGAATTAGCGACTTTAAAAAAAGTGATGGGTTTGGGAAATAAGTTGAAACAGTGTTGGATTGTGTATATATTGGTCCCACAGTGATGGGAATGGTAAAAAATTCGCGAATCCTAACTGGAGTCAGAGTCTGACATGTCATCATCGTCAAAACCCTTCATGTGTGATGGATTTTCTTCATCAGATGACAAATATACCATTTCCATTTCTTCACCTTCTTCCAAGTCTTCAAGGAAAAACTTGCCTGATCTGCTCTCCGTACTAATATGATCCATACCCAACACACTATCAGGACAGTGATAGTAAATGTCCCATAACCACTCTGTCAGGTCCACAGGAGTGCTCAGTAACCTCTTTAAAATAGTCAGCTGCAAATACGATCATGTGCCGCACATTATATCTGAAACTCTTGAAATGCCACAGCTTTTCATAATCATCAAAAGATTTTCCATATTTGCTTATCCAACTCTCGAACAAGTCCTTTACTTTGTTGTCATCAAATACAATACCGCACAAATCTTTTTCAGACAAATTTTTTATTGGAACCTTCTTCTTGCAAGGAGACCCATCCTTTAAGTGTAATTTGTCGAAGTTCATTCCGATGTTCCAAGTTGGAGTTGGATTTGAAACAAAATCTTGAGTTGCAGAACTTCCAAGAGTGCCATCCATTCTGTTCCAAACTTTGAACTGATTCTGAAGCCACTATTTCATGCTACTGCATTTACTAAGACAAATAATTAAGATCTCGTGTTACAATCAAATGTAACTAAGAGTTGTGAAGTAACAATGACATACATCTCTCTCAATACTTTAAGAGGTGCAGTAACAATGACATACATCTCTCTCAATACTTTAAGAGGTGCACTTTGAAATTTACTAGAATAATAGTGTTCACTTTGTAGTAGTAATCAGAAGAATAATACTACAGAGCACCAAATTTGCAGGTAAAGGAATGAAGAATCTAACAAAATAAAGTACACCCACGATATGAATCTAAAGCACAATGTGTGTTGACTGTTGATGCATTCTAAATATCTACAAAAAAGTTCTAAATTAAACTATTGTGATTTAAAACCATAGGTATGGCTACAAATGAAGCTGAAGCACATAGGGTGTTGATCCCAGTATAGTATGCATTAGTTGTGCGTATGTTGTCCATTTAATACAAGCAATTTTCCAGTCATTCTATATGGATGGTTTTTTTTTTTTTTTTTCCGGGAAATGGTGAATCAATAAAAGAAAAAGCCAACCAGCACTATACAAAAATACAAGGGGCATACCCCAGGATATACAATGAGCTAAAAAAAAAAAGGCATCCAGATGATGCAACGAAGGAGGGGATCTATCTATGGCAAGATGCCAAGAGAGAGACCCTTACAATCAAAATCCGAATCACAAAAATAAAACAGGGGAAACCCAAAGTGTTCCCAAAGATTAGTCCAAGTGTGTCCACATGGGAGCCAAAATCAAAGAACATTCCAAGCAAGTCAAAAGGAGACACACTCTTAATTGAAATTAAATCCACTTAGCAACATAAATAGGAAGGTGAGGGTCTTTTTTCCACTGAATCTGGATTTGCAAAGAGATTTGGAGGCAGATCTCTTGAAGGATCCGTTCCTTAGCTTTGACTTCAAAGAGGAAGGTGCGAGCATTTCTCTCTCCAAATACTATATATTGCCAATCCAAGGGACATTTTGGGGATGATGTGGTGAGGGGTTTTCTTTGTCCATGCTCTATTTGCCCACTCCACTAACAAGCTCCAAGAGATTGCTGGGTGAGCAACCTCCAGCTTTTGCATTATTCCTTGCCATATAAAAGAAGAGAATGAGCAACTAAAAAATAAGTGACCACGGGTTTCCATATCTTGGTGGCATAAAACACATGCCAGAGGTCCCGGTGTGTAGTGGAAGATCATGTCATGAGTAGGTAACCTATTAAGAAAAAGCCAACCAAGATATGAATCTATGTCTTGGGATATTCCCAGGGAACCAGATAAGACGATGCCAGGTCACCTTGGGCCGAATATCTCTAAGGTGGTCCCAGGTATGCGCAAGAGTAAAATGCCCACTAGGGGAAGGGACCCAACTGGCCACATCAAGAACTTTAGAGGGAGGAGGGAGGTCAATCATGCAGTTCCGAATTTCCATAAGTTCTAAAGTATTAGTGAGAGGCCAATGCCATTCCCTTTCCACAATGATATCCGCAACTTTAGCATTTAAGGGAATGGATGCATCATAAGCAACTCTAGGTCCGAACTTATCTAAAAGAGGACCAAGAGGATGATTGTCATACCATAAGAAGGTACCACACCCATTACCAATTTTATGTTTCAGTAAGGGTCTAGCCATGTCTCTAAGCTTAAGAAGTTTCCTCCAATACCAAGAACACTGTGACGGAGGCTTGACAACCCAAAAACTTTTATCTTTTAAGAGATAAGTGTTAACCCAGTCAACCCGAAGAGATTTTTTCCCCAATGAAAAGAGAGACCAAATATGTTTTAAATTAAGGATTTTATTAAGTTGGATAAGATTTTTCAAGCCCAAACCCCCTTCCTCTTTAGGAGTGCAAACAAGATCCCAAGCAACCTTGGCCCCATGGGATTTATCAATGCCACCTGACCAAAGAAATCTCCTCAAAAGTTTTTCGACCTACTTGAGGACATTCTTGGGGAGGATGAACATACTAGACCAATAATTTTGGATACCTGCAAGGACAGACTGAATTAGTTGCAAATGACCAGCATAAGAGAGGCATTTAGAAGTCCAGGACATTATTCTAGCACTGATCTTAGTAATAAGCTCATGGCAATCCCCTTTTTTAAGATGAGTAGTAATAAGAGGAACTCCAAGATATTTAAGAGGAAGAGATCCAATAGGGAGCTGTAAGATATGGCAAATGGAATTAACAACACTATCTTCAATACTAGAGTTAAACAAACAACTCTTACTAGTATTAGCAAGCAACCCAGTGAGATCATAGAATTGAGCAAGAGTTTTTTTTCATGATGAGGGCTGAAACTTTGTTACCAAAAAACAAAAGTAATAAGTCATCAGCAAAGCAAAGATGAGAAATACTGAGTTTATCACATTTCCAATGGTATTTAAAATGGGCATTTCCATTGATATTATGCTTAATCAATTGGCTTAGTGTGTCCATCACAAGAACAAAGAGATAGGGGGACAAAGGGTCACCTTGTCTAAGACGCTTACCACCTTCAAAAAACCCAATGGATTCCCCATTAAAGTTAATTGAGTATTTAGGACTGGTCACACAAGCTTTGATCCAAACTTTCATTTTGGGAGGAAAGCCAAGAATATTAATTAAGTCCAATATAAACCTCCAACTAACACTATCATAAGCTTTCATCAAGTCAACCTTAGCTGCAACACGAGGCTGGCCCTGATTTTTGTGGTAGTCACTCAAAAGATCTTGGGCTAAGAGAATATTATCACTTATTTTACGACCTTTAATAAAAGCGGATTGGGCATTGTCCACAAGATCAGGTAAAATAACTTGGATTCTTTTGGAGATAATTTTAGAGATACATTTATAAATGGTATTACAACACGAAATAGGTCTGAATTCACTCATTTTTGAAGGATTGGAAATTTTAGGAATAAGAGCAATAATAGTAGCATTAGATTCCCATAAAAGCTCTCCATGGATGAAAAATTCTTTGATAGCTTGAGTAACTAAGGCACCGGTGATAGTCCAGGTTTCTTTAAAAAAGATGAGCATTGTAACCATCTGGACCCGGAGCTTTGTTAACTATGGATGCTAAACATAGCATCCTTGATCTCATCATTGCTAGGAATATTATCCATACTAGCATAAACATCATTAGGGACCCGTTTATGAATAATATCCCGAAGAACATGAATACCAAGATAGTTGTTACCTGCAGGAGTACCAGGCATGGATTTATACTACCTCCGTCCCATTTTATGTGTCCATCTTGGGGAATCCAACTATTTAAGGGGACAAAACCCCTACTTTCCATAATTGCCCATAATCATTGCACTTTCTTTTTTGTTTTGTTTTGGTGCATGTTGATTGAAAAGAAGGGTAGTTTGGGAAACTAAGTAAAATTTCCATACTAATTTAGGAAAGTGGACAACAATTTTGGGACATCCCAAAAAGGAATAATGGACACATAAAATAGGACGGAGGGAGTAATATCTAATAGCTTCAACTTTAGCCTCCTCTTCATTTTTAGTTAGTTCCCTATTGGGTAACTGGAGGGTCACAATCCTTTCCCTATTACGACGGTTTTTGATTGATTGATGAAAGAAAGTGGTATTCCTATCCCCAGCTTCAAGCCATTGGACTCTAGATTTTAGTCTCATCACTTCCTCTTCCACTTGAATAGCTTCTTAAAAAAATTCCCTTAAGTTGATGCTCATGTTCTTTTTTAGTGACATCGTGGGGATGATCATCTAAGTGTATTTGCCAATGCATAAGATCTTCCCTAGCTTTATCTGCTTTTATTTTTTCTCTACCGATAGAATCTTTAGAAAAAAATTTAAATTCAGCTTTAAGATTCCTAAGTTTGTGACATAATTGAAACTGGTAGTTACTGTAGCACCCAGAATTTTCTAGAAGTTCCACGTAGGAATATTAGATTTAGTGACGTCACCATGCTGACAGTTACAGAAGGCCCATTAGGATGACCTAAATTAGGAATCCTTGGCCAGGATCTTTAGTTATCGTCATAACAACGACACCGTTATTAGATTAAGAATAGTAGTCATAGCATTGATGTCTTAGGATTTATTTAGAATTCAGAACGAACTTATAAATAAACCCGTACACAGCCCCGTTCCTGCTTACACTCGTACCTGTGATCGTCTTCTCAGTATTGCACCTAGTGAGGACCCAGCCACACATCCCAGTGTACCTACCCGAGATGTGGGACCCACACCACCACCCTATGTGGACCCCACCCACATCTACCATTAGACACACATAAACCCGCATACATAGGTACACTTACTTGTGCACTTGTGCGCACCCATTACATGGTATAACTTTTGCCTCATTGCCTTCTATAAATATGATCCCCTCCCTCATTTTGCACCCTCATAAACTCTCCTATAGCCTACCCCAAAATCTGTCTATGACAGATTATATAGAGAGAGAACCGAGAGACATAGAGAGGGCTAGAAAATACTCTCAACCATAAACACCATACTCACACCTCTACATTGTACACACACTGTCCACTCTTTCTCTTTGAACACATACGTGGTGTATACATATAATACCCCCAAACATTGATTACACCTACACACCCCTCTCTATACCATCTCTATCTCATCCTCACTAACACACATACATGCAGAGACTAAAGAAGAGGAAGAACGGTGCAGAGGAGAGAGAGAGAGTTGATCAGAGAAGAGAGGGAGAAGGTCTAGACCATCTGAGGTAAAATCACACCCCCATTGCATCTCTGATCATTTGCATGTCACTTAGAAGGTCTTAGGATCACGTGATGCAAGCCAAACAGAGCCTAAGGCTCTGCATGAGCTTCGATGGCCATTAGAGCACCCCCAAGAACTTGATTTTTTTCAAATCACAACCAAACAGCTCCCAAGTTACCTCATTGTGATCCCCATGACCCCTATAGCCTCCCTTAGAAGCAGCTTTGCAAGTAGATCACAATTACCAGTTCATGCAAGCCATTATTCTTAATTTTGACCAAAAGAATAATCACATGGTAGGTGCCCAAAATGAAATAACCCAACTTCCAGCTTCTAGTATGGTGTAGAGGACCCCAAACCGGTCACATTGCCGTTGGTCTCGTGCATTTTGGGCTAGAGATGAGAGAGATATGAAGGCTTGAAGCTTTTTCGGCGGGTTCCGATTTTCAGGCGGCGTTGCTTCGCCGGAGAAGATGAAAGGGAAGCGGGTTATAACACCCGGGTTTGGGCCAGGCCAGGTTTAGGTTAGGATCGGGTTGGTCTGTGTGTGTTAGTGGATTAGGGTCACGGGTTAGGGTCGGGTTTAAAAACCCATGGGTCTCATTTAAGTGGGACGACGTCGTTTTGACGTCGGGTTGGGTGCGGATTAATGGGGCGGGCCAGGTTGTGTGTAGAAGTGGGTAGCGGACTGGGTTAAATAAACCCACGGGTCCCTTTAAGTGGGACGACGCCGTTTGGCACCGGGTTGTGTCTAGGTCGGGTTCGGGTAATTGGGGCGGGCCACGTTGTTAGTGGAAGTGGGTTCGGGTGTGGATCCGGGTTCGGTTCGGATTATGTATATGGGTTAGGTTGGTTTGTGAGTGTTAGCGGGTTAGGTTTCGGTTCGGGTTAAGGAGTTGGGTTGGGTTTATGTGTTTGTGCATACGGATAACCCGTATTTATTCGGGTTCGGGTCAAACCCGCGAGTTTTGGTTGGGTCCCTTTGTTTGTGTTAACGGGTAGCCCGTTTAACCATGGGTCGGTTCAGGTTGACCCGTCGGGTCTGAAATTATTATTATTGTTATTATTATAAGTATTATTAGTTTTAATTAGTTTAAAATGTTTTAATTGTTTTTAATAAATATAAATGGTTTATAATTATACCCTTAATGTTTTAGATTATAGAATATTATTCTTAATATTATATATATCATTATTATATTATGTATATTATATATTTATTATTTATATGGTTAATATAAATAATAAATATCAATTTTAAATAGTTAATAAATACCTATATGTATTTTTAAATTCTGAAAAATTAGGAGAATGTCCCCAATGTTATTTTATTATATCTCAAGAGTTATAAAGCTATAACATTATAGTTTAGTATTTTTAATAATTAATAAGGAGCTTTTTTATGAGTATATTAATTATTAAAAATACCAAGTGAACTCCGAATATTATGAGATAAATACTAGTAGTGTATTTTAATATCCAGTATTTAATAAAAATACTTTTAAGTACTGATTCCACTGTATAGGTATATCTATGTATTTAAGTCCCTTTTTGAGTATTTTCTAACATATAATATCTTCAATAATTCATAATAAATAATCTAGGACTCCGAAAAATGCGCGGTCAGTTCCCAGAGTCTTAGATTAATGTCTAGATCGTTTTTCTTAAGTTTGGTGACCTTTCGACTCGGTCTGCATTAATGTAATAAGCCCTGCATATTACCATGTTAAACGCGACAGACTCCGATTTGAGTCTAGTCAATGGCGTTGGATTTAGAATGACACATAGATCACTACCTTGAGGTTTATAACCTCATTTGGTAAAATTATCATTTTTCCCCTATAGTTGTACTCATACATTATTGTTGTTTATTTCGTTTATTATTGTAGAACTTGACGATTATCTACTTTCTGAGGATCGGCGACACGAGGTAAGTTTCCTAACCTCACTCTAATCTTAATAAGATTAATATAAGATGTTTAAAAGCTACCTGTATGATGTTTTGTATAAGTAATATGCTGATTTATGATGCCACATGTATTCCAATAATTGTAAGACTATACAAAGCATGTTATGGTAGTGCTATCGTATACGTGAGCATGTCAAGGGTTTTATCTATATGATTATTGGTATCAAATCCATGTTATGTGATCCATATTTTATATGTTATGTTTCTACTACTAACTGTTAAATGCACATTTTATGATGGTTGTTAACCGGACTAGATAACACATGCTACGTTAATAATAAAGAGAAATGAAAGTGGTTTTGCATATAAGCATCGGTAGTGGACTTACTTGCATTTCATGACATGTGTTAGCATGCATTGTATGAGAAAGAGAGGTGTTTGATAAAAATGTGAATAAGATGAGATATGTAAATATGAAAGAGATGTGATTTCTAGATCCGATGGATCAACGGTTGACGAGCCGGGTGGACATGGACGGTTAGGGTTTCTAGCGCGCCTCTCGCCGTTGAAGATGTCCGGTGATGCGCATACGTGGTTAAAGACGTCCCATGTATCGTTGAAGACGTTCGGCTAGTGCTTTAATATACTTCTCAGCCGTGTATACGACCGATGAGAGTATACACATGGTTGAAGACGTCCCATGTGCCAGTTTCATTGTTTACAGATAGTGTGCGCCGTGAAGATGTCCGGTGGCCTATCAAGGGATGAGTATGAATTGGCTGTGATAGCATGTTATCATCCTTGATATACCGCGTGTTGTCAAGTGGATGAGAAAGAGAAAGTGAATGATGAGATTTAATTGGTGAATAAAAGGGTTTGGTTCGAAATGATTTGGTTTTGGAAAGTTTTGGGTTTTAAAATAAAAATGGTTTTAAAAGTAAGAGTTGGGAGTGAGTCGCATTGGTCATGCATTTGCAATCACGAGGAAATAATAAGGAGAATGTATTCTATGATGTTATGTTTATTTGTCTATCTGTCTTGTTGAGACCTCTGCTATGTCCGTGGTTAGAATGCGTCTTTTGATAAGAGATTAACCATATCTTAAGATACTAAACTATGACGTGAGTCGAGAGATGTTTTGTATTTATTGATTATTGTGCGATTGAGACTCTCACTCAGCCTTGTTGCAAGGCTGATGGCATGTTACGCCCTGGGCGTTCTCATGCCCAGAGTGTTGCAGGTTTGGAGATAGATAGAAGAGTTCAGGATGTAGTGCCGTGGAGCCAAGGAGAATAAAGCCTTGCCCAAGATCTGATAGACAGTTTCTCAAGTTTTTAAGCTTATGTAAATTGTTTAGTATGACCTCTTGTATTAGGATTGAAGTTATTGTAACTCTTGTTTAATTTCCGCTACTGTATTTATACTCTGATAAGTTTAGGACATGCTTATGCTCTAACATTTCCCTTATGATTGCGCGGTACAGAGTTAGAAGGACAGGACGGTTAGCAAACTAGTCACGTGTCTATGGACCCATAAAGGAAAATTTTTATTTCCCCTATTTTTGGCTTACTCCGGGGCGTGACAATTACCCTCAACATGCCTATTCCAAGAGTTCTTAACCAAATCGTCAAATTTATTCAGCGAAGTCCAATAATTCTATATGGATGCTTAACACGTGGTTATTCATTATACTTCACTACTTCACATTTGTTTATTACCTATGGAGTGTAAAGATGAGTAGAACAACCCTCCTAAAAAATACTCTGCTTCATCAATTTAACTCATTTTAATTATGAGCAGTCCATCAAACATGGATTTCAATTCTCATGTTTAATCCTCCGTTATATATATATATATAATGTAGTGGCATTGCAGAAGAATGAACAATACTCAAACAGGGATTTGAGAAGAAAAATACATCAAAACTCCTGTCAATTTGACCAATCATCAATCAAGAAGATGTACACACTTAACTCATTGAGAAAGAAAATCAAAGAATTTTAAGACAATCCCGGATCCTAAATCATATAAAACAATACCTAAATTGAGAAATTTCTTTCTCAATGGCCTGAAATTGCAGTACCCGCCATGATTTTAGAGAGAGAAGCTCCTACCTCTCTCTAGAAATGTAAATGCTATAGATAAATTTCAAGCTGTTAGAGAAATCATGCTGTGAGAAATCTTAATAGTGCTAAGCCTACTACAAGCAATGTTAAAAAAGCTATTTTCTGAAGAAAAAAATGTTAAAAAAGCTAGCTCAGATTTTAATGAAGGAGAAATGGATAATGCATTTGCCAAAGATGCATTTGAGAGTGATTTTAATATATCTAATCTGTCCAGATCTGTTGTGTATGGGTTAAGTGATAATGGTATCCATGATATTTCAAATGTTACTAATGCCAAAGAGGTTCCTGCCTTTGGTATAATCAAGAAGGCAACAAAGGTGGATATGAAAGTGTTTAATGATGAAGCTTTTGAGATTCCAGAAGATTGGGATGAAGCTTGCTATTCAGCATAGGTTGGCCACACATGATAGGATATACACGTTCACTCAGGGACCTCTGGCTTGTGTTTTTTGTCATTGTCACATGGAATCACATGACCATCATTTTTTTGCTTGCCCTTACTCCGCTTTTATTTGGCAGGATTTGATGCATCGGTGTGGAATGAGGTGGAATGGCAATTGTTGGGATGATACAGTGCAGTGGATGTCTCAGCATTTAAAAGGGAAGAGTGTGCACCAGGTCATCCCTAGAATCTGCCTTGGTGTTGCTGTTTATGGTCTATGGAAAGAAAGAAATAGTAGATCTTTCAAGCTTACTGCCAAATCAAAGGAAATTTTACTACAATCTTTGATTGCTTAGATTTTTGCCCAGATTAGGATTAAATGGAAATGTTATCCTAATGTGGATGTTATTACTCAAAATTGGACCTAGGCTCCTCCGTTGTGTGTAATCTAGAGTCTGTAAAGTTGTATTTGTTTTGATGATCCAAGTGCCTACTTTGAATTAGTTTAGGGGCCTTGATGGCCCAAGTTTTCATGTTTCTGCGCTGTTTCTGTTGTATCCTGGGGTATGCCCCTTGTACTTTTGTACATCCTTTTTGGAATATATTTACCATTTTTCCGAAAAAAAAAGTCTCGGATTAATGTTGAAGAAGGTGAGGTGACTCTGAGTACTTATGATGACCATACAGATCATGAGTATCAAAACAATCTTCTGAAAGATTCTAATGATTTCTTATGGAAAAATCTCAAGGTAGCTCAAGCCCAAATTCAGAAATTGCTGAATGAGAAGGAAGAGTTTAAAGCCAAACAAGCTATGAACACTGATCGGGAGAGAACTAATCCTAATTATACGCTTTAACGAGCATTTGTTAGTACCTTTTTATCCTGTTTTTGTATATTTTTACTCTGTTTTCTAGTTTCTGACAGGTTTTGGAAGAAATCAACTGAACCAGGCTAAACAAGGTGAAAAAGCAGGAAGAAGGAAGCTGAAAAAGACACTTCGCGCGCGCGACCCGCGGGCGCGGAAATCCAAGAATCGCGCGCGCGATCCGCTCGCGCGAGAATCCAGAAACCGCTAGCGCGATCCGCTCGCGCGAGACCTCCAAGAGCTCGCTCGCGCGATCCGCGCGCGCGAGGTACCCAATGTCGCGCTCGCGCGACCCGCTCGCGCGATATGCCCAAAAATCAAAGTTGCGTATTTCAGTATACTGAAGACTCCTGTGCAAACGAGACTGCTAAACGACGTCCAGACTGTAAATTACATGCGTTTCAGTCCGTTTCGAGTTGTAAAGGCTTCCAAAACATGTTGTAAATCTATATAAACTCTTTTTTTTACTTCAATTAGAGGGTTGGCAATTAATATACAACCATATACACATATACTTCCAGCCCTTGAAGAGGGAGAAGCAAGAAGAAGAAGAAGAAGACTAAGGATTTCCATGGCCTCCTCCATCAACTACTTGCCGATTTCTACTTCTATGGCAGCTTAGATCATTGATCTAGGGTTTCAATGAAGCCCTAGATGAGTAATAGGGTTTTATTTATGTTTTTATTTTAGTTTTATTATGTATGGATGACAGTCACTTGTTTAGAGGATTTTTATAAATAAATCGTACTTACATTGATTAAATCATTGCTTTCGGAATTTATTCTTGTCTTAGATCTATTTTGATTGTGATGTGCTCAACGATCTATTCTTGCTGTGCTTGTTTAGATTGTTTACATGTGATGGTACTTTATTGATTCGTGCTATCAAGTATCCGAATAGTCCATGCCTAGGTTAGACGGATTAGATCACAACCCTAGTTTAGTGTGAGATGATTCGTGCTATCCGCAGATGGATTATGTTGGTGCTTGAACCATGATTATCTTCTTGTCGGAGGAATTGGGCTTGTAGCTACAATTCCCCATATTCATCCAACGTAATAAGCTAAAGTAATTCATAGATATTCCTATTATGAAACTAGTGGTGGATTTGCAATCCTAGGTTTCCTTTACATATTTATTAAAAACACTTTTAACTGCTTTCATAAGTTAGATTTACTTTTATTGTTATTAGTTTAATTAAATTCAAATAAAATCCGTTTTTCCTAATTAATTAGACTTAGGTTTTAAAATTAAGTCGTTGTAGTAATCAATCTCTGTGGGTTCGACCTTTACTTCCACACTGCAAATCCTTTGAAAAGTAAAGAATACTTTTATATCTTGATTTTGACAACATCAATTTTTGGCGCCGTTGCCGGGGATTGCATTACTACCTTTAATTTTATAATCTTAGTTTAGTTAATTCGTAAATATTAGAGTAGTTTTTATTCTTCTTATTTTCCGTTTTTGTTTTAAATTACTAACTTGTTCTTTTATTTTATAGGTTTTCGAGTCATCAAATTCTAACGTTTCCGAGTGGAGTAGCTAATTACATCAAAGGAGCTTACGCAAATAAAATAAATAAAAATTAAGTAAATTGCTCGCTTTAACTTCGCATCAAATCACTGTAAGTCAGGGCGCTGAGACGCAATTACTTGCATTAGGTTAGTTGTGGAGTGAACACTGCATTAGCTAGGAAACCCGGGGCGCTGGGCTTGACGCGGTCATTGCATTACAGGATAATATTCATGCATCATAGTAGTACTGTGTGCTTGCTTGTCGTCTTATTTGCGTGATTGCTATTTGTTTCTTTTGTTTAGTCAGTCTTTGTTTTTAGTTTCTTTTTCTTTATTTTTGTTTATGTTAGGTACACGTTCAAATAAACCAGAATTAAAATCTTTCGATCTTGAACTTGAACGTACCTTAAGAACTAGTAAGTCCACAACCCAAGCTTCTAGAGCTGGGTTGCAAGACGACGAATCAACACTGATGTAACGCCCTGTATTTTATTATCATTAATAAATAAATATTGCATTTTATTTCCATGAGTATTTTAATTTAATTTCTCTTTGTAATAATTATCTGGGGTCAAAATGTAATTTTCAAAACATTTTCTATGGTTTCAAAATCGATATCTATATTTTTGTACAACCGGGAATTGAATTCCTACATTAATATAATTTTCTGTATTTTTATTTCAACCGTAAAATACCAGTTTTGGGAATGGGCAGTATAATTTTACCTGTGTGTGTGTATCATTGCGTGAGCTCAACACACACAAGGGTATCTTGTGTACACATGGAAAGCACCCAAGAAATTAGTGCAGTGTGTGCCTAACTTAGTGCTAGAGTGCTTTGTGAATGTGTGTGTAGTGCTAACTTTAGTGTTTTATATGCATAGTGCCAAGCACTTTGCATATTATTTATACACCCACTAATCCCCCTTTTGGACTACCTCTCATCTCTCTCGGCAGCTCTCTCTCTCTCAATCACTCACTCACAGTCTCTCATCTCTCACCTCTAAACTCTCTCAAATTCTCTCAATCACTCTCTTGCTCTCTCAAGATCACACAACACACACATACAGTTTATATATATAATCAGTCACATACTTAGACACACATATATATACACATATTGGGTTACCAAAATCAAGAACGGAGGAGGAAATTCTCAACGACGGATTATTACGGCGGAAGTTCTCGGCCTTTAAATTTCTGTATAATCGTCTCTGTGAGTAATTTAAACTCACTCTCAATGTCTATATATGTAAATTTCAGTATATATATGTGTATATATGTGTATATATATATGATACACCATTAGAGCTTAAAAATGGAGCTTTGAAAAAGTTAATCAAAATCGAATCCGTGAATTGTAATTGAAAGATATTGATCCCAATAGGCTACGGTTCGAATCCTACGGCTTAATTCATCCGTATCGCGACGTACCGTTGATTTAAAGTTTTGTCACCTCTCGGTTTTACGTGAAATCCGAGAGCTACGATTGAAATTAGTTAAAACCGATCGCGTATTCGTAATCCTTGTGGAAAAACGAAGAAATCCATATATTACATGTCTTGGTTGAAGTAGATTTCAGAAATGGGTCAAAAACAGGTTCTAAATTCGTAACAGGGAAGAAACAGCTGGTTCCAACCGGTTGCATTTTTCAGCACTGACGACTTTTAGTATAACGGCCATAACTTCCTCTAGGAAACTCGAAAACGCGCACGGTTTGAAGCGTTGGAAACTAGACTCAAAGAGCTTTCTGTTGATATGTAATTCATGTATACAAATTATAACTCATTTTTAATGGCATTACTTCAAAGTATACTAGAAATTCAATCTAATATTTTCTCTTTTAATTTTAACAGTAGCAGAATTTTGTTTTCAGACTTTTGTTAGGAAAACGAATGAAATTTAAGGTTCTGCCCGCGTTGTCCCAAGCAAAACTCGATTCTGCACACTTTTTGTCTAATGCAATTTTCTCAGATTTTGCACCGTTTGGGCAGAAAATGAGGATTACAGTAGCAGAAAAAGTATATTAGAAATTCAATCTAATATTTTCTCTTTTAATTTTAACAGTAGCAGAATTTTGTTTTCAGATTTTTGTTAGGAAAACGAATGAAATTTAAGGTTCTGCCCGCGTTGTCCCAAGAAAAACTCGATTCTGCACACTTTTCGTCTAATGCAATTTTCTCAGATTCTGCACCGTTTGGACAGAAAACGAGGATTTCAGTAGCAGTTTTTTTTAGAATGCTATTAGTTATGTTTAAAATGATTAAGGCAATGAATTACGAATTTTCAATCCCCGTACGCGTATTATTTCTTTAATTCTGTGAATTCCTTTATGTTTAAAGTTTGATGACATTCATGTGATTTATTAATGGTGTTATTTATGAAACATTGACATACATATTAGGGTTGAGGTTGTGCCAACATGCATGTGTGTGAGAAAGTGTGAAAAGAGTAAAGAGTGGCGTTCTAGTTGTGCGACCTCAATATCGATCGGATATTATTCTTGGTATTTTGGAGATGATAGTGTTGTGTACGACTTAGATATCGATCGGATAATATTCCTGGTATCTAAGGCGCGCGTTTCGGATATTGATCGGATAGTATTCCTGATATCCGAAGCGATGGTGGTAGTGTTGTGTACGGCTTAGATATCGATCGGATATTATTCCTGGTATCTAAGGCGCTTGTTTCGGATATTGATCGGATATTATTCCTGGTATCCGAAATGATGGTATTGAGTGTGGCTTAGATATTGATCGGATATTATTCCTGGTATCTGAAGCGATAGTTTGGTGTGCTGTTTTGGATATTGATCGGATAGTATTCCTGGTATCTGAGATAATGGTTTGTTTGTGTTGAGTTTTGTTGAGAGAAAAGAGTCAGAAAGATGAGATATTACATTGCTCATGCATGGTCACATATTTATTGTTTTCTTTATTTTCCCCCGTGGGTTATGTTGGAATTGGAACCTTGAACATATTACTGTTAAGTTAAAATTGCACCGTTGTTTATATGCTTATATATACATTGCGAGCACTTGTTTATTTTGCTCACCAGCTTTCATAAGCTGACGGCGTTGATGCGTCCTGGACTGTATGTCCAGATTTTCAGGGTCAGGAGCAGCTAGGGTATTTTGACTATGCTACTTAGAGTCAGGAGACTTTCCAGGAGGCTGCTTTATATTTTCCTATGTCTTTTAAATTTGGGTTTTGTAATAAACTAGTTTAGACTTTTGAATAAGGCGTTTTGTGCCTAAGACTATGACTGCTGTAATAGTTTAGTAAGTTTTTTTTATTTCGGAGCTTATGTTCTGTTAGTATCCTTTGCTTTAGAAATGTTGTTAAGTTATTTGTTGCAGGGACAATTGGTCATACTCACTTGTCACGACCTACGAGTCCATAAAGGAAATTAAATGCTTTCCTGAATTATGCTACGTCGGGGCGTGACAGGCTTTTTGGTATCAGAGCCAGGTTATGGCTCGACCAATTGTCCAGAACACATAGGATCTCCCGTTAAGATAGAATTGAGATAAGATAGTTCGACTTTATTCCGTGTCTAGTCGCTTTCTATCGTTTAGAATTTTCTTTCTTCTCAAGAGGTTGACCGAATTCTGTTGATTGATGGATAGGTACCGTTCTCTCGATCAGATGGCTAGAAGAAATCTCAGGAATCGTCCCGCTATTGAAGATGCACCGCCAGTAATAGATCCAACCGGGATGTTCGAAGCTTTTGTAAGGAGGTTGGAGAGGGTTAGTGATCAGAACGCAAGGAACAATAATCAGAATGGGGATTACAATGGGAATGGGAGGCAAGCCCACCAGACTGGAGACAAGCTTCTCAAGGAGTTTCGCGCTCTACGACCTGAGTATTTTGCTGGAACTGATGAACCCTGGCAAGCGGAACAGTGGCTACGTCAGATGGAGCGTATCTTTGAGACCATAGAGTGCACTGATCTGGAAAAGAAGCGTCTGGCTATCTTTCAGTTGTCTTATGCAGCGGCTGATTGGTGGGATGCAGAAAAGGCGACCATAGGGGAAGAAGCTGCAAGGAGAATGCCGTGGGTGGTGTTCAAGGAAAGGTTTCTCGAGAAGTATTTCCCCGAAGAAGAGAAGGACAAGAGGGAGAAAGAGTTTATGGAGTTGACTCAAGGGAATCTGACTGTCCGAGAGTACACTACTCGATTTGAGCGTCTGTCTCGCTTTGCTCCACATATGGTGGACACACCCCAGAGGAAAATCAAGAAGTATCACCGAGGTCTCAACCTGTCTCTCAGACATTTGACTATGGGGCATTTGGGCCAGTCATTTGAAGCTCTGGTGAGATTGGCTACGGGGTTAGAGAATGATGGGTGTCAGAATTCGAAGCCGCTTGGAAATCGACCTCCGCAGAAGGGTTATCCCGGACAGAAACCAGGGTACCCTCAAGGACAGAAAAGGACCTGGGATGGAGGGAAGAAACCTCAACAGACACAAGCAGTTCAGCAGTATCAGCCTCTAGCAATAGAAGGGGCCAAAAACAACAACTGCTTCAATTGTGGAGTTCCCGGTCATCGAGCTAAAGATTGCAGAGCACCTAGGCGTACGGATCGTTCAGGAGTTGTGTGCTATAATTGTGGCATGCCAGGTCACATAAGTCCAGAATGCAAGGCTCCTAGGAAAGGTAACTATGGTCAACAAGGACAAGCCCGTCTGAATGCTGTCATTCCCGAGGCTGCTGGCTATGAGGAGACAGGGTATGAAGAAGGTACCAATGAGGAGGGACCGCCCGAGCAACGAGCAGTGGAAGGTACTCTAACTTTGTTTAACTCTCATGTTAAAGTTTTATTCGACACGGGTGCTACACATTCTTTTATATCTGTTAAGATCGTTCAGAAGTTGGGTATCATACCGCATCGTTTAGAGGAAGCTTTGAGTGCTGTCTCACCCTTAGGGACCACAGTCAAGTTATTACATGTGTGTAAGGATTGTCCTCTTCGGTTTGGAGACCGCGAACTTTTGGCGAGATTGGTGGTTCTGTCGATGAAGGAGTTCGATATAATCCTGGGAATGGATTGGCTCGAGAAGAATCATGCGAAGTTGGATTGTGCAAAGAAAAAGATCACATTTGCGGACAAGGGGAATCAACTCTTCGATTTCCAATGTAACCCTTCGGGTGATATGTTCCTCACTAGATGCCTAGCAAACATTGAGGTTGTCAGTGCAGAGGTGACAGTATCATCTATACCGGTAATCAAAGAGTTCGAGGAAGTATTCCGAGATATTTCAGGATTACCGCCGGAAAGGGACATAGAATTCTGTGTGGAGTTAGTGCCAGGTACTCGACCTATAACCAAGGTTCCCTACAGGATGGCCCCTACAGAGTTGTTGGAGCTGAAGGAACAAGTTCAAGAACTTGAGAAGTTGGGTTTTGTTCGTCCAAGTACTTCACCCTAGGGAGCACCAGTGTTGTTTGTGAAGAAGAAGGATGGGTCAATGCGGCTGTGTATTGACTACCGAGAACTGAATAAGGTTACTATCAAGAATAAGTATCCTTTACCTCGGATAGACGATCTGTTTGATCAGTTGCAAGGAGCCACGACCTTTTCTAAGATTGATCTACGGTCAGGGTATCACCAGTTGAGGGTGCGGAAGGAAGACATACCTAAGACTGCTTTCAGGACGAGATACGGACACTATGAGTTCTTAGTAATGCCGTTTGGGATGACAAATGCTCCAGCTGTGTTTATGGACTTGATGAACAGAGTATTCAAGCCATACTTAGATCAGTTCGTTATTGTCTTTATTGATGATATTTTGATCTATTCCAAGTCAGAGGAAGAGCATGAACAACATCTGAGGATCGTGTTGCAGACTCTCAAGGATCACCGCCTGTATGCTAAATTCAGCAAGTGTGAATTCTGGCTTCAGGAAGTTAAGTTTCTCGGGCATGTGATCTCTCAACAAGGAATCGCGGTTGACTCATCAAAGACCGATGCAGTGGCGAATTGGACTCGGCCGACCAATGCTACAGAAGTCAGAAGTTTTCTGGGACTAGCTGGTTACTATCGGAGATTTGTGGAAGGTTTCTCAAAGATAGCAGCCCCGTTAACTGGTTTGACTAAGAAAGATTTGAAGTTTGAATGGACTGATAAGCATGAACGCGCTTTTCTGAAATTGAAAGAGAAATTGACAACAGCGCCAGTGCTTGCGATACCAAGGGATGGTGAGAAGTTCACTATTTTTAGTGACGCCTCGTATCAAGGATTGGGATGTGTCCTTATGAAAGACGGAAAGGTTATCGCCTATGGTTCAAGACAGTTGAAGCCGAATGAATTGAACTACCCAACTCATGATTTAGAGCTGGCAGCAGTAGTGTTCGCGCTTAAGATCTGGAGACACTACCTCTATGGGGAGAAATTTGATTTGTTCTCAGACCACAAAAGCCTTAAGTATTTGTTTACTCAGAAGGAGTTGAACATGAGGCAACGTCGGTGGATGGAACTGATCAAGGACTACGACTTCACATTAGAGTACCACCCCGGTAAGGCAAACGTAGTCGCTGACGCCCTAAGCCGGAAACCTCAAGGAATGATTGCTTCATTGATGTTGAGGGAATGGAAAGCCTTGGAGACAATAACAGAATTTGATGTGCAGATTTCTGAGGGAAGTATCGGGCAACACTTTGGATGCTTGGTAGTACAACCAACACTTGTGAGTCGAATCATCGAAGCCCAGAAGGAAGATGAGAAGTTTCAAGCATGGTTCGCCAAGATGTTAGAGAAGGACCCGACAGAATGGAAGGTTGGGGCCGATGGAGGATACCGATGTCGAGACAGATTGTGTGTGCCAGATTCAGGAGGTTTGAGAAAAGAAATTCTCGAAGAAGCACATAAATCGAGACTGACAGTACACCCAGGAGGAACAAAGATGTATAAAGACCTGAAGAGAAACTTCTGGTGGGAAGGGATGAAACGAGAAGTAGCCGAGTTTGTGTCTAAATGTTTGACTTGTCAACAAGTGAAGGCCGAACATCAGAGACCCTCGGGATTGTTGCAACCCTTACCTGTTCCGGGATGGAAGTGGGAGCACATAACTATGGATTTCGTGGTTGGATTACCCCGGTCACAACAGAATCATGACGCGATTTGGGTAATCGTGGATCGTTTGACGAAGTCTGCACACTTTATTGCGTACAATATGACTTACCCAGTAGAAAGGATGAGTCGAATGTACCTACAGCAAGTGGTGCGACTGCACGGTGCGCCTGTGTCAATTGTATCAGACCGCGATGCACGTTTTACCTCGGGATTTTGGGAAAGTCTGCAGAAGGCTATGGGAACTTCGCTCAAGATGAGTACTGCATTCCATCCTCAGACCGATGGGCAGACCGAGCGTGTTAATCAGATTATGGAAGATATGCTCAGAGCTTGTGCAATTGACTTTGAAGAATCTTGGGAGACGCACTTACCTTTGGTTGAATTTGCGTATAACAACAGTTATCACTCGAGTATTGGAATGGCGCCGTTCGAAGCTTTGTACGGACGGCCATGTCGATCTCCATTGTGTTGGGCTGAAGTGGGAGATACAGAACTGTTAGGACCAGATTTGGTGAGAGAGACCAATGAGAAGATTTCACTGGTCAAGGAAAGGATGAAAACTGCACAAAGTAGACACAAGAGTTATGCGGATCGACGTCGAAAGGACTTGGAGTTCAGTATTGGAGATCACGTACTCCTTAAGGTTTCACCTGTTCGTGGAATAATACGTTTTGGTCAGAAGAGAGGGAAGTTGGCACCTCGTTTCATCGGACCGTTCGAGATTTTGGAGCGTGTTGGGAAAGTGGCTTATCGGCTCGCGTTGCCACCAAAGATGTCTGGTGTTCATAATGTGTTCCATGTTAGTATGTTAAGGAAATACATACGGGACCCTTCACATGTGGTTAATTTTGATGATATTGAGACGAGTCAGAATGTTGTCTACAAGGATAGACCTGTGAGGATTCTTGACCAGAGTATCAAGAGGCTGAGAAGAAGAGACGTTCCTTTGGTTAAGGTTCAGTGGAGGCATCATGACGAAGGAGAGGCGTCGTGGGAGTTAGAGTCAGACATGAGGACTAGATACCCCGAGTTGTTTCAGGATTAGTTAGCTCAGATTTCGGGGCGAAATCTCTGTTAAGGTGGGTAGGGTGTAACGCCCTGTATTTTATTATCATTAATAAATAAATATTGCATTTTATTTCCATGAGTATTTTAATTTAATTTCTCTTTGTAATAATTATCTGGGGTCAAAATGTAATTTTCAAAACATTTTCTATGGTTTCAAAATCGATATCTATATTTTTGTACAACCGGGAATTGAATTCCTACATTAATATAATTTTCTGTATTTTTATTTCAACCGTAAAATACCAGTTTTGGGAATGGGCAGTATAATTTTACCTGTGTGTGTGTATCATTGCGTGAGCTCAACACACACAAGGGTATCTTGTGTACACATGGAAAGCACCCAAGAAATTAGTGCAGTGTGTGCCTAACTTAGTGCTGGAGTGCTTTGTGAATGTGTGTGTAGTGCTAACTTTAGTGTTTTATATGCATAGTGCCAAGCACTTTGCATATTATTTATACACCCACTAATCCCCCTTTTGGACTACCTCTCATCTCTCTCGGCAGCTCTCTCTCTCTCAATCACTCACTCACAGTCTCTCATCTCTCACCTCTAAACTCTCTCAAATTCTCTCAATCACTCTCTTGCTCTCTCAAGATCACACAACACACACATACAGTTTATATATATAATCAGTCACATACTTAGACACACATATATATACACATATTGGGTTACCAAAATCAAGAACGGAGGAGGAAATTCTCAACGACGGATTATTACGGCGGAAGTTCTCGGCCTTTAAATTTCTGTATAATCGTCTCTGTGAGTAATTTAAACTCACTCTCAATGTCTATATATGTAAATTTCAGTATATATATGTGTATATATGTGTATATATATATGATACACCATTAGAGCTTAAAAATGGAGCTTTGAAAAAGTTAATCAAAATCGAATCCGTGAATTGTAATTGAAAGATATTGATCCCAATAGGCTACGGTTCGAATCCTACGGCTTAATTCATCCGTATCGCGACGTACCGTTGATTTAAAGTTTTGTCACCTCTCGGTTTTACGTGAAATCCGAGAGCTACGATTGAAATTAGTTAAAACCGATCGCGTATTCGTAATCCTTGTGGAAAAACGAAGAAATCCATATATTACATGTCTTGGTTGAAGTAGATTTCAGAAATGGGTCAAAAACAGGTTCTAAATTCGTAACAGGGAAGAAACAGCTGGTTCCAACCGGTTGCATTTTTCAGCACTGACGACTTTTAGTATAACGGCCATAACTTCCTCTAGGAAACTCGAAAACGCGCACGGTTTGAAGCGTTGGAAACTAGACTCAAAGAGCTTTCTGTTGATATGTAATTCATGTATACAAATTATAACTCATTTTTAATGGCATTACTTCAAAGTATATTAGAAATTCAATCTAATATTTTCTCTTTTAATTTTAACAGTAGCAGAATTTTGTTTTCAGACTTTTGTTAGGAAAACGAATGAAATTTAAGGTTCTGCCCGCGTTGTCCCAAGCAAAACTCGATTCTGCACACTTTTTGTCTAATGCAATTTTCTCAGATTTTGCACCGTTTGGGCAGAAAATGAGGATTACAGTAGCAGAAAAAGTATATTAGAAATTCAATCTAATATTTTCTCTTTTAATTTTAACAGTAGCAGAATTTTGTTTTCAGATTTTTGTTAGGAAAACGAATGAAATTTAAGGTTCTGCCCGCGTTGTCCCAAGAAAAACTCGATTCTGCACACTTTTCATCTAATGCAATTTTCTCAGATTCTGCACCGTTTGGACAGAAAACGAGGATTTCAGTAGCAGTTTTTTTTAGAATGCTATTAGTTATGTTTAAAATGATTAAGGCAATGAATTACGAATTTTCAATCCCCGTACGCGTATTATTTCTTTAATTCTGTGAATTCCTTTATGTTTAAAGTTTGATGACATTCATGTGATTTATTAATGGTGTTATTTATGAAACATTGACATACATATTAGGGTTGAGGTTGTGCCAACATGCATGTGTGTGAGAAAGTGTGAAAAGAGTAAAGAGTGGCGTTCTAGTTGTGCGACCTCAATATCGATCGGATATTATTCTTGGTATTTGGAGATGATAGTGTTGTGTACGACTTAGATATCGATCGGATAATATTCCTGGTATCTAAGGCGCGCGTTTCGGATATTGATCGGATAGTATTCCTGATATCCGAAGCGATGGTGGTAGTGTTGTGTACGGCTTAGATATCGATCGGATATTATTCCTGGTATCTAAGGCGCTTGTTTCGGATATTGATCGGATATTATTCCTGGTATCCGAAATGATGGTATTGAGTGTGGCTTAGATATTGATCGGATATTATTCCTGGTATCTGAAGCGATAGTTTGGTGTGCTGTTTTGGATATTGATCGGATAGTATTCCTGGTATCTGAGATAATGGTTTGTTTGTGTTGAGTTTTGTTGAGAGAAAAGAGTCAGAAAGATGAGATATTACATTGCTCATGCATGGTCACATATTTATTGTTTTCTTTATTTTCCCCCGTGGGTTATGTTGGAATTGGAACCTTGAACATATTACTGTTAAGTTAAAATTGCACCGTTGTTTATATGCTTATATATACATTGCGAGCACTTGTTTATTTTGCTCACCAGCTTTCATAAGCTGACGGCGTTGATGCGTCCTGGACTGTATGTCCAGATTTTCAGGGTCAGGAGCAGCTAGGGTATTTTGACTATGCTACTTAGAGTCAGGAGACTTTCCAGGAGGCTGCTTTATATTTTCCTATGTCTTTTAAATTTGGGTTTTGTAATAAACTAGTTTAGACTTTTGAATAAGGCGTTTTGTGCCTAAGACTATGACTGCTGTAATAGTTTAGTAAGTTTTTTTTATTTCGGAGCTTATGTTCTGTTAGTATCCTTTGCTTTAGAAATGTTGTTAAGTTATTTGTTGCAGGGACAATTGGTCATACTCACTTGTCACGACCTACGAGTCCATAAAGGAAATTAAATGCTTTCCTGAATTATGCTACGTCGGGGCGTGACAACTGATTCCGTCGTCATTGTTTGAGGCCGAAATTCAAAGTACCCGTGTACGGTTAAGGAAAATTCGAACTTTTAAAATCGAACCGATTCAAATGGCTGACAGTGGCAATAACAACAACAATCAAAACGACGGTGCTAATATGAATAATCTTAATATACCGCCACCTCCTCCACTTATAAACTATTTTATTCCTACTACTTACACGCCACAAGCCGGTATCGAATTACCGGAGGCGACGGCATCTCACTTTGAGATAAAGTCGTCTACCATCTCGCTACTTCCTTCATTCCATGGCCGTTTAAATGAAGATCCATATCAACATTTAGGAGATTTTCAGGATATATGCTCCACTTTAAAAATTCAAAATCTTACTGATGATGAATTAAAATTGCGGCTCTTTCCATTCTCGTTAAAAGATAAAGCTAAATACTGGCTCCAATCTTTGGAGCCAAACACAATTAGAACATGGGAAGCCTTACACACTGCCTTTTTACAAAAGTTTTTCCCTATTATGCGTACAAATAAGATAAGAAAAGATATAACTAATTTTGTGATGCAAGATGGGGAGACTCTTTATGACACTTGGGAACAATTTAAAGAATTGTTACGCTCATGTCCACACCATCAGGTTCCCAAGTGGCAATTGGTTCAAGTCTTCTACGAGGGGCTTATTCCCTCTGTTAGGAATACCGTCGATGCCGTTTGTGCGGGAACTTTCCTACACAAAAGCGCCGACGAGGCCTGGAAAATTTTCGAAACTTTGAGCGAGAATTCGATGCACCAAGCGGTGTCTGTCCGTTCTGAGGGATACCTTCAACCTAAGCGAGAGGTGACAGTTGAGTCAAGTCAGTCAATGCAAATACAAGAATTAAATAGAAAACTTGACCGACTGATGCAAATGAACAAAACGTCTAATCCACCCTCTTCAGAAGTATGTGCATTATGTTCCGAACCGTCCCATAATATCTTTGCATGTCCTTCTGCATCTCAATATCCGGAATTTGTGGAGCAACACGTAAATGCTATGCAACAATTCCCACAAAATAATTACACTCCTAGGTCGAACAATTTTCCAAATACGTACCGACCCCAATACCAACAAGGTCAATACCAACCACCTCCTCCACCTCCACGCAATAATGCATTTGAGGAGAAGGTGTTGGCCTCACTTGAAAACTTTGGTTCGGTGGTTCAGTTAGTACACTCTCACACACAATCCATCGCAAAACTGGAGTCCCAAGTAGGGCAAATTGTTAATACGCTAAACCGCTTAACTGAGAGTAAGTTGCCCAGTCAACCTACTCAGCAACCTAAGGGGCAATACGCAGTGGGTAGTACGAGTGAGAGCGTGAACGCTGTTTCGACTAGGACGACTACTCGAGATGAGGAAGTTGTTGTAATTCCGGATGGGGGTGAGAAAGATAAAAACTTAAATTTGAATAAGGAGGGTGAGGGAACGAGTAGAATTCAAAAAGATAAAGGACCGGCCCCAACAAACTATATTCCAAGAATGCCATATCCACCAAACGTTGAGGGACCGTCACATTCGCCTAAGAAAGGGTCTAAGGTTGAGGATATACTCGAGGTGTTCAAACAAGTTAAAATCAATATTCCTTTCCTCGATGCTATTAAACAAATTCCCGCTTATGCTAAATGTTTAAAAGACCTATGTACTCAAAAGCGCAAAATACGGAGTCATACTCCTAAAAAGGTCTTTCTTACGGAAAAAGTAAGCTCTATATTCCAACACGCTCCTCCAAAATATAAAGATCCAGGTACGCCTACGATTTCATGTGTCATAGGTGACACTATCATTCATAGGGCTCTCCTTGACTTAGGAGCGAGTGTTAATCTTTTACCCTATCACGTCTATAAACAATTAGGTTTAGGTGAACTTAAGCCCACGGCCGCTACTATTCAATTAGCGGATCGTTCTGTTAAAATACCTAGAGGAATCGTCGAAGACGTACTAGTAAAGGTTGATCAATGTTTCTATCCCGTGGATTTTATGGTCCTTGACACCGAACCGGTGCTAGATGCTAGGAAGCACACTCCTGTCATTCTTGGTCGTCCATTTTTAGCCACGGCTAACGCACGTGTTAACTGTAGAACAGGGGTGATGAAAGTGTCGTTCGGGAATATACAATTAAAATTAAATGTTTTTAATGCTGTTGATCAACCTCCCAAAGACGATGATTATCTAGGTGTGGAGGGTAGTGAGGTTACACGGAATATTGAGCCTAAGAACGTAATAAATATAAGTGCGGGAAATAATGTGGACAATGATGAGTGGATGAATCCTAATCCCGTGGACCCTAATGCGGAATCTACTCGAAAGGTAAGAAATCGATTTGAACATAATGACAAACCGTTAATCGATTTAATTCAAAGCGATGTTATTTCTGCGTACCATCGAGCTCTGCCTGACATCCTTAGGGGTACACAGTCCGATATACGGCCTCCATGAGTCTTATGCTAGAAAGGTCTAGCTAAAGACGTAAAAGTTAGCGCTTCTTGGGAGGCAACCCAAGCTTTATTTCATCCGTTTTTCTTGTTTTTGGTTGTTTTTGGGTCTGTTTGTGTCTGTTTTGGACATTCTGGATAGGTCTGGGGGTTGAAATTAATTTATTTTAATAGTATATACATATTTTTAGTTAAAAAGTGGAAAACTCCAATCTCGCGCGCGCGGCCCGCTCGCGTGAGACGTCGCTCGCGCGGCCCGCTGGCGCGAGATTGCCCCTTAGTATTTTTCTTTCCTTTTCTTTTATTATGAGCCTCAGTAGTTACTCGCGCCTCATTTCGCTGGCGCGAGGTACCTCGCTCGCGCGAGATTTCTTCCCCCATACTTGTTCTGGGAATGTTTACGTTTCTGTTTTTGTTTTTTTAGCCATTTTAGATCGAGTTAGTTATTGTTTTCCTTATTATATTTATACTTTTTCGGTTTATTTCTTTTCCTTTTGCTAGTTTAGTTTAATTTAGATTAGTTTTTCAATTTCTATGTTATATTTCTGTTTCTTTTACTTTTAATATTCTTTTGTTAGGTTGTTTTCTTTTATTAAGACGTAACAGGTAACATTGAACTTTATAGCCATATTCCTTTGTGTTCATCTGTTATATGATTGTCAAGATCGAGGTACTATCGTTCTTTCCTTATGTACTCTCTTTTCTTTCGTTTTATTGTTTCATTGGGGACAATGAAAGGTTTAGGTTTGGGGGTATGCACACACATGCACATTATTTTATGCAAAATTTTAAAATTTTTCAATAAGTGTGTTTAAATAAACGATGTTACCTACGGTTTTTGCAATTTTAATCCGATACTTCTTAGTATGTAATGTGATTTGTTATAGAATGATAAACAATGAAATATGTGATGAAATATTTACTGAAGTCATGTTGAAACGTTTGAAGTTATGTATCATTTGAATCGTAGTTTTATATCATAGATTTGCACATAAACTTATGCACTGCACGTAGTCATTAGAATACATGTAGGTTGTGAACTATAATATGATTCGGATTTCTAGATAACACATGGTGGAGACTAAACCCGGTGAGCTTTTGAGCCTATCTTTTCTGTTTTGAGGGTTATAAATACATTGTGTTTGTCGAATTTCATTGAAATAGCGCATTTACTTGTTGTTTAGTCTCATTATTCTTGTTTTGGTTGATAGTCAAGTTAAAATATTTGTTACCATGCAAAATAATCTTCCGTCGTAAACATTGAAGAACCATATAACCCTAGGAAATGACTTTAGGCCTTCTTTGTTTACTGCCGGCCGATAAAAGATAAAATTTCCTTAGTTTGCCCCTTGAGCCGTTAAAATGCCTCTTTTTCTTTGTTCACCATTATCCTCTTTAAAAGCTCCAACCTGATCAACTTGGAGTATACCACTGGAAGAGTGATCAACTTTTAGTAGTATTAAGGCGATGTGTTGATTGAGAAGAAGAAAATAAGATGATGTTTGGGGTGGGTGCTTTGTTATTCAATGCATATTCATTTGAGAAGCGAGAAAAGAAAAAGGAAAAGAAACAAAATAAAGAAGAGAAGGTTGAAAAGAAAGAAAAAAGAATGAAAGGAAAGAGAAATATATGAATGAAAAGTTTGTAGAAGAAGAATGAAAGAGATCGAACATGCCTTACAATGCCATTCTGAAACTACTTGTTATATCTGTCCTATACTTTTCCAGTACCTGAGCCACATTACAACCTTTAAAAAGTCCTATTTGATCCTAGGAAACATGGTTCGGATATGTAAATGATGGGAGGGATTAAAACATGGTAATGATTAATTTCTTTTGATTATGGGCATCCTATCCATGAGACTACTATTTTTTCGTGTCATGCGTCTTTTTCATGTCATATGTGAGCGTTATTCGTTTTGAAAATATAATTCCTTTGCTCACATATTTTAGAAAAATTACACATGTTTCTGAGTGTTTCATTTGAGAGTGTAATTCATTGTGAGATTCGTAGTCAAGACATAGTTAGATGGTTATCTGAAGTATATTCCATGTTCATGACATGAGCGTGTTCATCTGACTACCATATCACACACGTGCGATTTTATGAGAAACTCTATTGATTTATACGATGCATGTGCTTGAGATGGTTTCTTCATGATGTATGTAGACATTTGATTCTATTTCTTTATGTTCGTTATTCTATTTCGAATCGTTGTTGTATAATAAGGAGTATTGATTGTTTTATTTTAATAAAAGTTTTTAAAATTTCAAGTTAATAAAGATGGTTGTGGGTAACTTGTTGACGAGAACCCTCACGAGACTTCACTCGTCCGACTAGGGACACCTAGGGGTTTAAAAGGCTTGTTGCATACGCTAAATGCAATCGTGATCCATACGAAAATGGAATAGATTTGTATTTGTAGTTTTTATTTTTAGTTTTGCTCGAGGACTAGCAAAATGTAGGTTTGGGGGTGTGATCGGGAGAGAACTAATCCTAATTATACGCTTTAACGAGCATTTGTTAGTACCTTTTTATCCTGTTTTTGTATATTTTTACTCTGTTTTCTAGTTTCTGACAGGTTTTGGAAGAAATCAACTGAACCAGGCTAAACAAGGTGAAAAAGCAGGAAGAAGGAAGCTGAAAAAGACACTTCGCGCGCGCGACCCGCGGGCGCGGAAATCCAAGAATCGCGCGCGCGATCCGCTCGCGCAAGAATCCAGAAACCGCTCGCGCGATCCGCTCGCGCGAGACCTCCAAGAGCTCGCTCGCGCGATCCGCGCGCGCGAGGTACCCAATGTCGCGCTCGCGCGACCCGCTCGCGCGATATGCCCAAAAATCAAAGTTGCGTATTTCAGTATACTGAAGACTCCTGTGCAAACGAGACTGCTAAACGACGTCCAGACTGTAAATTACATGCGTTTCAGTCCGTTTCGAGTTGTAAAGGCTTCCAAAACATGTTGTAAATCTATATAAACTCTTTTTTTTACTTCAATTAGAGGGTTGGCAATTAATATACAACCATATACACATATACTTCCAGCCCTTGAAGAGGGAGAAGCAAGAAGAAGAAGAAGAAGACCAAGGATTTCCATGGCCTCCTCCATCAACTACTTGCCGATTTCTACTTCTATGGCAGCTTAGATCATTGATCTAGGGTTTCAATGAAGCCCTAGATGAGTAATAGGGTTTTATTTATGTTTTTATTTTAGTTTTATTATGTATGGATGACAGTCACTTGTTTAGAGGATTTTTATAAATAAATCGTACTTACATTGATTAAATCATTGCTTTCGGAATTTATTCTTGTCTTAGATCTATTTTGATTGTGATGTGCTCAACGATCTATTCTTGCTGTGCTTGTTTAGATTGTTTACATGTGATGGTACTTTATTGATTCGTGCTATCAAGTATCCGAATAGTCCATGCCTAGGTTAGACGGATTAGATCACAACCCTAGTTTAGTGTGAGATGATTCGTGCTATCCGCAGATGGATTATGTTGGTGCTTGAACCATGATTATCTTCTTGTCGGAGGAATTGGGCTTGTAGCTACAATTCCCCATATTCATCCAACGTAATAAGCTAAAGTAATTCATAGATATTCCTATTATGAAACTAGTGGTGGATTTGCAATCCTAGGTTTCCTTTACATATTTATTAAAAACACTTTTAACTGCTTTCATAAGTTAGATTTACTTTTATTGTTATTAGTTTAATTAAATTCAAATAAAATCCGTTTTTCCTAATTAATTAGACTTAGGTTTTAAAATTAAGTCGTTGTAGTAATCAATCTCTGTGGGTTCGACCTTTACTTCCACACTGCAAATCCTTTGAAAAGTAAAGAATACTTTTATATCTTGATTTTGACAACATCAAACACCCTCTCATCTGGTTCTAGAAAAGGTAATAGTGTTGAAAGGACCCCTTTCAGGGCTTGAGGTAAAAGGGGAGGGTTCAAATCAAGATCTGACTAGAGGAAAAACCAGTTTGAGCCTTTTGACATTTGTGGAACTGAAGGGAGCTCGAGTGATGATCAAGCCAGTAGAAATAGAAGGAAAATGTGGAGAGCCATTAGAACCAATCTAGCTTCCTGTACTACTAGCCTTGGTTCCACTTCTGCAGTGGCTAATGTATCAAAACGATATGATACCTTTCCAAAGGAAGGCCACCATTCTGACTCGTGCATCACTAGTGAAGGTTCGAGAATGAAAATTATTTATGATAAATATTTTCCAGATCTACTTGGTTCATATGGTTCCTTATCTCTCTTCTAGAGCTGATGAGGGCAGTAAATTATCACTTTTTGATACAAAAAGTAGGCTTGCTGATTCAACCAAAGTGTTTGTTGGTAGTGTGTCCCATGCGCTCCCCAACGGTCATAACTTGAATTCACTGTCTCTGCGCAATGATGTACCTGGTCACATGGTCAGTAGCCAAATTTCCTTGAATCCCGGTGACTTGTCTGCTGCTTTTGCTGGTGGGCCTATGCATGTTATACCATGTATTGATGCTACAATTTTAAGCAGCCAAGTGGACATTCAGCATTGCACTGAAACCGTGGATGTTCAAATAGCCTTTGTTAAACCTGAAGGAAAAACAGGTTTAAAAATTATTTTTAAACGTGCAGCGGAATGATTGTGTTTCAAAAACTTATTGGTATGCCCCAGATCTACTACCTGTTAATTCTATAGATGCGTACTAACAAGAGAGGATAAGAATTATACCTCAGTTCTTGAACCTAATTCTGAATTTCTTTATCCTGGATAGTGCAGCAGCTTCCACTAGGCTGTCTTCACTCTTATGACTCTTGCAAATGGCAGCCAGAAGGACTAGGGTTGGTGTGAAGCGTAATGGAGAGGATAGAGAGGGTTTGGGAGCTCGAAAAACAATTTCTGCAGCTTCTGATGTGTTAAAACAACGAACTCTTTTTTCTAGATGTAGCTGCCCTATTTATATTTCCCAGAACCGACCTAATGTTTGAGCAATCGAAGTGGCTTTGATCGATCGAACCACCTCGGCCGATCGAAACCGCCAAGACTTTAATCGATCGAGACATCTTCGATCGATCGAACCTATTTTGACAAGATCCTCATGTGCCTTTCCAAGCATCCTAGCCGAGCTAAGAGTGGAACCTCCTAGGCTCTTTATTATTGGCCCATACTAGTTGTTAATTCCCATGACCAAACTCTTTTATCAGCAAACTAACCAACTGATCAGTTAACGTTTATTCCACTATAAAATGATAACTGAACTCCAGCGCAAAAGAACATATCCGAAGCGATAACTAGACTTGTATGGTGTACTATTGTCCCTCTACCTTCAGCATTCGTAATCATTTCAGGTAGTCGGATCACTGTTACTGTCAACGTGAATCATGAATACTTCTTGTATTCCTTGAGTCCTATTCACCTCTCATGATTACTAAATATGTTGATAACTACTTATCAACAAGACTGCAGTTCTCAGTAATCAACTTGTTGACATTCTCAAGGGAATGCTTACTCTGAATCAGAGGGTAGATTCTATCTTGACAAATCAAGGGAGAATTTGGATTGGCTGGAATTCAGACAAATTTTCTCTAACTATTTTAAAAACTTCCCCCCAATTGATCCATGTTAGAATTGTGAAAGAGGACATGTCTCAAGTCTGTGAATCTGCCTTCATTTATGGCCACAATACTGGTCTTGAGAGAATGCCTCTTTGGTCTGATCTCAGGAACATATGTCAAGGCACTCAGTCTACTAATTTTATTGCTTTAGGTGATTTTAATATTACCTTATGCCCTTAGGAAGTTTCTGATGCCAACTTTGGCTGGAACAATGATATGAAGGATTTTATTAAAGCTACAAATGAGTGTTGTCTAGTGGATCTCAGATACATTGGGGAGCAATTCACCTGGAGTAATAGAAGATATGGTAGAGAGGACTTTACTCAAAGGAAACTCAATAGAGCTATGGTTAATCAAACTTGGATTTATAATTTTACAGAGTCTTATGCCCACTTCCATACCCCAGGTATCTCTGATCACTCTCCTATTATTGTTCATGTTGATAAAAGTCAAAGAAGGAAAGGTAGGGCTTTCAAATTCTATAATTTTTGGACTAATTTAGACCACTTTGAGGATACTGTCAATATTGCCTGGAATCAAATTATTGAAGGGACTGCTCAATACCAAATCTGCTAAAAGCTTAGAATTCTTAAAAAAGAACTTAAAAAATTTGGTAAACGTTTTCTGGGCCAAGAAAGGGTTAATGCTATAAGGCTAGAGAGGAACTTAAAATTGTCCAATCTACTCTAGCTCATGACCCTTCTATACCTTCCTTGATTGAAGCACATAAAAGATGTTGAAAAATTTCCAAGAAGCCATCTGGATTGAAGAAGAAACCCTTAAGCAAAAATCCAGGTTACAATGGCTCGAGGCTGGTGATAAAAATTCGAGATATTTTCACATGTCTATTAAAGCTAGAAGGAATATGAAAAGAATTTTTATCCTTGAAAAACCTGATGGTAGTTTCACTACAAACTATGCTAAAGCTAAGGAAGAAGCTATTAGATATTTCAAAAATCTGCTTGGTACTCCTTCCTACCATGCTTACCCGGGGAAAGAAGCCATTAGGAATTTTGTTCATAAAAAAGTTCCTATGGATCTTTTGGTGGAGTTGGATAGGCACCCTTCTGATTTAGAGATTAAAAATGCCTTCTTTAGCTTGCATAGTAACAAGGCACCTGGACCAGATGGTTTTAATTCTTTCTTCTTTAAGGAGTCTTGGGCCACTACTGGGCCATCCATCTTGGCAGCTATTAAAGAATTCTTTCATACTGGTGAGTTACTTAGGGAATCTAACACCACTCTTATTGCTCTGATTCCCAAAGTGCCTAACCCAACCAAGATGAGTGACTTTAGGCCTATTTCCTGTTGCAATACTATTTACAAATGCATATCTAAAATTATTGCTAGTAGGCTTAAGTTGATCCTCCCTGACATGGTGGATCAAGCCCAATCTGCTTTTATTAAAGGTAGAAAAATTAGTGATAATGTCTTGTTGGCCCAAGATCTTCTTAGGGATTACCAAAAATCTTTGGGCAGACCTAGAGTAGCAGCTAAAGTGGATATTATGAAAGCCTACGATAGTGTCAGTTGGGAGTTCCGTTTTGATATTTTAGACATGCTTGGCTTCCGCCCCCCCCCCCCCCCCCCCCCCCCCCCCCCCCCAAATTAAAGAAATGGATTAGAGCTTGTGTGACTACTCCCAGGTACTTTATAAATTTTAATTGTGAATCTGTTGGCTTCTTTGATGGTGCTAAGGTATCAGACAAGGGGATCCCATTTCTCCCTATTTGTTTGTCCTTGTCATGGATACTCTTAGCCTTCTTTTCCAACACAATATCAGTAATAGGCCTTTTCAATACCATTGGAAGTGTGATAATTTACACTTATCCCATCTATGCTTTGCTGATGACCTTCTCATCTTTTTTAATGGAGATGAGGATAGTGCTACCCTAGTCAGGCATATTCTGAATCAATTTTACCTCTTTACTGGCCTCCAAGATAATAATGCTAAGAGTTGCCTGTTCTTCTCTAATGTGGAGGTTGACACTGCTGATAACATCTTAACCACTCTTAATTTTGTTAAAGGCACCCTGTCTATAAGGTACCTTGGGGTACCTTTGATTACCTCTAAGCTTAAAAAACAAGATTGTGAAGATTTGGTTAATAAAATGTGTTCTAGAGTTAATTCTTGGAAGTCCAAATTCCTTTCCTATGCTGGTAGAGCTCAACGGATTCATTCTGTTTTGACAGGTATCCAACTTTCATAGTCTGGTATGTTTGTTCTTCCTAAAGGAGTTCTCAACCAAGTGGTTCAAATTATGTCCAGATTCCTTTGGGCTGGTAACACTGACAGGTTCCATGGTGCTAAGGTTGCTTGGGACAAAGTTTGTAGACCCAAGAAGGAATGAGGATTGGGGTTTAAAGATATCCACTTAACTAATACTGTCTTGAATCTTAAACATATAGGAAATCTCTTAGACCCCTCTAATCAATCATTATGGAAAAAGTGGATCCACATGTACATGCTTAAAAATAAAAGTTTTTGGCAGGCCACAACCCCGTCCCAATGCTCTTGGTATTGGAGAAAATTATTGAAACTTAGACAAGTTGCTAAGCCTTTACTTATTCACAAAATTGGCAATGGCAATCACACTTCTCTTTGGTTTGATAATTGGCTCCCTATAGGGTCTCTTATGGATAATTATTCCCACAGAATTATTTATGATGCTGCTATTGACATTAATGCTAAGGTGAATGCCATAATCAGAGAGTGGGATTGGGCCTGGCCTGACTCTTACTCCATTGAGCTTGATGAAGTCAGATCATTGTTGGCCACCTTCTATAAACCCTCAAACTGTAAGGATAATCTGCAGTGGACTGTCACTCCTAATGGTGCCTTCAATACCTCCCTTATAAGGGACCACCTAAGAGATCAATCCTCCATTGTCACTTGGCATAACATCGTGTGGTTCCAAGGAGGTACCCCTAGACAGAGTGTCATCCTTTGGTTAGCTGCCCAATTAAGGCTATCTACCCATGACAGAATCTTTATGTTTACTCCTGGTCCACTTGCTTGTGTTTTTTGTCATTCCCAATTGGAAACTCATGATCACCTCTTTTTTGCTTGCTCTTACTCTTCCTTTATCTGGCAGGAACTTATGTCAAGATGTGGATTGACTTGGAACGGGCGGAGCTGGAATGATACCCTTCTTTGGATGGCTCAGTACCTCAAAGGAAAGCAAGTACATCATGTGATACCTAAAATCTACTTGGGAACTGCTGTTGATGGCTTATGGAAGGAAAGGAACAATAGAACTTTCAAGAAGAAATTTTGTCCTCCAGAAATCACCATCAACAACTTGGTCTCACAGATTAATGCTCTTATTAGGATTAAATGGAAGCATCACAGTAATATTGATATCATAATTAGTAAATGGATTTAGTGCTTGTTTTTTGTTTTGGCTAGCCAATTTTGTTTCTCTGTGTTGGCCGCCATGTTTTTTGTTTGTTTGTAGCCTTCTTTGCTACATGTCTTAATTTGTGTCCAGCTCTTTTTTGTATATCCTGGGGTATGCCCCTTTTACTTTTGTACAACCCTTTTTTGGAATTTATTTACCCATTTTTCCGAAAAAAATATGTTCACAACCTTTTGAACATGACATACCCAAGATACCCAGGTGTTGATTTCTATAGACCTCACTGATTGGTAAGTCAAAGCAGCCATATCCACAGTCCGTGTTCATAATCGTCTCAAGATTGAGAGCACGTGCCTTTTACAAGTTCTGAGTTCCTTTCGACTATTGACAGTCTTGAGTGTCAATAGGAAAGCACAGGTCCGTCAATACACTATAAGCAGTAGCATATTAACTAAGAGTCACACTCTAGTGATTAAGATTCATCACTCCATCCAATGGTAGTTAATCATGCTACAGTGTATACCCGATGAGATATCCAGTCTCATCATCCACTGTGACAAGTTCTAAGTATCAAAGAATAGTAATCTGTATCTCACTTGTATATATTTCATACATACACAAATTACCTAATATGATACTTAAGGATTAGCAATCATCTCATGAAAGAAACATACATAATGAAATGTAAAGCTGATATCCATATATTAAAATGTCAATGTCTCATACATAAATGGTTTGAGGGCACAAACCCAACAAATTCCCACTTGTACTCACAACAATACAGGACTACATCTGAGACCTAGACTATCTAGATGATGATCAAAGACCTTCTTAGGCAAGGCCTTTGTAAACGAATTCGCAAGATTGTCAGAGGTGGAAATCTTACTGACAGTCACATCTCCACGTTGAATAATATCTCAAATTAGATGATATTTCCGCTCTATGTGCTTTTCCTTCCCGTGGTTCCTTGGCTCCTTGGACTGAGCCACTGCCCCACTATTATCACAATAAAGCATAATAGATGATAGCGATGCTGGTACCACCTCGAGCTCCATAAGGAACTTCTTGAGCTAAATAGCTTCCTTTGCATCTTCTTAAGCAGCCACATACTCAGCTTCTGTAGTTGAGTCTGCAATGCATTTCTGCTTAATTCTCCTCCAACTAACAACACTACCTCCTAGGGTAAAGAGATGGCTGGACGTCGACTTCCTCGAATCTTTATCTGATATAAAGTCCGAGTCAGTGTATCCTACTGGAATTAACTCACTACCGCCATACATAAGCATGTAATCTTTAGTCCTTCTCAAGTACTTATGAATGTGCTTAATGATTGTCCAGTGTTCTGGACCTGGATTCGATTGATACCTACTAACCATGCCAACGGCAAAGCAGATATCTGGTTTAGTGCATAACATTGCATACATGAGACTTCCCACTTCCGAAGCATAGGGAACTCCTGCCATGCGATTCCTCTCTTCGTGTCTTTGGACACTGGTCCTTGGAGAATGCCAAACCATGCCTGAATGGTAACAAACCTTTCTTCGAATTATCCATTGAAAACCTAGTTAGCACCTTATCGATATAACCAGCTTGAGATAACCCCATCATCTTTTGCTTACGATCCCAAAAGAGCTTTATTCTAATAATATAGCTCGCCTTTCCTAGATCCTTCATATCAAAAGTACTGGCTAGCTAAACCTTGACCGTTGATAATGCCGCTACATCATTCCCAATGAGTAGAATGTCATCAACATAAAGCACAAGAAAATCCACCACTTTTCCTTCACACTTCTTGTATACACAAGGTTCATCCAGATTCTGTATGAAACCAAATGATTTGACCACTTGGTCAAAACGTATGTTCCAACTTCTGGATGCCTGCTTAAGCCCATAAATGGACTTTTGCAACTTACATACCAAGTTACCTTTCCTACCAGCTATGAACCCTTCTGGTTGTTGCATATAGATGTCCTCCTCAAGATTGCCATTCAAGAATGCAGTCTTGATGTCCATATGTCAGATCTCATAATCTAGGCATGCAGTATTGGATAAGAGTATTATGATGGACTTGAGCATGGCTACCGGCGAGAAGGTTTCCTCATAGTCAATGCCCTCCCTCTGAGTATAACCTTTTGCTACAAGCCTAGCCTTAAAGGTCTCAACCATTCCATCAGATCCTCTTTTCCTCTTGTAGACCCACTCACACCCAATGAGTTTAATATTGGCTGGAAGTTCTATAATATTCCAGACCTGATTGGAATGCATAGATTCTAATTCAACCTTCATAACTTTAACCCAATGAGCTGAGTCTACATAAGCCATTGTCTCTTCATATGTGGTAGGATCATATTCAGATTCTATGGAGACAACTTCAAAAACTTCTCTTAAGAACATATATCTGTCAGGCTAGCTGACACGACTAAATAGTTGTGCGCTCTTGTGCAACACCTAAGTACAGGTGATCGTGCAAGTAGTATTCTGGTTAAGTCCAGGTCGATCCCACAATGAAGGTGTTAAACTAATTACTTAGATTAATCTCAAACAAGAAAATAAAAATCAATATTGTAACTAATGCAGAACACAAAGTCCCACAACTGATCAACTACTAAAGGTAAAACAATAAAACTAGATTAAACTAATTACCAACTAGTTAATTAAAGCAATGATTTAAAATGTGTTTTACTTACTAAAAGGAAATGTTGGAATTACACAAATCCACCTGGACCTAGCCATCTACCATGAAGTTACGTTGAAGCTCAATGGAGTACACTCTCTACAGTATTCCATATTTCTCTTAGGATAAAGAATCTATAGTCCTTTCATGACCGGGACCATATCATCACAATTAAGTTTGAAATACACAAAAGTGGTTTAAAACAATAGTTTAGACTCTCACCTACAATGGTGTTAGCATTGAGGGTGGTTTGCAAAATATATTGAAGAAAAATGCCTCAAGGCTTAAAGTTTACAGACTGTTTTGACAAACTGAGCGTTTGGGGACAATTTGATAACAAATCAGTAAAGCAGAAAGTCTAGGAATACTACATAGAATGTCCTCAAGAATCAGAAGGTTCGATCGATCGACGCGCTTTCGATCGATCGAATATCTTCATCCCTCGATCGATCGAACTGAATTCGATTGCTCGACTGTATCTCTATTTCGATCGATCGAGATTTCTCGATCGATCAAACACAGGAATTATTCTGCTGCATGGTAGAGGCTTGAAATCACAGTTTCATTGTGATCTCCCAACCTGGGGACTACTCAGACATCGTCTGAAGTGTCTCAGATTCATTTTTAACGTAAAGTTCCATTAAAGGTGTGTTTGTTTGTGATTTTCACAATGAATCTATGAAAACTAATTAAATCACTATAACTAACATGCAATACTATGGAATAACAGATTATATTACTATAGACTAAGTGCAGAAAGTAAACAAAGTAACCTGTAACGAAAACTTGTATTGAACACAGGGAAATCCAAACCAAAACAATGTAAAACCTTGATTAAACCTACAAAATGAACAAAGGAAAGCTCTCTACTCTCTATAAACTGATGAAAATGAAAGTGGGCATCCTTTTTGACATAAATAATACAAGTATTTATACTAAAATACCAAAGCTAGGGTTAAAATTCTGCTTCTGCTGCGTGCGCGTATAATCTGATAAAAACCATGTTCGATCGATCGAACATCTTTTGATCGATTGAACTTCTGGGGTCTTCGAGCGCTTGAGCTTCTTTCGATCGATCGAATAGTCTTCAATCGATCGAGGTTTACTTTTCATCCTTTACTTGTCTTCATTAAAATTCAGCACTCCCTTTTATCTTTCTCATCCAATTCTTTACACAGCAACAGTAATCTACACAAACTACAGCTAAAACAAACAACTTATCATAGTTTAATCAAATTGTGTACAAACTAGCATTGTAATTCAAATTGCAGATAAATGAAGGAATTGTGAAGTAATTTAACACATTTTCTTCTTTTAACGCGGTTGTATTTTACAAATACCCTCGCTTGTCACAACCCCCAACTAGCGATTTGCTAGTCCCTAGCAATAGAGCGAAAATAAAAACAAGCTAAACTATAATTATAATAAAAAAAACTAAAAATAAACCAGACCCAGATTAACTAAATTAAAATAACATGAAAGAAACTACCTAACTCACTTTCGCAGGAATCGCGGTTGCATTTAGCAAATGCAACAAGCCGTTAAACCCCTAGGTTTCCCTAGTGGACGAGTGTTGTCTCGTGAGGGTTTGTAGTGAATGTACCCACAAAATTCTTTGATTATAAACTCAAAAAGATATAGAATAACTTTTTAAACACTCCCCTTTTATTCAACTATTGATTTAGCTCTAAAAAACACATCATCCTCATTCAAACCATGAAAGAAATGCACATGTTCCTCATGTCACCAAGATAACAACAACATATGCATCACATCCCTGCATCCGTGTGTGTGTGAAATTAACAGCTATACATCGACTTTATTTAGAGTTATTTAAACTATCATACTCTCAGAATTTGTATTTTCAACTCAATCCTCACATAGTTATTACACTCAAAAATGAACATCCCATAGAAACTTGGCTAATAATGATCGCACATGGTATGAAAGCTTTGATAGGAGTGATTTTTTTTCCGGATACTAATGCTTTCATACTCGACTCTGTAAAAGACGAACATTTAGGGTGTATAGTCTCATGAAATGAATACTACTTACTAGAGGAGCGAAATATCGTGGATAACTCAAGTTACACTTTCATGTTTAACTTAAGTTGTTGTGAATTTAAGGCTTTGACTTTTCGGTTTTTATTTAGTAGGGTAGAGATTAAAGGGTAAGAAATTGCACATTTCCAGCATATGACTGAGTTCGGTAATTTCTTCACTTTATTCCAACCATTCTCTCCATACGTATAAATATCATCATTTTTCATTTTTTTTATACAGCCCTTCCCACCACTATTCCATCCTCATACATCAACAATTTAATCACATTGGGTGTGCAATGAGGTATATTGAGGTCAAAGTATAAAATTAGGGATATAGAATTTCATAATGGATTCCGCATTATTTGTTAGGTGTGGGGTTAAGAACAACGCATATTCAGAGATGTCGATATAGGTAAATGGAGAAAGTAAGGAGCAAATACGATGGCTTAAATCATTTTCTCAACTTCTTAACTTTTACACGTCAATGTTCATTGAGTTTAGTTGGTAAATCCTGAACGTTCTCCTCTACTAAGAAGCCAAGATGGAAGAATTAGAGACTATTCAACGAATTTAATCGGCATATTAAAGAAAAACAATTCGAATTTTAATGTGATAATTCCCTCAGAATTGAAGATTGGATTCAAAAGCTTACTAAGGGTAACTAGCTTTCACTACTTCATTCTTTAAAGTACAAAAGTCGTATTAACTCTTATTTTAAGTTTTCTGCATAGCTATTAACACGTGCAAATGATTTGGATACAAGAATAATCAACATATTCATTCATCCTAGCGAAACTAGAAAAACTTGTGAACTTAATTCATAAAAGGATGAGAATAAAATGGTTGTGTCATTGCTTGACAACAGGTAAATAAAAGTGAATATTCAAAAGTATTCTACCAATTTAATTCAAAAACTTACTTAATTGTTAGAAAATTTTGCAAGGTTGTTGAATATGAAATTGTCGTAATTTACTTTAGTTGCTAATGGAAATTGCGGAAATTGTGTGACATACGCAATAGATAGAATGGTCCAGATTGCTACGAACTAATGTGCACAGGTGATTATCTATCTACATCCCACCCCCAACTGAAAATTGCAATGTCCTCAGCAGGCGATTTTCAAAAATAGATAGAGAGATATCACCTGATATATATCATCATAAGAATGGCAAGTATAACAACCTTTACAGAAAGCATACAAACTCCAAGCAGCAAAGATCAAAAGAATATGAAATATAGGGCATTGGATCCATGCATAAAATGGAACTAATCACTGGGAATAAAATAACAGAACAGAACAGTGATAATATGCACCAAGCAACTAAAATACAAAATATACACAGTATCCAACAATACAAAATATCCCAACAATATCCAAAAATATAACCAACAACCAACCAACACATCCAAATCCAACCACATCTAAATAATCCAAGAACCAAAAACAATCAACAACACCCATCCCCCAGAAACTAGACATCATCAGCTACGTCCGATAATATCTCAATAAAAACATCAGGAGCATCCCCACCGTCACCCTCAGCAACCGTCAGTGCCACTGGGTCACTCGTGAACATGGCAGCTGGAATAGATAAGGGTGTATCGTCCACGACAAGAGGAGGTGGAAGTGGTATCTCCGTAGCAGGCGGTGTCACCGATGATGTAGAAGTTGTAGGATCAATCTGGGAAGGTGGAGCGGCAGATGTTAGATTGGTGGTGGATGGTGGAACTATAGCAATGGTAGGTGGGTCGGTGGGTACGGTAGGAGCAGCTGTAGGTGGATCGCAGGGTGGTGGTGCAAAAGCTGCATGAACTACCTGGTCGACTCTGATCTATATCAAGATCGCCTCCAACAGAATAGTCATCTGATCCACCTTATCCTCAAGTCTAATCCTGGTCTCTCTCTCCTCCAAAAGCAACTCATGAATAGTTGAGAGAGGCGCAGAAGAAGACTCTCCCTGGGTACGAGCCTGAGACCTCTGTCTCAACTCAAATCTAGCAACTTCCTCCATGGTATCATCCTCCTCATCAGAATCACGCTCCTCAGCCTCTGTGGGCGTCCCAGAAGCAGCACCCTCCGTATCGGTGCCTCCTCCTCTCCTCCTCTTCTCTCTAACCTTCACCTTGCCTTTACCCCGCCTCTTTCTCTTTTGTGCCTCAAACCGATGGGAAGCAGTCTCGCCAAAATGGCTGCGAGATTGGGCAGTCACATCACCCGCCAATAGAAGTAGACCCGCCTACTCAATAATCCTGTGAATGGCCCAAGCACCCTTCAGGTGCTTCTTGGCCTGAATATATCGAGTAGGGTGCCTCATGAAATCAATGTAGAGGCGAGGCAAACAGACAGGCTGCCGTGTCCCGATCGCATATAATACACGGGCGTACTACGCTGCAATCTTCTCCCGATAGGATGTCACTAGGAGGCAGTTGCTGAGGGCGAGGTGCAGCATATGATAATTATCGGTGAGATAGACGTCAGGAATAAGAGCCTCGCCATCCCAGCCCGGAAGAGCACCCCTAGTGATCTCTCTGATAATAATAGTCGTGGAAAGCAGCGGTGTGTCGGGGCGATGCAGACAAACACAATCAGGTACCTCGGGTACCCCAATAGCAGCGGAGACAATGGCCGGACTAAAAACAATCTCCCGGCCATGAAAGAATGAGCGGAGTATGAACGAAGCAACTGGATCCCCTGATCATCGTCGCACACGCCTCCCGGATCTAGGATAGATTAACGAGCTTAGGCTGGGAGAAGAGCATGTACCACTGTGGCATGGCGCATATCTGGGCAAGATACCAAGGAGTAGCCAGCCATGCTGCCTCGAGGGGCCGCTCAAGTATGACCTTGTGCGACTGGAAATATCTGGTGAACCATACCCGGTCTTCATCGTTTCTGAACCCCTGATCGGGTATAGGGTCGGGTATGGTTAGGTCAAATGGTTTGGCTTTGTGATACCCAGTGATAGGGTTCATTGTTGAGCCCTGAAACATAAGAAACAAACAAAGAAACATTAAAAATAAGGAAACCAGAAAAGGAAATGAAACTGTCATACTTCGATCGATCGAAGCATGTTCGATCGATTGAGAAAATTACAGGTTCGATCACTCGAGACTTGTTCGATCGATTGAAAGGATACTGGGTTCGATCGCTCGAAACCAGTTTGATCGATCGAACACAGCGAAGTGGCAGTCTCGCGCGTTGAGAACGGAAAAGGCCCGCAAACATGAAATATAACAAAACAAAGAGAAAACGAGTAAAATAACCAATGGGGGGGGCACCCCCACACGAATTAGAAATGGAAAGAACACGAGGGGTTCTCGGGGCCTTACCTCGAGAGACGCACCATGAAGAAGATGAGGGTGATGATGATGATGATGATTAGCGTGCCCAGTTGCTCCTCAATTGGTGTTGGAATATAAGGGGGGGGGGGGGGGGGCAAGAATTACTTGAGTCCTCTTCTATCTTCAATCGCTCGAAATGGAAAAGAAGATAGACTGAAGAAGATACTGAACGACGCCTCATTTAAATATAGGTTTCTATCGCTCGAGATGGTTCGATCGATCGAACCTTCGATCGATTGAGCCCTGCTGAAGCGATTGAGGTCATGATACTCTCGATTGATCGAGAAACATTCGATCGATCAAACTCGAAAAGTCTACAAGATCATAACATGGATAAATTAAACACCCCCAACTTACCAACATTAATCTGGACATACAGAATAGTGATGAAACAGCTCATTGGTAAGATATGGAAGCCAAAAACATCATCCTTATAGTAGAAAATTACAAATTTATATAAATAAATCTGTATAATGGCATCCACTTGTAATATTATTGCCCTCAACATGGTCTTTAAAACCTTAGTGAAAAAGAAAAACTAAAATAAGGCTGAAATTAACAAGACTTTGTCTAAGAATACACTCCAATTAATGAAAGAAATATGAAATGACATAAAATAATTGGAATGAAATACTATTCTTCAAGCAGAAAGATTCCTTCTTCCACAACCTCCTTCTCTACCGGAACTTCAAATGTAGAGTCTGAACTTGATGATTCCCTTTCCCAGAACCAGCGGAAAGCAGCAAGGACATCATCGAGCAAGTCTGAACTTTCTAAGGAATTGATTTCACCGACAATAGGGGATCCGGATGGAGACAAGGATAACGGAGTGAAATGACGCATCGGACGTTCCTCTTGCGGCGGAGTACCCGGGGACCTTATGTATGGTCCAAATCCATGAAAGAGTTGATGTGGAAGGTACAACGGTGGAAATGGTGGATTCATAGTGATATTCCTGACAAAAGGAAATAAAAAAGAGAGGAAGAAAATAAATTAACTAGAGCAAAAGGAAGATCAAACAAGAAGAATTAAATAAAGCAAAACGAAAAGAAAAAGAAAGGAATGTGACCCACAGTTAACCTCACTATTGGCCTGATATCCCCAGGTGCACTAGCAGGAAGAGGGCATTGAAGCCTGAACAACAAGTAACTCAAATACTCATAAATGTATGGAACCACATGAATGACCAGGAAGTCGTCAACATAGGTGAATACGACATTCTGGCATTCAGGCACCACATCCTGTAAGTCCTCTTCTTCCCATGGCCCCCACATTGAGTCATTTTCCCACTATTCCATCAAAGCATCATCGACTTCCCACACAACATATCCCTCTGGTTCTCCTTCCTCTTTAGGGAGTTCCATGTGCTAAAATGGGTTGATCTGAAGGAGAGCAGGATCGTATGGGATGTATTCGTGGGTTAGGTCAACGACGTCTTCGGCTCCTGGCCCTTGGTATGGAGATAAGCAGAATGCTATTTCATCAGCAGTCCACGGTGGGTTCTGATATTCTGAATCAGCCCATAACCCAATCGAGTGAACATCGTCATCTCTCATGTTAGATTGCCTGCACGAAATAGAATTGGACTAGAAGATTAAGATCAAGGTCACTGTGGATATCGCAGGTTTTCCTTACCCACTTTTAAAACATTTTTCACATTCAAATTCAAATAAGAGTCGCCACTTAATTTTTAAAAGGAAAATTAAGAAACCATTTAAAAGGAACTGATCTTTTGCGAAACCAAAGATAAACTGGGTCCGGGGATTATGGAATGAAAGGGGAAGGAGCCCGGCAGACTAAAACACCCCCTTTCATCCTATCTCACGATAGGCCTCTACTCAACATCCTTTTTAATCAAGTTATTAATCTAAGCATGCCCTCAATTAATACATATATAGGTATACATAACACAAGCATGTTGGAAATGGTGTAAAATTGCTAACGATAAAATATCATTCATAAGCCACGTAATTCAAGTAGCAAGCGATATGATATGCAATAGAGAACTAGAAAACATACCCGGGATCCAGCCGCGAATATCAAACGTGCAATGCATGCGAGAACAAAATAAACCTAAGAAAGGTCTCTAACACATATATACACATAAGGCAAAACCTAGGCTAAGGTATCGCACATGGAGTCAAAAATCAATATAAATCAAAGAATGAAATTAAACTAGAGAAGAGTTGAGTAATTGTACCTCAAATGCGCTACAAAACAAAGGTTAATACACATGCCTTAGACAATATATAATATCATAAATAAGTAAATCGTAAGTCATGTTCAATTAGATACATCTTAGACAAGAGATAAGTCCTACTTATGGATATTAACATGTATGAATGAATGCATGAATATGAACAAGAATGGGACATGAATTTATTCACTAATTTGGATCCCTAAGCCTCTGGGTTTATTCTAAATTATCATTATTCAAAACATGGTTTGAGTCCTAAGCCATTAGGAGACTATTTGAGTTGAAATAAATAAGATTAGACAAAAACAGTAGCAGTTTTTTGTGATTTACAGAGAGCAGACCCGACGTTCAAAAATGGAAATAAAATACTTTCAACGGTTGGATCTTAATGATTTTCGGATATGTTATGCCTCTGTGAGTCTAGTTTCTAACCCAAAAAGAAAATCAAGGTTTCAACGGTTAGATCTCCGGGAATATGGAAAATACTAGACCTCACTCAGGATTTTGCAACTCTCTGTCCAGAGATCTTGTATGATTTTTTTAAAAATAGCAAACAAATCCGAATTGCTTCATTCTTTTTAGGGAACCTTCCTAACACATTAAGGTTCTTAGAAAAAATTATTATAGGTCATGAAAACTTGGTTAGAGCTCTGATCTTTCAATTTTAAAACCGGTTTGCTGTTCTGAAATTTTGGACAGAGAGTTGCTTGCTTGGAAATCATAAGACCAAACCATCCTAAGTATGGAATATTATCAAAACAACAATCACAGAGGTACTCATATGAGTTATGAACATTCTCCAATTGGTCTCATCCCATTCCAATGAACCATGATTTAATGAAAAATCTTTGATCACAGAGGATTTAAGGATTCACTGCACCAATGTTGAATTAATGTTCATATCTTAAAACCAACTTGATCCATGATCCTACAAAGGACTAGAATCAAGCATGGTTGTGATTATTGGGACAAATTAATGACATAGGAAGATGTTCATAGATTTAACCTTGATGGATCCTTATCATAGATCTCATAGTTGGAGATCTATCAAGAAAATCCTAAGGTCTTACTTATTTTAAATATAGACTATGAAAATCTACACCCAATTCTTCTCTCAAATACATGGTCATGAAAGAATATAGAGTCAATTTATTCTACTCTCAAGTTAATGGTCCTTTGAGAATATAGATTTAACTCTCCTCCCAAATCAATGGTCCTTGGAGAATATAGATTTATTTCTACATGAACCTCTATGGAATATTGAATGAATTCCATAAGATTCTTAATGAGGAGGTTCAAGTCATGGGTTAAGACTTGAATCTTCACCAACTATGGGTAGATATGACCATGATCAACCTTAGTCTCCATATAAATCATAGGATCATAGGGGACTAGATGATCAAACTCAAGAGGATCCAATGAGATATTAAAGATCTCATGGATCTCAAAAGAAAAATAGAGACAAAGATAAATAGAATCAAAGTTTACTTGAAGAAAACCAAGTGAAGATCCCTTCACAAACTAGTTTTATTTTAAACCTAAGGCTCTTATTTAGATCCAAATCAATGAAAGCAAGTAGGAATTCAATCACAATTCTATGTGGTGTGTGATGAAATGAGGTGGGAAGAGAGGTTTTGAAAATGTGTAAAAGTTCTAGATCTATGAATTGTGATTGAATTATATATAATAAGTATAGGGATAAGGATTTAACCTCTAGATCTTCTCAGGATTTGATTGATTTGGAGAGATCCAAGCCTTACAAGCAATGCTCTTCTTCTTCTTCTTCTTCCTTGAAGCTTCAAGGTTCTTCAATGGAAATTTTGAGGAATTTGGATGAATTGGGTAAGATTTTTATGGGGTCTTGGGGTTTCTCTCTCTATATTTCTCTAAGAATAAACTCTATCTTCAAAATTCAGCCTCTCTCTTTTAGATTCAAGTCTCTCTCTCAAGATTCAAGTCTCCAACCCCCCAAAATGAGAGAAAATGGGGCTTTTATAGACTTTCATTATCTTAGGGGCTAAGATAAGGGTAGATAGGTCAATTAGGGATGGTAGGAGCATGGTTTGCATGACCTAGGAGTAGTAAACACGTACACAAAAAACGGCATCGTTTGGTGCATTCATTTGATCAAAGATTGAAAAAGAATTTTGACTTAAAAATGCAAATTAGCCCAGGCCGGCACTCGATGAGATGAAACGGCACTCTCTGAGTGCCGCGCGGCACTCAGAGAGTGCCGTGCGGCACTCTCTGAATGCCGGATGGCATTCAGTGAGTGCCGCAGCGGCATTCACTGACTGCCGTTCGGGCACTTTGAGTGCCGCTGCACAGCAATCCAGCACTATTCACAGCAATTCAGCACCTTAATTTCATTTCATCGTTTAATTTATGTATTTACTTAAGACATTAAATGTAATTAAGGAAATACCCCCCATTTGGATTCAATAAAAATATCTAGAAAATCAAAATCCTTAAGGAAAAAAAGTCAACTCTCCCTCCGAAGGCAAAATTTCGATTTTCTGCACGATTCTTCTTAAAAGCCTTTCAATTTCACCATGATTCCTTTCATTTAAAAATTCTAAAAAATCATTTCTAGCATAAGGGAGACCCAATGAACAATTACCGGGACTTTTCATCTTGAAATTCGAAAATTTTACGATTGACTCCCTTTTGACCCGTTGACTTTTCACTGGGTCAACTGTTGACTTTTTCTTTCAGGGTTCATGCTGAATTACTCTCTTTTTGAAAATGATTTTAAGATGCCCCGAGAACATTGCCGTATTCCTATACGTGTTCAAAACTCATGGTCTACAAGGTGACGAGTAGATGAGAATTTTGGTCTTTTGGCTGAAAATTGTGATTTTGAACCGAGATTCTTCTAGGAAGAGAGTCAGATTGCTTGTAAGAGTCTTGATTTCGTCGAGACATATTCATCATTGATCTCCAGAGGTAAATCCCCCTAAGTTTAATAGTTTGGTCAAATTGGGGTGTCTACAGTCACACTCAGAAAGATACAAATAAACAAAAAGAACAAAACAAAATGAGAAACAGCAAAAGAAAAAGTACAACAACATTGTTAAAAACGCACTTGAGCGTTCTAGGTTGAGGTATAGTCGGGCTCATCCAGTGGGATGTGCTCGACCTCTGGTTGGAAATCTTCTAAGAACGGTTTTACCCTTTGGCCATTGACCTTGAAACTTCCATCGTTCTTAGGATTAAATAACTCGACGGCCCCATGTGGAAAAATAGATTTGACTGTGAAGGGTCCTGTCCACCGAGATCAGAGTTTTCCTGGGAAGAGATGAAGGCACGAATCGTATAGTAAAACTTTCTGCCCAGGCTCGAAAGATTTTCGAAAAATTGTTCTATCATGGCGAGCCTTCAACCGTTCCTTGTGGAGTTTAGCATTGTCATATGCATCTCGTCGAATTTCTTCCAGTTCTGCCAACTGGAGTTTCCGGAGATGTCCTCCCTCTTTAATATCGAAATTTAATGAGCGTGTCGCCCAATATGCTTTGTGCTCAATTTCAACGGGGAGATGACATGCCTTACCATACACCAGCCTATATGGGGACATTCCCAGATTTGTCTTGTAGGCAGTACGGTATGCCCAAAGAGAATCAGTCAGTTTATAAGCCCAGTCTTTTTTGTTGAAACTAACCGTCTTTTCTAATATGTGCTTGATTTCACGGTTAGCCAACTCTGCCTGCCCGTTTGTTTGTGGGTGGTATATTAGAGCGATCTTGTGATTCACCCCGTATTTCTTGAGTAGTGATTCCAAAGGCCTATTGCAAAAGTGCTTGCCTTGGTCACTTATTAGGGATTTCGGGGTTCCGAAACGAGATAAAATATTGTCCTTAAGAAAGGACATTACCGTTTTATGGTCATTGCATCTTGACAGTATCGTTTCAACCCATTTTGATATATATTCCATAGGAAGGAGTATATATTCACAGTTGTTAGATTTAGGAAATGGGCCCATGAAGTCTATGCCCCAACAATATAATATTTCTATTGTAATGATGGAAGTTAAGGGCATTGAATTCCTTTTCGAAAGTGTGCCAAGCTTTTGACATCGTTGGCACGATTTACAAAAAGTGTAGGCATCTTTGAACACGGTGGGCTAATAGAAACCACTGTGCAATACTTTATGTGCGGTCTTTTGGGATGCAAAATGGCCATCGCAGGCTTCAGAATGACAGGAGGCTAAAATTACAGTTATGTCCTCATTCGGAACGCAACGCCTGATGACCTGATCAGCACAATACTTAAATAAGTAAGGGTCATCAAAGAAGAAATGGCGTGCGAACGAAAGGAACCTTTTCTTGTCCTGATTTGACCAATGGCTCGGGGTCTCTCCTGTAACAAGGTAATTTATTATATCTGCGTACCACGGTAAATTGGAGACAACCATCAATTGCTCGTCTGGGAATTCATCTTTTATAGGTACCGGCTCAGTGTTGTCAGTGAATGTCAACCGAGATAAATGATTGGCGACCACATTCTCTACTCCCTTTTTATCCTTGATAGTAATATCAAATTCCTGGAGTAGGAGTATCCAGCGGATAAGCCTCTGTTTCGCGTCTTTCTTAGATAGCAGGTACTTGAGGACCGAGTGGTCTGTAAAACAGACTATTGGGGACCCTATTAGATAAGACCTGAATTTGTCTAAAGCGAATACTATTGCCAGTAACTCTTTCTCAGTAGTCGTATAATTCATTTGAGTTTCGGTAAGTGTTCGGCTGGCATAGTAGATTACATACGGCTTGTTGTCCTTCTTCTGTCCTAGAACTGCGCCAATGGCATAGTCGCTAGCATCGCACATTAACTCAAATGGCAAACTCCAATCGGGTGCCTGTATTATCGGTGCGGAGGTAAGGTGTTCTTTTAGTGAATCAAAAGATATTTGACAGTTTTTCGACCATTCGAAAGGTGCATATTTGACTAGGAGTTGGCACAGTGGTCGTGAGATTGCACTAAAATTTTGGATAAAGCGTCGATAGAATCCAGCATGTCTAAGAAAAGATCGGATGTCTTAGACTGTACGAGGAACCGGTAAGTTTGAGATAATATCGATTTTTGCTTTATCGACTTGGATACCCTTATCGGAGATAATGTGACCGAGGACAATTCCCTTGGTCACCATGAAGTGACACTTCTCCCAGTTTAATACTAAGTGTTTGTCCTCGCATCTCGCTAACACATTCTCAAGGTTTTCTAGACAGTTATCAAAACTATGGCCAAACACTGAGAAGTTGTCCATAAAGACCTCGAGTGTCTGTTCAACCATATCACTGAATATGCTTAACATGCACCGCTGAAAGGTGGCAGGTGCATTGCATAAGCCAAAAGGCATACGACGGTAGGCGAATGTACCGAACGGACAAGTGAAAGTCGTTTTCTCCTGATCTTCAGGAGCTATTTCAATTTGGTTGTAGCCACTATATCCGTCTAAGAAGCAATAAAATTTATGACCCGCCACTCTTTCGAGCATTTGATCCATGAAGGGAAATGGGAAATGGTCTTTCTGGGTCACAGTATTTAACTTTCGGTAATCAATACACATTCGCCATCCAGTGGGGACGCTTGTTGGTACTAACTCGCCATCTTTGTTTGGGATAACTGTTATACCAGCCTTTTTGGGCACCACCTGAGTTGGACTAACCCAAGAGCTGTTAGAGATAGGGTATATTATCCCAATGTCTAGATGTTTTAAAACTTCCTTTTTCACTACTTCTTGCATATTGGGATTCAGACGCCTCTGCATTTGTCGCGAAGGTTTAGCGTCTTCCTCCAGATATATCTTATGGGTGCAAATAGATGGGCTTATACCTTTTAGGTCAGCAATAGTCCATCCCAATGCTCCCTTGTGTAGTTTGAGCATTTGAATCAACTTATCCTCTTGCTCAGAATTCAATGTAGATGAGATTATCACAGGATAAGTCTTTTTAGTCCCTAGAAAAGCGTATTTGAGCTCTTTTGGAAGCTCCTTTAATTCCAAATCAGGAAACTGAAAGTTCGAAGGCATGGTTAACTTCGTTTTCAGAGGCAAGGATTCATATGGTGTGACCCACATGCATCCATCTCTATCTTCCTCCTTAGTTTCCATCATGAGGCAGGCATAATTTAGGACATCGTCCAATGGGGTAGAATTGTTAGGTTGATAAGTGGCATCAAATTGTGACACAACTACCTCCAAAGGATCTTTGTATTCTACAAGGTCAGCCTCTTCCTCGATGACTGTTTCGATGAAGTTAACCTCTTCTTTGTCCTCGTATTCTTCGGGTTTGGGATTTGAGAAAATCTTGACATTTAAAGTCATGTTCCCGAATACGATGGTCATGATACCACTCCTTATTTTGATTGTGGCATCAATGGTGTTGAGGAACAGACGTCCAAAAATCACCAGGATTTGCGAACATGGATTAGACACAGGTTCGGTATCCAGAATCACAAAATCGACCAGAAAGACAAATGTATCTATCTGTACTAGAACGTTTGCTAGTATTCCTCTAGGATATTTAACTGACCTATCTGCCAATTGCAATGCAACTCGGGTGGGTTTGAGTTCACCCAACCCTAGTTGTTTATATACTGAATATGGTATCAAGTTTATGCTAGCTCCTAAATCAAGGAGTGCGTTGTCTATCCTTTGATTCCTAATTCTACACGAGACAGTGGGTGCCAGGGTCTTTAAGCTTTAGAGGCAACTCATTTTGAATGATTGCGCTTGCTTGGCAGGCAACATAGGCATGTTTCTTTACACTTTACCTTCTCTTGACCGTGCATAAGTCCTTTAAATACTTAGCGTAGGCTGGCACTTGTTTGATTGCATCAAGGAGCGGGAGATTAATTTTAACTTGCTTGAATAATTCCAAGAACTCCTGATTCTTTGCCTCGTGTTGGGGCTTTTCGAGCCTTTGAGGGTAAGGCGCGGGAAAAGGGCATTTAGGTAATTTGTCCTTGATGGGCTTCTTTCTAGGCCTTCTCTCAACTTCTACTTCTTTAGGAGCATCCTCGTTTGATTCTAATGGATTGTCATCAGTGGACGACTCCTCTTCTTGAGTAGATGGGTTGTTTTTAGTTACCATTTCTTCCTCTTCATACTCCACGGGAGTAGAGTGAGGCATGTTTTTCCCTATGACTTTGCCGCTTCTCAGAGTCGTCATGGCTTTTTCCTATTCATGATTAGGGGGACCATGGTTGTATCCCTTAGGGTTTGGAAGTGGTTGAGCAGGAAATGTTCCACTCGAACCCTCTTAACGTGCATCCATCCTCTCTAATGTCGTAGACATTTTACTCATCATTTGAATTAACTGTTGTGTTAAATTCGCATTAGAGAGTGGATCTTCCTCTTGCACCTTTTTGTGAGGTGGCACATAAACATTTGCTTATTGGTTATTAGGGGGTTGAGCGTTGTTGAAGTTATTTGCTTTATTTTGATGGAATGGCTGGGACTGCCTGTTGTACTGCCCTTGATATTGATTATTGTTATTGTAGGGCTGTGGTTGTTGATATTGGTTTTGAGTCCCAGCATTGTTTTTCCAATCGAACCCGGGGTGATTCCATCTATTGTTATTTTGTGAATTGTAATTATTGTAGGAATTCCCCGCCCCCCTATACCCTTGCATGACATTCATTTCCATGGGGGGTTGTTCTTGGAAATACTGCACATTTGGACAGTATTGGGTAGTGTGTCCCAGCATGTTGCATGTGCCGCATGGTTCTTCAGGCAAAAACTGCCTAGAACTCTCTCCTTTCATTCCCAATTCTTCCACTTTCTTAGCTAGTTCTTCATATTTATTCATCAGATGGTCCTTACTTTTTAGTTGATACAAACTTTTCTCTTCCACACAGGATATCTGTGAGCGTGGGACATCGTCTGAATTTGACCACTCATGGGCGTGTTCAGCTAACCATTCAAAATGAGCTTCAGCTTCCTCCGTGTTTTTGCGAAGAAATGGCCCTGAACTCATGGTCTCGACCAATTTCTTAGTTTCACCATTTAATCCTTCATAAAAGTAGCTGATGGTTCGCCATTTCTCGTACCCGTGATGTGGGCATGAGAGTAACAAATCCTTGAAACGTTCCCATGTTTGGGTGAATGTTTCATTGCTCTTTTGTTTGTAAGAATTTATTTGTCGTTTAAGCTGGGTAGTCATGCGAGGTGGAAAGAATTTTTTTAGGAAAGCAGTGTTCATCACATGCCAGGTGTAGATGGAGTTTGGCTTTAAGGTGAGTAACCACGCTTTTGCTTTATCCTTCAGAGTGAAAGGAAATAGCAATAGACGTGTCACGTCTACAGGACAATTCTGTGAGAAAGTTTTACAAACATCCTCAAAGTCCTTGACATGTAGATACGCTTTCTCGCTCTCCATTCCATGAAAGGTAGGAAGAAGTTGAATCATTCCATTGCGAAATTGAAATTCGCCTACATGAGGTGGAATGAGAATACAAGATGGCGTAGGCGCGTGTTCGAGTGTCATGAGATCGCACAAAGGACGCAGTAAATCGTTGATTGGTACAACCACATTATCACCGTTTTCACTTTGATTATCAGCCATTGAATCGATCGGTGTAACTATGGGGTTGATAGAACTAGATGAACTGGATGATTGGAATGGGTGTCCATAAATTCCTTCTATGGAATTATCAGACATAAAGGGAAAGACCCTAAGTAGTTTTTTTTTTTTTTTTTTTTAAGAACGACAGAAAAAGAAAAACAGAAAGAGATAAGGATAGATTGAGGTAATCGAAGCGTTAGCTTGTCGCCTTCCCCGGCAACGGCGCCAAAAACTTGACACGACTAAATAGTTGTGCGCTCTTGTGCAACACCCAAGTGCAGGTGATCGTGCAAGTAGTATTCTGGTTAAGTCCAGGTCGATCCCACAGGGAAGGTGTTAAACTAATTACTTAGATTAATCTCAAACAAGAAAATAAAAGTCAATATTGTAACTAATGCAGAACACAAAGTCCCACAACTGATCAACTACTAAAGGTAAAACAATAAAGCTAGATTAAACTAATTACCAACTAGTTAAATTAAAGCAATGATTTAAAATGTGTTTTTCTTACTAAAAGGAAATGTTGGGATTACATAAATCCACCTGGACCTAGCCATCTACCATGCAGTTACGTTGAAGCTCAATGGAGTATACTCTCTACAGTATTACATATTTCTCTTAGGATAAAGAATCTATAGTCCTTTCATGACCGGGACCATATCATCACAATTAAGTTTGAAATACACAAAAGCGGTTTAAAACAATAGTTTAGACTCTCACCTACAATGGTGTTAGCATTGAGGGTGGTTTACAAAATATATTGAAGAAAAACGCCTCAAGGCTTAAAGTTTACAGACTGTTTTGACAAACTGAGCGTTTGGGGACAATTTGATAACAAATTAGTAAAGCAGAAAGTCTAGGAATACTACATAGAATGTCCTCAAGAATCAGAAGGTTCGATCGATCGACGCGCTTTCGATCGATCGAATATCTTCATCCCTCGATCGATCGAACTGAATTCGATCGCTCGACTGTATCTCTGTTTCGATCGATCGAGATTTCTCGATCGATCGAACACAGGAATTATTCCGCTGCATGGCAGAGGCTTGAGATAACGGTTTCATTGTGATCTCCCAACCTGGGGACTACTCAGACATCGTCTGAAGTGTCTCAGATTCGTTTTTAACGTGAAGTTCCATTAAAGGTTTGTTTGTTTGTGATTTTCACAATGAATCTATGAAAACTAATTAAATCACTATAACTAACATGCAATGCTATGGAATAACAGATTATATTACTATAGACTAAGTGCAGAAAGTAAACAAAGTAACCTGTAACAAAAACTTGTATTGAACACAGGGAAATCCAAACCAAAACAATGTAAAACCTTGATTAAACCTACAAAATAAACAATGGAAAGCTCTCTACTCTCTATAAACTGATGAAAATGAAAGTGGGCGTCCTTTTTGACGTAAATAATACAAGTATTTATACTAAAACACTAATGCTAGGGTTAAAATTCCGCTTTTGCTGCGTGCGCGTATAATCTGATAAAAACCATGTTCGATCGATCGAACATCTTTCGATCGATTAAACTTCTGGGGTCTTCGAGCGCTTGAGCTTCTTTCGATCGATCGAATCCTCGATCGATCGAATAGTCTTCAATCGATTGAGGTTTACTTTTCATCCTTTACTTGTCTTCATTAAAATTCAGCACTCCCTTTTATCTTTCTCATCCAATTCTTTACACAGCAACAGTAATCTGCACAAACTACATCTAAAACAAACAACTTATCATAGTTTAATCAAATTGTGTACAAACTAGCATTGTAATTCAAATTGTAGATAAATGAAGGAATTGTGAAGTAATTTAACACATTTTCTTCTTTTAACGGGGTTGTATTTTACAAATACCCCCGCTTGTCACTGGCTGACCATCCTCCCACTACGACGAGGTACTGGTGCGGGAATGGGTGAAGAAGTTGTATTTTCTTTTCTTACATCGTTATCAACTGCATGTAGGACTGAGGGCTCTCCTTCTATCTCTCTAAGATCTATCCTTCCCTTAGGTTTATGGTTCATGATATAATCATCCTCCAAGAAAATAGCATTTGTACTAACAAACACTTTCTGTTCTCTTGGATCATAAAAATACCATCCATAAGTACCCTTTGGATACCCTATGAAATAACATACTTCCAATCTAGAATCCAACTTGCTCATCTTTCCTTTCAGCACATGTGCCGGACACCCCCATATCCAGAGATGTTGCAAAGAAGGCATGCGCCCATTCCACATCTCCTATGGTGTCTTGGGAACAGATTTGCTTGGTACTAGATTTAGTATATATGCAATGGTTTCCAAAGCATAACCCCAAAGGAATAAAGGTAACTCCGAATAACTCATCATCGACCTAGTTATGTCTAAAAGAGTTCGATTCCTTCTCTCTACTACACCGTTCTGCTGAGGCGTACCAGGTGTAGTCAACTGTGACAGAATCCCATTCTGTACGAGGTGATCAATAAACTCATTAGAGAGGTACTCACCACCTCGATCAGATCGAATGGCCTTGATATGTGTGCTCAATTGCTTCTCCACTTCAGCCCTAAACTCTTTGAACTTTTTAAAGGCTTCAGACTTGTGCTGCATTAGGTACACATATCCATACCTAGAGTGGTCATCAGTGAATGTGATGAAATACTCATAACCACCCCTTGCTCTAATATTTATTGGTCCACACACATCAGTATGAACTAATTCCAACAACGCATTGGTCCTATTGCCCTTTGTGGGAAAGGGCCTTTTGGTCATCTTACCCTCTAAACAAGACTCGCAAACTTCCGATGGTTCGAGAACCAAATCGCCTAAGACCCCTTCTTTGACTAGTTTGCCAATCCTATTTAGATTGATATGGCCAAGCCTCATAAGCCAAAGCTTTGTTGGATTAGTGGAAGGTTCCTTTCTTTTAGATGGTAAAGATGCCATTGAGTTATTAAGTTCCATACAAGAGTCTTTAGAAATATTGGGAGTAATCACATACAAGCAATTAGTTTTAACACCAGAACATAAAAAAGAACTATTTCTTTTAATAATAACTTCTGTTCCAAAAAGAAAAGAATAATAATTATTTGATAAATTTGAAACTGAAATTAAATTACGTCTCATTAAAGGGACGTAAAGTACATCTGATAAAACTATTGTCTTATTGTCCAAAAAATCTAAAACTACTACTCATATAGCAACTGCAAAAACGATTGCACTAGAACCCAGAGTCAACATGATCTCCCCATCACTACATTTCCTGATTGATCTGAACCCCTGCAACGAGTTACAGATATGGTTAGTTGTACTAGAATCAATGCACCAAGTGTTTGAAGTATCCATTATAAAACTTACTTCAATCACATGTGATTCAATCATACCTTGAACTCTTGTAGCTAAGAATTCTGGACAGTTCCTCTTCCAGTTGCCCTTCTCACCGCATTGGAAACACTTTCCTTTGCCTGGCCACCTACCTTCCCTTGGATTTGGCAATCTTAATGACCGGTCCAACACTTGGACTACCAGTGCTAGCCTTCTTCTTACCTTTTTTTCCTTTCAGTGTAGATCGGGAGGAAGAAGAGCTTTTTTCAACGTTCAGAACATTGCTCCCAGGCTTGATCACCCCTTCTGCTGCCAATAAGGAACTCATTAATTCGCTCATTAAAAAATCCATTTTATTCATATTATAGTTTAGTTTAAATTGAGCGAATGACCGCGACAACATATTGAGGATCACATCAACTTGGGTCTGTGCATCAATGTTGGCACCTAGGGTCTCCAGCTCGTTCAAATAACCAATCATTTTTAAAACATGTTCTTTGATTGGAGTCCCTTCCGACATCTTAGCACTCATTATCTTCTGCATGGCTACCTGTTTGGCAGGCCTGCCATGATCTCCAAACATCTTTTTCAGGGATTCGATAATGTCACTGGCAGAATTGCTCGACTGGAATTGGTGTTGCAACACACCAGCCATTGAGGCCAGAATGTAGCAACGGGCCATTCCATTCGACTTCTTCTATTTATCGAATTCGTGTCTGGCAGCTGCAGAAGCATTTGTCGCGGGTTCTTCGGGGCATGGGGTGGTGAGGACATATATGTGATCCTCCGCAGTTAAAACAATGTCAAGGCTTCGTTTCCATTCTGTGTAGTTATTTCCAGTTAACTTGTTTTGAGTGAGTATGGTGGCAAGTGGACTAAATGTTGATCCAGACATTATGATTTACTGAAAAAATCAAAAAACAAAATAAATATAGATATTTGAATTTGACAGTTTGAAATAAAAAAATCCTTAAAACTCTTATTTTAAAACAAAGTCACCGGAATATCGAAACGAAAGAATAAAGCCTCCGTGTGGTGGTCAATGTTTGATCTTTCGATTAATCATGGCTTGTCCGCTATGCAACTCTTGCAAAACAAGTTATGACTCCTGAACCTTTTTTTTTTTGGAAAAAGGTTAATTAAAGAAAAAGAAGCCAAACAGAAAAAGACAATCTACAAGGGGCATACCCCAGGATATACAATGAGCGCACAGAAAATCATCTTGAAAATGTAATAGGGATGGAGATTTATCTTTCATGAAACCAAGAGAAATCCCCATCCTAACAAAACCAGAGCTAGAAAACCAGAAAAACAAGAATCAAAGGTCAGAGCATGAAAATCCTACATAGGATACAAGCCAAATGAAACACCCAAGCTAACAAAAACCCTAATGTGGAATATCCCATCTTTCCATGTATTGGGGAAGATGAGGATCATTCTTCCATGTAGTTTGAATCTAAAGGGAAATCTGGAGGAAAATATCTTTGAAACATTCTTTCTTTAGGTTTGACTTGAAGTTTGAAGCTCCGAGCATTCCTCTCTGTCCAGATGCTATAAACCACCAAACCTAGACACATTTTGGGGACAATGTGCCTAGGAGTTTTTCCTTTCCACTTGAAAGCTTCCCAATCCACCCATGCATCTCATGAGGGGGTTGAGTAAGGAACTTCTAACCAGTTGAGAATCCCCTGCCACACATAAGAAGTGTGTGAACAATTAAAAAAAAGGTGGTCATGGGATTCCATCATTTTATGGCAAAGAACACAAGCTAATGGGCCCGACATAAAAGTATAGATCCTATCATGTGTGGATAATTTCTAGAGAATCGCCAACCATGTGATGAAACTATATCGAGGAACGTTACCCGAGAACCATATGAGGCGTTGCCAATGAACTTTGGGGTAATGAGTTCTAACATGGTCCCATGTAGAAGTAGAAGAAAATATTTTATTAAGAGAGGGCAACCATTGAACCACATCACTAGCAGCCGAAGGGAGAGGAAGGGAATGTAAATGGCCTCTTAGTTCACTAAGCTCAAGGGTATTAGTAAGAGGCCATTTCCATTCCCTACCGTTAATGATATCAAACACTTTAGCATTTAACAAAATAGCGGCATCATATTGAACACGTGGACCAAATCTATCCAAGATGGGCCCCAAAGTGTACCAATTGTCATACCAAAGGAAAGTGTCACAACCATTGCCAATTTTGTGTTTTAACATATGTCTAGCCATGGACCTAAGTTTCAAGACCTTATTCCAATACCAAGAGCACTGATCTGGGGGCTTAATTTCCCAAAAACTTTTACCTTTTAACATGTAAGCATGTATCTAGTCCGCCCAAAGGGATTTGTTTTTGGAAGTAAAGATAGACCAAATATGTTTAAGATTTAAAGTGTAATTCAATTGAGTAAGATTTTTCAAACCAAGCTCCCCTTCCTTTTTAGGTGTACAGACTAAATGCCAAGCAACTTTAGCACCATGGGCCTTCTCAGTGCCTCCAGTCCAAAGGAATCGGCTCATTAATCTATCAATGTGCTTAAGGACATTCTTAGGTAAAATAAACATGGAAGTCCAATAGTTCTGTTTCCCTATAAGAACAGATTGAATGAGCTGAAGCCTGCCAGCATAAGAGAGGAATTTAGAAGTCCAGGAAGTAACTCTTGAGCTGATTTTCTGGATGAGATCATCACAATCTCCCTTTTTTAATCTAGTGGTGATCAAAGGTTCCCCAAGGTACTTCACAGGGAGAGAAACAAGAGTAAATGGGAGACTAGTACAAATAGCATTAGATGTATTCTCCTCGATACCTACCAGAAATAAGCAACTTTTGCTAGTGTTAGCTTGCAACTCAGTAAAGTCATAAGATTGTCTCAATGAGTTAGTCATCACTACAACAGAATTTATATCACCATAAAAAAATAATAGAAGATCATCAGCAAAACATAGGTGAGAGATTTTAAGTTTTTCACATCTCATATGGTATTTAAAAAGATCCGAGCTTTGGATGTTATGTTGGATCAGTTGGCTTAGAGTATCCATAACAAGAAGAAAAAGGTATGGTGACATAGGATCTCCTATCCTAAGACCTTTAGCATCATCAAAGTACCCAACAGATTGTCCATTAAAATTGATAGAGTACTTAGGACTAGTAATACACTCTTTAATCCAGCCTTGCATCTTGGGAGGGAAACCAAAAACATCAAGTAAGTCAAGTAAAAAGGTCCAACTCACACTATCATAAGCTTTCATAAGGTCAACCTTTGCCTAAGCTCTAGGTTGCCCAGAAGCCTTATGATAGTCCCTCATGAGATCCTGGGCAAGGAGAACATTATCACTAATTTTTCGACCCTTAATAAAAGCAGATTGGGCATTGTCAACAAGAGTAGGTAAAACTTTTTGGAGCCTCTTAGAGATAATTTTAGAAATGCAGTTGTAGATCGTAGTACAACACACGATTTGCCTAAAATCATTCATCCTAGAAGGATTGGGAATCTTGGGAATGAGGGCTATAAGGGTAGCATTAGACTCTTTCAATAACTGGCCCGAGGTGAAAAATTCTTTGATAGCTTTAGTAACTAAAGGTCCAATGGTGGTCTAAGTTTCTTTAAAAAAATGAGCATTATAACCATCCGGACCTGGAGCTTTATTACTATGGATACTCATAATAGCCTCTTTAATATCATCATCACTAGGAATGTCATCCATAAGGTTAAATAAATCAGTGGGAATACGCTTGTGATTTTTCTCAATTCATTAATATCAAGATAGGGATTAGAAGCAGGAGTGCCAAGCATGGATTTGAAATATCTTAAAGCTTCAGTTTTAGCTTCCTCCTCATTAGTAGTCGTAGTACCATCAGGTTGGACAAGGGACACAATTCTTTTATGGTTCCTCCAATTTTTAACAGAATTGTGAACGTATGCAGAATTTTTATCTCCAGTTTTAAGCCATTGGATCCTAGATTTTTGTCTAATTATTTCTTCTTCAATGTGAATGGCTTTTAAGAAAGCTTCCATTAGCTCTCTTTCAAGAACTCTCAGGGAAGAGTCGCTCGGATCAACATCAAGGGCCCTTTGGCAGACCCAAAGGTCATCTCGGGCTTTATTAGCATTAATTCTCTCCTTCCCTAAAGAGTTCTAGGTAAGGATTTTGAGCTCACCCTTTTGGTGTTTTAAAGCATGAACAAGTTTAAATTGGTAGGAACCATCGATATGTCTAGTCCAAGTGTTGTGAACAGTAGCATTAAAGTTTTCATACTTAGTCCAATAATTGTAGAACTTGAAGGGTTTACCTTTTCTGCACCAGGGAAGGGGGGGGTGGATATATTGACAATGATACAGGAGTGGTTAGAAATACCAGGAGGTAGAAAATTAGCAAAAGCTGTAGGAAAAGAGTCCAACCATCCGGGATTAATCAGAGCTCTATCAAGCTTTCTTTTTGTAAATTGAGGGGAATCAAATTGCCGATTGCTCCAAGAGAAGAAAACACCTGTAAATCTGAGATCTACAAGACAAGTAGCATTCACAAGATGATTAAATTTCACAGCCCCTTGGTCTCTCCCTGGATTACCCTCAAAGATTTCATTAGAGTTTAAAACGGAGTTAAAGTCTCCGAGACTAATCCAAGGAGTATCACCAATGGTGGCTGCAATGTTTAGCAAGGTAGACCAAAGAGGTCTTCTACCTTGGATAGTGTAGAGCCATAAATAAATGATGCTTCAAACTTAACCATATGGTCCAGAGATTCAATATTGACATGAATAACTTGCCTAGTACATTGTAAGACAGTTAAATAAACTTTACTAGGGTTCCAACCAACCCAAATTCTATCAACAGAATCCGGCTGGCTATTAGTAATAAAGTTCCAATTCGGGAGCATGTTCTTTTGAATCTTATCTTGATTAGGGATTCTCACTTTAGTTTCCACAATCCCCATAATATCAATGTTGTAAGCAATCACTAACTTAGAGATTTCAAATTGTTTATCGGACTGGTTAAGTCCTCTAATATTCCAACAGCTAATAATCATTAAAAACGATTGGAATGGCATTTTTTCTTTCCTAAATAGCCCCTGGCTTTGTTCTTCTGTTTAGTAGAATGGCCCGGTGAGATCTTGGGGCAGTTTGATATCAAATAATGTTCATGTGGAGACACATGGTCAGAGTAAGCTTCATCTTCACTAGATTCCTCCGTAGAACTGATAGGATTTGGATTTTGGAAGAATGAATTAGGATATATAATTTGCTTGGAATCATGGTCCACAAAAGGAGGGTTTTTCCCCGTTGCACACCTTGTTTCTCAGAGTAAGCACCCATGTTTCCTTGCTTGGTAATTATCAATTCATTATCATCAGCTAGATGGTGCTTCTCTCCATTTTCCAAATTTTCAATAGGTTGAGTGGAGCATGCTGGGTCAAGTTCAACAACATCCAAGACTGTAAAAGAATTCATACACTCCCCTACATTAGGAGCACTTATCCTTGGACTGGAACCCTTGGTAACAACGATTTCGGAAACCACATTTGAAGTAGGTCCATATTGGCTAGGGGTGGGATAACCCCAGTATCAATCTGAGGACTAATGGGGTTGGGATCAGCATTCAAATCAGAGATAGAGAGGGCCGGGAGTAAGGGGGCATCTGTCTTAGTATTAGAAGTAGAAGGACCATTTGAAGCTTGTTTCGTAACAAGTTTCCCTTTCTTTTTCTGAAACCAATGGCCCTTAATAGACACTTTATCTTGTTTAGTTTGGTTGACTGGAGCAAGAAAGGCATTAGTATAGGTCTTATTCATTTTAGAGCAGTCATGCCCAAACTTCTTGCATTTGGCACATCTAATCAGGCTCCATTGGTATTCAACCTTCAGAGTGATAGTCTTGATTTCCCCACTACTTGGGTCTTCAATCTCTATATCAAAGTCTTTAATCAATTCAAATTCCACATTCACCTCAACACAAATCCTAGCAAATGAGATTCTACGGCATGAAGCGGTCATTCTGTGGACATGTAGAGGTCTCCCAATGGCACTGGCAATGTAACTAAAGCCTTCCCAATTCCAATATTCGAGAGGGATATTGTATATGTTGACCCAAATGGGAATCGTGGATTGTGGCTCTTTGGCTAATTCCAAACCATATTGCCAATTTTGCAAGATTATTGGCTGCCCAGGAACATGCCAAGGGCCCCCCTCTAGTATACCATCACTTTCCTCATTGGTGTTAAATTTAAAGAAAAAATTACCAGAATCTGTGGCTAACATATCAAAAAGTCCCAATTTACCCCACAGTCTAGGTGTAGAATTCTTAACCAAGGTGCAAGGTAGCCTCTTACCAATGAAGTAACCCACTAATGTGCTGTCCCAAGGTCTACTGCCTTCCTCAGCAACAACTATAGGAAGTCGGATTTTAAGTCGATTGTTTGATCTAGTAGGTAAGATATAGTTAACCTTAAAATTAGCAGTAATTTTGGGTTATAAAATGGAGGCCCAGCTAGGGTTCTGCTTTTGGGAATTGGAATTAAAAGAAGGGCTAATATGTTGAGAGGAAATAGAAGGTTGCCTTTGGTGTAAGGGCATTTTCTCATAATTGGGGGATAAAATGGCATTATTGAAGGAACTAACGGGATTTAAAGTTTTAAAGGGGTCAAAAGGAGTAAAATCAAGAGCAACCTGCTCTTTTTGGTGCAAGTGACCGCTAGTTAAAGGAGTGTGGGTACTGGTAGAGGCCACGTGGTTAATACAAGGAATTAGTGCATTACTCTTGGGTAGGGGTTGGTCTACGCACATGGGGGAGAGGGGGGGGGGGACACACCGCCTGAAAATACGAAAAGGGGGTATGCCCCATATGATACATGTCAGCTTTGTGGGTAGATGGAGCCTTCTCCACTTGACCCTTGGGGGAGAGACCACACCCTTCGCAAACTGCGTGGGGGTTAGTGCAGCAGCACTTTTTGGATCAAACCCAGTATTTTCTTCATCTTCCTTATCTGAACCACTCGTTTTCACATATGAACTCACAGAATCTGCCTCCATCAAGTTCTTAACTTCTTTCCACACCATTTGGACACCTGGACCCATGCCATCTTCTCTAAATGTACCCGGTTCCCCATAAATATCAGGCTTATCCAACTGATCTATGACTCTCCCTAATGTCAAATGAGATGTGAGTATTTTTATCAAGGCTAGAAGCTCCCATAATTGCTTGAGAGTCTTTAGATTTTAGATTCAAAACCAAAGGACAACCACCATTATTTGGATCTGGATTTGAATTTACAAGACCCATCTTAGTATCCTCATTAGCAGCTTTAGCCTTCCTTTTGAGGATTTCATTTGAGTCTTGTAGAGACTTGAAAGGGGGTTTAACCAGAGATTTTCCATCATCTATATTGCCCAGATTGGGGTTGTCATCTTCCCAATCTTCATGCAACTCCAGACCTTCATCAGAGTAACCATAAGAGCTAGCCTTTGGAAGGTCCAAATCATCTTCGGAAAGTTCATTTCTATTGACCCTTGAGAGATCAACTATCCCATCATCTCCCACTCCAAATACAGCAAATTTGGAAGGATTTGAAATGATGAAGTCCTTTCCACTCCCCTCTATCAATCGATGGGTAGGGTCAGATGCTGATTTAGCCACATTAAGAACTCGAACCTTCCTTTCAGATTGAGAGCCGCCGATTGTAGACCCATCTTTTAGCAGCACAGATCCATCTCCTTTAAAAATGTATTTACTTTCTAGAACTGGGTCAATAACAGACCTCTCACCAATAACAGGATAAGATGAAGTTTTATCGATACAAGCTGGGACATTTAAAGCAATAGGAATGTTAGAGGACTCACTTATCTTTGAATTACTAGCAGATTCAACAGCCCATTTAACAAGTGAATCACTAGAATATTTTGAAGGAGTAGATTGGTTGTTAACCTTTGGAGAACCTTGATTCCTTTTTTTCTTAGAGGAACCACAACACTCACATTTCTAGAGAGGATGAGGTTTTCTCTCTAGAAAAGTTCTTTACTCCTTAACATTTTTGATCTCTAAGTTTTTGAATAATACCCCGTGTGGGATCCCTTATCCATAGCTTAGCTTATGTGTACCATTAACTGGGATCCAATCACAACTGCCTCAAGTAGCGCCTCTGTATGGTGGTCACCCTCTAACACGTCTGATTGATCCTATCCATAGGAAGTTCACATCTAGTAACCAATGAGTAGTGTACCTTCCATGTGGAATGATCACCCCTGGCGAGGTGACACAGAATGCACTACTCATCTTACAATGAACTGTTAATGGAAGATAGTGGGTGTTATTAATAACACCCTCTCCCACTAGATTTGGTAGAAAATGATTTTGCTTTTAAAAAATTGTTTCCACACATTACCCATAAACATCTAATGTTACTAATTTGTAGAAAGCGATTTTTGAATTTTATTTTAGAAAACTTGTTTTACGTGTATGCAAGTAGTAACAATATAATTAAATACCAATCACAACCAAGCACATTGAACAAAAAAACTAAAATTGAAACAAAGGCATTCAAACGCCTCTATCTCCCATGGCTCTATCTCCATAGAACCTCCTACTTAGTTTGATCGCCTCCAGCTCCATCTGCATGGACAACGGCTTGCTCCTCCATCTTAAATACAAGAAAATAAAAAAGGCTAGGAAAACTAGTGCGACTTTCCTTTTCGTAGGATTAAAGTCGCAGCACCCTTTACAAATGCCTTAAAATCAAACCAATATTAAATACAATTTACAATCATCCACCAATCACAAACATCTTAATACAAAATTAAAACTTTGATCTTGGTGCCATGGGAGATAGAAGATTAATCTTGCTGCAAAAGGGTTAGTTGTACGCACATCCACATATATGACAAATATATATATATAAACCATTGGAACCATTAATTGATTTACACAGTACATAAACTCTTTATGCACTGATTTAGAACATTAAAACAACCACTTCCCTTGTGGCCGGATGGCAAGGCCTCTGGTTGTTATACCCAAAGATCTCAAGGGGGTGGCCACAGGTGATTCACCCGGACACCCTAGCCTTCGTGGGATTAGTCGAGGTGCGCGCAAGCTGGCCTGGACACCCACGGAATTTCACATTAATAATTTGAGAAAATTCTAGAATAATTTAAAATGTATAATTTTAAAAACTTTTAAATCTGTGAAAAGTACACCCGGACAGAAAATCATTCTCGATCGATCGAACTCCATTCAATTGATCAAAACCCTTTCGATCGCTTGAGAACATACAAAGTACCATCGATCGAGACTACTTTGATCGATCGAATTCATCATGCAACTAATACAATCACAGATTTGTATTCTGCTACGATAACACTGCAGAAACAGATCTGTGACGATGGAGTTTCAAAAATAACTCTAAAAACAACATGCAAATCAAAACTAGTGTTCCAAAACGCATCTATAGATCCAAACAAGCGTGGCTCTGAGACCAATTGAAGGAAAAATAGGTTTAAAAATTCTTTTTAAACACGCAGTGGAATGATTGAGTTTCAAAAACTTATTGGTATGCCCTAGATCTACTACCAGTTAATTCTATAGATGCGTACTAGCAAGAGGGGACAAGAATTATACCTCAGGTCTTGAACCCAATTCTAAATTTCTTTATACTGGATAGTGCAGCAGCTTTCACTAGGCTATCTTCACTCTTATGACTCCTGCGGATGGCAGCCAGAAGGACTAGGGTTGGTGGGAACCCTAATGGAGAGGATAGAGAGGGTTTGGGAGCTCTAAAAACAGTTTCTGCAGCCTCTGGCGTGTTAAAATGACAAACTCTTTTTTCTGGATGCAGCTGTCCAATTTATAGATTCCCAAAACTGACCTAATGTTCGAGCGATCGAAACTGCCAAGACTTCAATCGAACGAGACACCTTCGATCGATCGAACTTGCCTTAATAAGATCCTCATGTGCCTTTCCAAGCATTCCAGCAGAGCTAAGAGTGGGACCTCCTAGGCTCTTTATTGTTGGCCCAGACCAGTTGTTAATTCCCATGACCAAACTCTTTGATCAGCAAACTAACCAACTGATCATTTAACATTTACTCTACTATAAAACGATAACTGAACTCCAACACAAAAGAACATATCTAAAGCGATAACTAGTCTTGTATGGGGTACTAATGTCCCTCTACCATCAGCATTCGTAATCATTTCAAGTAGTCAGATAATTGTTACTATCAACCTGAATCATGAATACTTCTTGTATTCCTAGAGTCCCATTCACCTCTCATGATTACTAAACATGTTGATAACTACTTATCAACAAGACTGCAGTTCTCAGTAATCAACTTGGTGACATTCTCAAGAGAATGCTTACTTTGAATTAGAGGGTAGATTCTATCTTGACAATATATATTCACAACCCTATGAACATGACATACCCAAGATACCCAGATATTGATCTTCTATAGACCTCACTGATTGGTAAGTCAAAGCAGCCATATCCACAGTCTGTATTCATAATCATCTCAAGATTGAGAACATGTACCTTATACAAGTTATGAGTTCCTATCGACTATTGTCAGTCTTGAGTGTCAATAAGAAAGTTCAGGTCCGTCAATGCACGATAAGTATTAGCATATTAACTAAGAGTCACACTCTAGTGATTGAGATTCATCACTCCATCCAATGGTAGTTAATCATGCTATGGTGTATACCTGATGAGATATCCAATCTCATCATCCACTGTGACAAGTTCTAATTATCAAAGAATAGTAATCCGTATCTCACTTGTATGTATTTTATAGACACATGAATACATAATATGATACTTAAGGATTAACAATCATCTCATGAAAGAAACATACACAATGAAATGTAAAGCTAATATCCATATATTAAAATATCAATGTCTCATACATAAAGTAATGGTTTGAGGGCACAAACCCAACAAAACCCCTATTTGATTCTGACCCATCTTCTGAAGTTGGACCCACCTCCAATGAGGGTTTGAAATTTGGGGTAGCCATGCTAGATGGATATCATATCTCTGCACACCAACTACCCACTAAAGTTGGTAATTCATTGATTGTGGGTCCAAGTGGACTGCAGTCTAACAACTTGGACCATACGGGGACCGAAGTTGCCACTCTAAATCAAGGCGCCTTGTCTCCTATACATACCTATGATACTAAACCAAAATGGATAGCTCTTTTTCAATCGAATATTTCCTAAAGTTTTAAGCTAAACTATATTAAAGGTATGAGGGGTAAAGACAGCCATATTTTTAAATTACCTAAAGCATTAGCGATTAGAGGGAGTGCTGATTGGGAAGACACATTGGTGGGCTATTTTATTGGGAAGAAACTCCCATACTCCTTGGTAAAGAATGTTTCTACACATTTGTGGGGAAAAATAGGATTGGTGGATATGCTGGGCACTGATAGGGGTATGCTTTTCTTCAAATTCAATTCGAAGGCAGATGGTGAGACTCTTTTGGAAGGTGGACCTTGGCATTTTGCAGGCCAACCCATCATTTTAAGAACATGGCAGCCTGGTCTTCAATTGGACAAAGAAGCTCCTTCAAGGGTCCCAATTTGGGTTAATATTTATAATATTTCCTTGGAATACTGGAACCCAGAAATTCTTAGCCATATAGCAAGTATCCTTGGAAAACCTCTTCACGTGGATAAGTTGACAGCTTCTTGTAGACGAATTACCTTTGCTCGAATCTATATTAAAGTAGATGCTTAATTTGAACTTCTAAAAGAAGTGACCGTTGAAGTTAAGGACCTCCTGAGTGGAGATTCAGAGCAAATTACGCTTCAAGTAGAGTATCAATGGAATCTTGGAAGGTGTGCTAAATGTTTAAAGTTTGGCCACAACTATGCTAAACTTCCTAAAGCTCAAGTTGTTGCCAATAAGGAGGATCAACATCAAATTCAAAGTAAAGATGGTCAATGGATTGTAAAGAATAAAGGGAAGAATATTATTGACTCAGATCAGGAGTATTTTTGAGAAACCACATGCTAGCTCAGTGACTATAATGCATAATCTCAATGTTAAGGGCTCTAAGAGTTCTAGTCAAGGTGGAGAGCAACTTAGTCCTTCTTCTATTGTGGACAATATTCTATCCAATCCTATTCCTTTGGGTAGTAAAGATCTCCTTGATACGAACCAGCTCACACTTGAGATAGATCCGGAACCTCCCTTGATGCCTTCCACTGGCCTTGTAGTGACCAACCATTTTCAGCCTTGAAAATTCTTGAGAATGAAGGGGAACATGTACAAGTCCCAAGGGAAACGAATGAGGATGAAACTGTTCTAAAGGCCACAAATATTGTTCCTAGCCACCAGGATGCAAATGTATGTATTCAAGAGGATCAAGGTGTCAATGAGTTAAGGGAGTACAATGATAAGGGTAATCAACAACAAATTAATATTCAGTCTCCAGATTGTGCTACTCCACAAAGTAAGATGCAGAATGATGACCTTGGAGCAAATTCCCAACTTTCAAACTCTTCTTCTCCAAGCTCCAAAATACTTCCATAGCCTTCACCAAACCGAGGTAATCACAAAAGTAAGAAGAACTCCCATTCTAGTTCTTTAGGTAAGAGAAAACAACCCATCATCGTTTTTAATGATAATTAGCTGTTGGAATATTAGAGGGCTCAATATTCCCTCTAAGCAATTTGAAGTTGCTTAGTTCATTTATGGAAACAACATTGATATTTTATGCATTGTTGAAACAAAAGTTACTCAAACTAATGAGGATACTATTAGGAGGAAAATTTTTAAGCATTGGGAAATTATTTCTAACCGTACTCCTAATTCTACAGGTAGAATTTGATAGGCTAAAATAATGACAAAATTAGCCTTAAAAATACTTAAAATCACTCCTCAACTCATTCATGTAAGTATTGAAAATGATGAGAAAACAATTTACATGGAAGCCTCCTTTGTCTATGGTTTTAACACTGGCCAACCCAGAGGAGTCCTTTGGAATGATTTGAAATCTATTAATGCTGGTAGTGATTCCATTAATTACATTACTTTAGGTGATTTCAATGTTACCCGCTGCCCAGAAAAAATTTCAAATCCTAATCATGGGTGGGATAATGATATGTTAGACTTTAAACATGCTACTAATGATTGTTGTCTAGTGGATCTTAGATATGTTGGGGAATTGCTTACATGGTGCAATAGAAGATATGGGAGGCCAGATTTCACTCAAAAGAAGCTTGATCGATCTATGGTTAACCAGATTTGGCTTGATAATCTCTCTGATTCTTTTGCTCATTTCCAAGCTCCAGGTACCTCTGATCACTCTCCTATTATTGTTCATATTGATAAGATTCAGAGAAGGAAGGGTAGGGCTTTTAAGTTTTTATAACTATTGGACTAAATTGAACAACTATTATAATATAGTTAAAAATGCTTGGGACTATAGAATTGAGGGATCTGCCCAATATCAAGTCTGTCATAAACTTAGGTACCTCAAACAAGAACTGAAAAAATTTGGTAAGAGTTCCATAGGCCAAGAAAAGGTTAATGCTGATAAGGCAAGAGAGGCCCTTAAATCTATCCAATCTTCTTTACTAGATGATCCCTATAATACTTCTCTGATTGAGGAACAAAAGTTTTGTTTGAAAAATTTCCATGAAGCTATTTGGATTGAAGAGGAAATACTTAAGCAGAAATCCCGTCTGCAGTGGCTTGATGTGGGTGATAAAAACTCTAGGTACTTTCATCTTTCCATTAAAGAAAGAAAAAAAAAATTTCCAAAAAAAAAAGAAAGAAAAAATTTAAAACGAATTATTGCTCTTGAAAAACCAAATGGTAGTCTCACTACAACATGTGATGAGGCTAAAGGAGAAGCTATTAGATATTTTACCTCCTTACTTGGATCTCCTTCTAATCACAATTACCCTGGTATAAATGCAATTAGGTCTTTTGTCCATAAAAGAATCCCTACTGAATTAATGGCATATTTGGATAGGCTTCCTTCTGATGATGAGATTAAAGAGGCTTTTTTTAACCTGCATAGTAATAAAGCTCCTGGTCCTGACATATATAATCCTTTTTTTCTTTAAAGATTCTTGGACCATTGTTGGCACTTCTATCTTAACTGTTGTGAAAGAATTTTTCCAATATGGGGAGCTGTTATGAGAATCAAATACTACCCTTATTGCTCAAATTTCCAAGGTCCCTAACCCATCTAAAATGGGTGACATTCGCCCTATCTCCTATTGCAATAATGTTTATAAGTGTATAGCTAAATTTATTGCTTGCAGGCTTCAAATGATTCTCCCAAATTTTATTGATCAAGCCCAGTCTGCTTTTATTGAAGGTAGGAAGATTAGTGATAATATTCTTCTTGCCCAAGATCTTTTGAGAGATTATCATAAACAAAAGGGTAAGCCTAGAGCAGCTGCGAAGGTGGATATTATGAAGGCATATGATAGTGTTAGCTGGGAATTTCTCATTGACTTACCCGAAGTGATTAAATTCCCCCTAACCTGAAGAAATGGATCATAGCATGTGTTACTACCCCTAGATATTCTATTACTTTAATGGTGAATCTGTGGGTTATTTTGATGGTGCTAGAGGCCTAAGACAAGGTGATCCTATCTCTCCCTACTTATTTGTTATTATTATGGACACCCTAAGTCAACTTTTACATCATAATATTCATCGGAAGCCTTTCGTTTACGATTGGAACTGTGATAAATTAAAAATATCACACCTATGCTTTGCTGATGATCTTCTTATCTTTTTCAATGGTGATGTAGATTATGCCAACTTGGTAAGAACAACTCTAAACCAATTCTTTAACTTAACTGGATTGCAAGCCAACAATGCTAAAAGTTGCCTTTTCTTTTCAAATGTCGCGGGTGATATGATTGATGATATTGTGCATATCCTTCATTTGAGAAAGGAATCCTCCCTATTAGATATCTTGGTGTCCTTCTTATAACTTCAAAACTTAAGAAACAAGATTGTGAGGGATTGGTCTATAAAATTTGTACTAGAGTGAATTCTTGGAAATCTAAAATTTTATCTTATGCAGGAAGAACCCAGCTCATAAGCTCTGTCTTGACATGGATCCAAATCTACTGGTCAGGAATGTTTGTATTACCTAAAAGTGTTCTCAAGCAAGTATCCCAGTCTATGGTTAGATTTCTGTGGTCTGGTAAGACAGATAAACTTTATGGAGCAAATACTGCATGGGATATAGTTTGTAGACCAAAAAAGGAAGGGGGTTTTGGTTTCAAAGATGTCATTTTGGTCAACCCTATTTTGAATTTGAAACATATTGGCAATTTATTGGACCCTTCCAATATGTCCCTCTAGAACAAATGGATCCACAAGTATATGCTAAAAGATAAGAACCTCTGGCAAGCCAAACCTTCCTCCTAGTGCTCATGGCATTGGAGGAAGTTATTGAAACTTAAAGAAGTTGCCAAAACTTTACTAATTCATTGTATTGGTAATGGTAATCATACTTCTTTCTGGTTTGATAATTGGCTCCCTTTGGGACCTTTATTGGATAAATACACAGATAGAATTGTTTATGACTTATCTATTAATGGTCATGCTAACGTTAGCAGCATCATTAGGGGGGAGGATTAGAGTTAGCCTAGTTCCAACTCCATTGAGCTTAATGATGTAAGAAATGTTTTGTCTAATTTCCATAAACCTAATAGTTATCCTGATATTGTGAAATGGATTATAACCCCTAATGGTGTATTTAACACTTCTCTTATTTGGGACCATTTGCGGATTCATCACCCTGTGGTTCTCTGGGTGTATTTTCAAACAAAGCATTGTTCTCTGGCTTGCTGCCCACCGTAGACTTTTTGCACATGATAGAATCTCAAACTTTACTCCTGGCCCATTGGCTTGCACTTTCTGTCATAAACATACGGAAACACATGACCACTTATTCTTTGCATGTCCTTATTCTACTTTTGTGTGGAAGGATCTAATGAAGAGATGTGGTTTGCATTGGCAAGGTCATAGATGGATTGACACTTTGGATACGATGGCTCAGAGGTTGAGAGGCAAGACAATCCAACATGCGATACCGAAATTGTGTCTTGGAGTGGTAGTCAACGGGTTATGGAGAGAGAGAAATAATAGGTCATTCAAGAATATCTCCATCACTAAAGAAAGTCTTTTGGTGAATCTTATCTTCCATGTCAATGCACAAATTAGGGTGAAGTGGGGTAATTATTCACATTTTGATAGGATAATTTGTAATTGGTCCTAATGGTCCTTGTGGGGGTTAATTGCACATTTGATTTGATTTGTCTTTTTGATTTGTTAGCTATGTAATCTGTGGGAGTACCATAGATGTTAGGATAGCCTTCAGGTTTTGTCTCTAGTAGGCCATTCCACTTTTTTGATGTTTTGGTTGCTTTTTCTTCATGCCATTATGCAATGAGCTCATTGTTTTATCCTGGGGTATGCCCCTTGTACATCCTTTTTTGGAATATATTGACCATTTTCCAAAAAAAAAATTTGCAATACCCATATTTGTAGAACAACACATGCGAGCATATTGGAAATAAAAAGGATGGATATTCTTTGAAACTGTGGACACGCGGGGTTCCGATTTCCTTTTGTTTTGAAACTGGTTAGAAAGGAAAGAGTGAAGGTCTGTTGAAATCAGATACAGAGTCGCCACTTACACGGGGTAAAGGGTACCGGTCTTTCATAACCAAAGAACTTGGCTTGGGGTTTTGGTACGAGAGAGGAAGGAGCCTTTGGCACGACTAAAACACCCTCAACTCGCCGCCCTGTCTCTCAACGGGCCTCAATTAGCATCCAAATAATCATCTTATACTATGATTGGTTCGACAGTTAATATTCATGATAGGTATATTACATCACATAAGAAACTTGAAATGGAAGATCTAAAGATAAGATATCATTCATAAGATCTAAGCCAAGTATCACATAATGCAAAGTGAAAGATCACACGAACAAACCTAAGAAAAATCGTCTAATCACGTATCAAGTAATAAATTCTTCCTAATCTAAGGGGACATGAATTGTTCTTGAAACAAATAATCAAAGAAGTCAAAAAATGCATAGCAAGCTAATATGATGCATGTTAATCTTTGAGAAAAGAAGACCTCTCAATCCCTGGGACGGATGAGAAAGGAAGAATTAATCGAGGGGGAGCATGAACGTGTGATCGAATTCATTCCTTACAATCTTCTTAGATTAGGAGTCACAAAAACCCCAAATCTTGCATGGATGCAATGTATGATCCTAGAATGTGCAAAGGTTGTACTGTGTTTGTGTATATGAACTTTCTAAAGTGACTAATAAGTCTAAAAAGATGAATGAATGCATGGAGGAAATCATCATGGGATATTTACAAATGTAGTATGGACTACTTCCTAAGATATGAAAAAATGTGGAGTGCATGCAAGCATCAAATCAAAGAATGAAAGTAAAAGAATATTTGCTGTGAATAGTGGACAGAACAGTGACTTGATCTTGTGCAAATTGAAAAGTGGGGTTAGAAATGTTTTCAATGCATGATATTTTATGGAGATCATCCTTATTGTGTCTAGAATACATATCAAAAAGCCAATCCTCAATAACCATTACATATTGAGTGAAATCATATGAACAATAGAGGTTACTCAGAAACAGAGTTCGTACTGTCGACTGAAATGTTATAAAATCTTAGAAAATGAAAACAAACCATATAGAGGCCCATATTATACAGAAAGTTTCCTAAGACATTGAAGTTCAAGCTAAAAATGGGCTGGGACTACTCTCTTTGAAAAAGTTTTCTGGAAAATAAGTTAAAAATCAACCAAGTTGCTGTGACAGTAAAGACAGAATGTTTGGACAAAAATGGACCCCTTTCAAGTGCTTTCAAGTCAAGCCAAAAATCATGGGTGTTCTATAATGAGTTAGGAAGACTTTCCAAGTGGTCTTGCATCCACATTTGAGTATTGAACTCAGAATAATTCTTTGAAATTAAACAACTCACTGTTTTGAAGATTTTCTTTGAGGAAAGTAAGGTTTATTTCTTGGAAACCAAATATTGGGGGTTTTGAAATAGGGGTTTTGAAAGCATATTTTTACCACTTAAATGGAGATTATGACCACTTGAAATATCAACATTTGAATCCATATCAAGAACCTCCAAGATTGTTGGAGACATTGTTTTAATTTTGGAAATAACCTCAAGAATACATGGAAATGCATTGAGGTTGTAGTCATCATCTATCAAACATGTTTTTGAGGTCAAGAGCTACTATCCATAAGGATTCACTCACCTCAAACTTCATGTCATCATCTAGATGATGATGAAATAGTAAGTAAACAAGAAAAAAAAGAAATGAGATAAGAGAAGATGAACATCAAAGTAAACAAACAAGTATATAGCAATCAATAGATGATATTCATGATGATTTTGGATTTGTAGCTTGGTGTTTCACTCATATAAGGTGACTTTAGACATGGAAGGAGCTTCCTAACTGACAAATGCTCACTGAAATGGTAGTTAGGTGCATTGAATGTGAAGTAAATAGAAGTAATGAAGTAAAAACAAAGTTTAGAACTCACTTTCTTGTTTGAAAATCAAAGAAGGAAGCTTCATTTCTCTCTATTAGAACCTTATCTCTACAACTTTCTCTCTAAAACTTTTCAAAGCTTACATTTGACACCCCCAAAATGAGAAGTCAATGGGGGTTTATATGGGCCAATTTGGGGTGGTTTTGGGGTTTTAGAAGTACTCCCATTGGTCCCAAACAACTAAAAACATAGAGCTACGTTGTTTTGGTTTCTAATTAATCAAAATGAACCCCCAAAAGAAATTGCAAAAATGGACTGCTCTGGAGGAGAGTGCCACGGCGGCAGTGGGCCTGTGCCGCAGCGGCAGTGGGCTAGTGGTGCGGCGGCACTGCTCCTCATTCGTTCAGATAATTCTTTTTAGGCCCCAGAGGTTCCGGTATTCGCGAAAAGGCCCTATTTCGTTCAAAATTCACAAAAAATGTGTATGAACTCCAAACTGGGGTTGTGATATACCGTTGGAAAGTTAATGGAGTCTATTTTCCATAAAAAAATAGTTCGGAGATAGGTCACTTTGAAAAGTTTTGCGGTATTCGCGATAAAAACCGATTTGATTATCTTTTTCACCTTCGAAAATTCATAATAAATTCGTTTTAAATCCAAAAATTATGTGCAATATACCGTTGGAAAGCTATTAACCTCTAGTATCCGTGAAAAAAATTTGAAAAATGATACGGTGCTCCAGTTTCAAAGTCAACTTTTGGTCAAACTAGTCAAATCAGGGACCTCTAGAAAGTTCTAAGAACCTCTGGGAGCTCCCAGGGCTGACGTTTTTGTATGTTTTTCTTTTGAAACTCGTTTTAGTACCTTTCACATGATCTAGCATGATCTAGGAACTTTTCGGTGAATTTGGACGATTTCGGTCAAACCTTGGTCAAAGTGGTCAACAGGGACTTTCTGGGAACTTCTGGGACTTCCGAGGGTCTCTGGGAGCCGACGATTTCATCTGGTTTTGCTTTAAAACTCATTTTACCACTTTTCTTACAACACAGTATGTTTCCAGAGCTTTTGGTCCCAAATCTAAGAGTTTTCGAGCTTTCCGGGGTATTTTGTTCATTCTGAGCATTTTGAGAGATAGAACTAACTTCTAGCAGTTTTTTTGTGTCTTTTTCGATCATTGTGAACCACCAAGCTATGGGTCTCCTAAATCTGATAGCCGGCAAAATGGGGTATCTACAGTTTTCCCCTCTTTGGCATGAACTTGTGAGGCAATGCATGTCGCAAGCGAGTGCTAAAGCTTTGAAGAAACAAGTCTTTTTAGAGGCTATAGATTTAGGATAAAATGTGTTGCAAAAGATGAAATGATAGAAACATGATGCTGGGGCTAGGGTTGGTTGTGCTTTGCGTGAGCTGCCTACGTATCCCAAGGGGAATCAGACCAGGACGTAGTTCGGGGCACAAAGGAAAAAATCGCACATGCACAACAAGATAGGCGGATGCTATGTTATGAGGATGATATGCAATGTATGGATGTGTCCTGAGTCCTATCATGTTTAGTGTTCTGATCCTAGTATGAGTGAGTGCTAGTATTTCTGACTGTGATGTAGTGGCTGACTTGGATAAAGACACAACAGTTTGGAAAACTCTGGGTCTCGGGGCAAACTTCTGAAATTATGAGAAACGTGCTTTGTAAGCGAAACGGATAAGATGCAGGGTCTTTAGAGGACGACAACTAAAGGAGACTGAGGGATCCCGTGATAACCGATAGGTAAGAAAGCTATGAAAATGGACAGATGAGAAAGCTCATGATAATCAGGGGACACGGAGTCGTAAATGACCGATTTTTTTTTTGAAAGTCGGTTATGCTTTTCTCTACTTTCTGCTGGGGATAGTGGGAGCTAGTGTCTTTCTGTATTTGTCCTCGGGGGATGGTATAGGACTCTCAGGGAATCTCTCTTAACTGTTTCTTGATCGAGAACCAGGACCCATCTCTGAATTTTTCACGGTTGATCAGATCTTTGCAATGGTCGGTCCGAAAAGTCGATTCGGGCCTTCGGGAGCTGATATCTTTCTGTTTTTGTCCTTGGGGGATGGTGTAGGATTCTCGGGGAATCTTTCCTAACTGTTTCTTGATTAGTAATTAGGACCCATCTCTGAATCTCCTACGGTTGATCAGATCTTTGCAATGGTCGGTCTAAAAAGCCGATTCGAGCCTTCGGGAGTTGATATCTTTCTATTTCTGTCCTTGGGGGATGGTGTAGGACTCTCGTGGAATCTCTCTTAATTATTTCTTGATTGGGAACCAGGACCCATCTCTGAATCTCCCACGGTTGATCAGATCTTTGTAATGGTCAGTCTAAAAAGCCGATTCGGGCCTTCGGGAGCTGATATCTTTCTGTTTCTGCCCTCGGGGGATTAATTGAATCTGCTGGGGATAAATTGGATCTATTGGGGACAAAACCTCAGAAATCTTGACTAAAATGGGCCACTGAGGCTAATCGGGACCAAAACGGGCTGAAACGGGTCAGAATGGGTCAAATCGGGCTGAAATGGAGCGAAGCAGGCCCGCAGGGAGCAGTGTCGCTGCAGCATTGGGCCACTGCCGCGGCAATAGTTGGCCAGTGCCATGGAAGCACTGGGTGACCGGACTCAATGGATGTATATCTCGGGTTTTTGAGCATTTTGAGCTCATTTTTGACCATTTTGAGTGTTTTTTGAGCCAAAATCTGTCAAAACGCAGCTTGTGCATGCTCAGGTGAGTAATCTTTCCCCACAATTAGAATTTTGATTGGGTTTTTGATTTTTTCAAAATCTCAAGAAGAAAGTTGAGCTCCCATTTTTATTTTTGTTCAGATCCATGGCTTCAAGCTCAAAGAGTCCAAGAAGGCCAAGGAATGGGCAAAGGCCGAGAGTTAATCTCTGGAGTTGGTTTTGCGCGATCCTCAACTTCATCTTTCGGCTACTGCTCTAGCTCGTCAAGTATTTAAAAATTTCGGTGTTCAGGACTATTCCTATGCATTGTGCTAGTTTTGTGAACTGTAGTGTGCACCTAGAGATCGTTAGAAGTTCGATTTGTGCTCAAATGTTGATTTTGTGAAGTTTGGAATTTGGGCTATGAATAGTGACTTTTGTGCCTATTTTGGGTTATTTTTGGTGTGTGCAGGTGTCAGAGGTAGCTTTGAAAGGCCACGGTAGTCTTGCCCAGGCTTTCCTGTGGTATACCCAACTGTCGCCCACCGTCAAGAAGATGGTTGATGATGCAGGTTTTGGCGGCTTCGTCCATCTGGTTTCAAAGAGTACCAATGACTTGGCCCATTTTTATGCTCTTGTTGAAAGGTGGTGGGACACAACTAATACCTTCCATCTTCCCTTCGGCGAGATGACGATGACGCCTTTTGATTTCTCGATGATTACCGGCTTGAGGGTTGGCGGTAAACGCCTAGTCTTGGATTACTGCTATGAGATTGACCCTGATGCTGTTGAGATGCTGATTAGGGCTGTTCCCCCTAATCTGGAGAGGCACCGGTTCCCTTGTGGCTGGCTTTATCGGGCCTACGGAAGAGGGAGACACACTCTGAATGACCGACAGTTGTTACTGGCCTTCCTGGTGTATGTTCTTGGCTGTTCAATTTTTGCTACATAGAATGACCGGGTGAGCCTGCGGCTCCTTACTTGCTTGGCAACCGTTAGCGAGATTCCTTCCTATGATTGGGGTGGTGCTGCCCTAGCCCACCTTTATAAGTACATGGGTGAGGTTTCCCGTGGCGGCATAAAATCTACTAGAGGATTCTGGCGAGTTTGGGAGGTATGTTCTGTGAATTTTCCTTTTCTTTGGCCCTTTCTTGTTTCTGCTTTCTGATTTTCACTTTTTTCCTGTGCAGATCTGGAGCTTTGAGTATTTGAAGATGCTGGCCCCTACCCCTGCTGATGAGTCGAGTGAGGATGAGGATGGCATGACTCCTATGCCTTTATTTCCATGGGGTTTGAGGTGGCGGAGAGACGTTGTCGGAGTCAAAAGCAGGGCCCACGGATTGTCCTTTTGAGGAACTTCTTATCTGAGCTGACGATTGCCAGTGTTGACTGAGCGCCTTGGGAGGGTGTATCTTATGCGACTCCTGAGGAGATCCAGGCAGTTAGGCCTCTTGCTTCTTGTCGCCTCTTGATGGAGAGCACCGAGGGCAGGCAATGGTACCTTGGCGAGCGAGTATCCCGGCAGGCGATCGGTAGCCTGAGGTATTTTGTCCCTCATGATCCTCCGATGATGGACGCTGGTGACCTTTCTGGTGCCGCTCTGCTAGCGGCTCTGGTTGGCACTGATGTTTGGGATCAGATCTGCTCCGAGACTGGCTATGAGACATACTGTGGCCGCTTCTTGATGCCGAACTTCCCACTCCTGGATGTGAGTTTATTTTTACGTTTTTTTTAAACTACACCAAAACAGCGAATTTGTCACCCTTTTTTTCGCTAGCTTTGTCACTGTCTTCAGCAGTGAAAAAATTGTCACTATCTCTGACAGTGACAAATTCAAATTGGTGACAAAAGTAATATGTTGTCACCGCTTTTGGCAGTGACAATGTTTATGGTAAAATTGTCACTGTTAGGCAGTGACAAATCTGACTTAAATGAAAAAATTCCACTCCCCAATTAATGTGCCCCAATATTTTGTTTCCCCCCACCCATTCTTTTCCCTCACTTTATCAAACCCTAGCATAGGATGATGTGCTCTACTCCCTCTCTCTCTCTCTCACTCTCTCTATGCAACCACCACCACCGCTTTGCGTCCTTCACCACTGCCTCCCTGCAGGTAGGTTTTTCTCTCTCTCGCGCTCTTTCTCTCTCTCTCTAAAGAGCCCGAACACCACCATCGCTCCTACGCCACCGCCGACCATACATAGCCGCCTCACCAGTCCCCACCGTCACCATCCATGTCGCTGACCACACAGTCCTACAACAAAGGGCGGCCGCCGTTGGCCATCCTGACCACTCTCGGTAATTGCTCTCTCCTTGAATACTCTTTTTCTATCTTCTATTTCTTCTCAAAACCCTAAAGATTGGGATTTTTGATACCCAAGTTATACTTTCAGTCCCAAACACAAAATTTGAAACCCTTTCTCCAGATCTCTCTCTCCCTCTCTCTCTCTCTCCCCCCTTCCCTTCGACTATGGCTTCCTCTAGTCTCTCTGCCCCTCCAGTACAAACACACACACACATGCACACAATATGTGCACAGACACTCGAATGCACACATATACATACTAAGATTTGCTTTGATTTTGGTTTGCTTTTCCAACAGTGATGTTTAACTGGTCAGTGGTCTTCGTTAGAGAAGTAATGCTCTTGCAAACTCTCATCACTCAAAAGTGGTGGAAGAATCTAGAGTTCTAAGGCTTAAATCTGGTAAATCTTTTCATGAATTTTGATTTTCAGCTTTTATTGTCTATCCAATGCTCTGTTCATGTTCAAATCTTAAATCTGTGTTCAAGTTTGAGAATCTGTGTTCAAGTGGGAGAGAGAGAGAGAGAGAGATAGAGAGATGTTGTTGTTTACCCATGGATTCTCTTTCTTTGAGATGAGTTTCTTCGAATAATTATTTCTTATTATATCTAATCTTTGTTCTGTTTTCCTTGAATAAACAATTGATATCATATATATACATATATGCATATATTAATGAGTTATTTTAGATTCGTTTAATTTCAGGTCTGCTATGCTACCATCGTTCAACGGTCCAACTCATTCTCTGCTCCTCATTAGAAGCTCTTCCGTCAAGGTAAGCTTAATTTAATTACATTGCATTGCTCCCTTTGAATGTGTCCGATCTCTCACCAAAACCCCATTGTCGGTTCCAATTCAACTCAGCTTCGCAGTCACCGACAATGTCATCTTCCAAGGCCTCGCCGTCCAGATCATAAGCACGCAACAACCTTACGATAATCGCCGGTTTTTTAATCAAATCACGGTCCACTGCTTTTAAATTGATTAGTAATCTGATTGTTTTTCAGCTGCATTATTGAATTTACTATTGTGGATCTCTGTCTATAAACACGTACAGTGTTTGTAATATGCATGTATGTATATATGCACAGTTAGACAAAGATTGGATTTTTTGGAATGACTTGCTCATGTATAATTGTTTCCCGAGTTTGACTGCCATACATTTCTATACCAAGAACTGATACTTAGTTGTTGCTGTCACATTTAATGTGGATCTATTTTTCTAATGGTGCGTTTGATTGCAAGGTAGAAAATGGGTTGAAAAGAAATTTTTTCCATGGAATTATTTTACTTGGAAATTTTTTCCATGGAAATAAAATTTGGGACTGTTTGATTGCAATTATTTTCTGGCTAGAAAATCTAAAATTTTCCATGGAAAATCTAATTTTGCTGTTTGATTGTCACTATTTTCCAGTGTAAAATGGTCATTTTTCATGGAAAATAATTTTTTTACCGTTTGATTGCAATAATTTTCCAGGGAAAATTAACATTTCCCATTGAAAACTTACCTGGTTTAAAAAGCAATTAACCTATGAATCACAAACAAACAGTTTGAAAATGATACAAATTCAATCAATTGAGACAACTACTCATATCAATAGTCAATTTCACAAACGATTGTTTAATGTACTAAAAACCAAACTTACATCAAAGTTCCATAAAATAAAATAAAAATAAATAAATAAAAAGTACTCAACAAAGTAAAAAGTGTCCATGATTGTTTTAATGTACTAAAAGCCAAAATTAATTTGCCGGATCACTTAGATGTGCTTGAATGACTTGGTTGTGCTTCATCCATCTCATTTTCATCCTCCAAGCCAGCGGCATCCACCGAATTGTTGATATTGACTTCACTCACTGTGGGAAACCCAGTCTCCCATTGCGTAGTCATTGCCGAAAATGGTAATCAAATCTCTCCCTTCATATTTCTTGCATCAGGCTTATCCTAAACCAATTTTTTAAAAAAAATTAAATTAAATCAAGTTAAGTCATATAACTAACTTTAAAGAGAAGCTGAATAATATTATCATACACTATATAGTACAAACATATTGATGACAATTCAATACATGCAAATCATAATGATAACAATAAAATACAGGCAAAGCATAATGATTACTCTATGCTGGTCTAAACAACCCAACATTGATTGTTGGTTCTTCTAGGACATAAAAACCCATCAATAAAACATTTACAAAAAAGTGTTAAAGCATTGAAATTAACATTGCAGGCTTCAACCAAAACAGTGTTAAACTCCTAATGCATTGTCCAATAATTAAAAAACCTAAAAGGTTTGCTAGCTTTCTCCTTCTTAGACACAATCACAAGAGCAGGGGACCAAAATTCCACCTCACCTTCAAGAAGAAGTTTCCATTAAAGAGTTGCTGCTTCTCCCAAGTGTACCAAGACCCTCTTAAGCTCATTAATATTCGACCCATAGATAAAAAAGAAATGCTAGCACAACATCTATAACTAACTTAATAACAAGGTCCCAGCAGTTATGTGACCTTTGTTACTTAATAGTTACTACCCATTTCCAGATCACATTGTTACCATCCAATTATGAACAATTGTTACTACCCATTAGGACTTTTTACCAAAGAAGATAACAATTGTTACTACCAATTAGCACTGCGAAAAAAATTGATTCAAGTTATGAAATAACAGTTATCATCCAATAGGACCTTGTTACCATTAAGTGTTATCATTTTTACTTCAAATTCATACATAGAATTAAGTGTTCAAATTTTAAAAACAAAATTAAACTGAAGGCAACTAATAATTTAACCATTATTACTTTCAATTGGACCCTTAGAAAAAATCAGTCCAACTTAAGAAATACTAGTTACCACCTACTGGGCCCTGTTACCATCTAACATGACCATTAATAATATTAATTTGTACCTAGAGCATCAGATTGTTCAACTTTAGGTTACTGCACTATGGCACACTAGAAATAACAAACAGTAGAGAAACCAAGACAAGCAACTTATCAAGTAGTTCACATTTCATATCAACATGGTCCTTGATACAACTAAGCTTGGCAAACGTTTATAATTAATTGAGACTGCTAGTGCTCACCATTTTTTTTTTCGGAAAAGGGTAAATATATTCCAAAAAAAAGGATGTACAAATGTACAAGGGGCATACCCCAGGATATAACAAGGAAGCGCAGCATGAGGACTTGTGGCATGGAGGCCACAAAATAGAAAAAGACAAGCTACAACAGGCGTACCCAAGGAAACTCCAAAAAGCACAGCATGAGGACTAGAGACACACAAAGTCTCTAACTAATTGACAAGAAAACAGAAAACAATAAATAAAAAGGTCAAACCATCAATACAAACAGTGAAATTTACAAGCAACCACCCTCTCATGTCCAGTCTCTGGCAAAAACCTCAAGTTGGGGGTCTTGTTTCCATTTGATCCTAATTTGAATGTTGATTTGGGAAACCATATTATGGAGCAGTTGTTCTTGTGTCATGGAAGAGCCTTTAAATGTCCTCTTATTTCTTTCCCTCCATAATCCGTAGATAGCTACACCAAGGCAAATCATAGGGATAGCCTGTTGAATTTTCTTGCCCTTCCAGTTTTGTGCCATCCATTGAACAGTTGTATTCCAATTTGTCCTATTCCAAGTAAGTTGACATCTCTGCATTAAATCCTGCCAAATGGGAGAAGAGTAGGCACATTCAAAAAATAAATGGTTATGAGTTTCCATATGACAGTTACAAAAAACACAAGCAATGGGCCCCTGGGTATAGGCATAAATCCTATCATGGGTAGCGAGTCTATTCTGTACAGCAATCCAAAGGATAAAGTTCTGTCTAGGTGTACACCCTGAATACCAAACTATTTTGTGCCAATGTGCCACAGGGACCACCTCTCTAAAGTGGTCCCAGACATGAGAAAAAATAAATCCTCCAGAAGGAGTGCTACTTGATACAACTTGTCAACCTAAATGGAGTACAACTTCGTAACGGGGACCCTGCACTATGATACATATACATACATACATTTATGTATTTATTGAGTAATCAATTCTACTGAGAGAATTTTTTAACTTTCTTTGTTAATATTTCTTAAGTTTCTCTGTTAGGAGACTCTTATTAGTCTTACATACAACAATGCCAATTTCCATCTTTATAGCTACATTCCTCTTAAAATCAAGGGTACCTCTAAAGTTTCATAAAGTAGATTTCCATCTTTATAGCTACATACCTCTTTAAAGCCACATCATACAGAATATACATATTTCAACATTTATAATGAACTAAGCAAGCATTGGCAAGAGAGTAAGAACAACATTTGCTCATGTGCATTGCATTAAAATGAAGATGAAAAGTTAACTGCCTACTGTGGATATCGCAGGGTTTTTCTTTCTTTTACCCACAGCTTTTTCAAAATCAATTTCTAAAACATTTTTTTCAAATTCAAAGAGTCGCCACTTAATTTTTAAAAGGAAAATTAAGAAACCATTTTAAAGCAAACTGATCTTTTGCGAAACCAAAGATAAACTGGGTCCGGGGATTATGGAATGAAAGGGGAAGGAGCCCGGCGGACTAAAACACCCCCTTTCATCCTATCTCACGATAGGCCTCTACTCAACATCCTTTTTAATCAAATTATTAATCTAAGCATGCCCTCAATTAATACATATATACATATACATCACACAAGCATGTTGGAAATGGTGTAAAATTGCTAATGACAAAATATCATTCATAAGCCATATAAGTCAAGTAGCAAGCGACATGATATGCAATAGAGAACTAGAAAACATACCCGGGATCCGGCCGCGAATATTAAACGTGCAATGCATACATGCAAAAATAAACCTAAGAAAGGTCTCTAACACATATATACACATAAGGCAAAACCTAAGCTAAGGTGTTGCACATGGGGTCGAAAAAATCAATTAAAATCAATAAAATAGATTAAACTAGAGAAGGGTTGAGAAATTGTACCTCAAAGCGCTACAAAACAAAGGTTAATACACATGCCTTAGACAAGATATAATATCAAAAGGGAATTAATCATAGGTCATGTTCAATTAAATTCAACCAAGTCCAACTTCATCCAAGAACTAGTTCTAACTATAAGCATCAATGTACATGAATGAATGAATGATTATAAACAAGGATGAGACATGAATTTATTCACTAATTTGGATCCCTAAGCCTCTGGGTTTAATCTAAATTATCATTATTCAAAACATGGTTTGAGTCCCAAGACATTAAGAGACCATTTGAGTTGAAATAAATAAGATTAGACAAAAACAGTAGCAGTTTTTTGTGATTTACAGAGAGCAGACCCGACGTTCAAAAATGAAAATAAAATACTTTCAACGGTTGGATCTTACTGATTTTTGGATATGTTATGCCTCTGTGAGTCTAGTTTCTAACCCAAAAAGAAAATCGAGGTTTCAACGGTTAGATCTCCGGAAATACTGAAAATACTAGACCTCCCTCAGGATTCTGCAACTCTCTGTCCAGAGATCTTGTATGATTTTCTAAAAATAGTAAAAAACTGAGAAACACTTAGATCTTTTTAGGGTACCTTCCTAACACATTAAGGTACTTATAAAAAATTATTTGAGATCCCGAAAACTTTATTAGGGTTCTGATTTATTAATTTCAAAACAGACTTATTATTCTGAAAGTATTCTAGAACTCTGGACAGATTGTAATTAGCTCACAAAAAACCATGATCAAACCCTTCTAATCACAAGATCTTGCTAAAACAAAAATCACAATGGTAAAACAATGAGTTATGAACATTTTCCCGTTGGTTTCATTCGATTCCAACGGTCGGATTTCAAACTAAAAATCCTTGATCAAAAATAGTTTATGAACCCACTGTTTCATTTTGCTAGTTCAAGTTTATTGATTGGCCTCAACTATTAGAACATGAAGTTGGGGCTCAAACCAAACTACTTCTTCTACCATTTGATGGTCATTGAAGACTATGAGGCATATTGCACTTATGGATCTTGATGAAGTATTGAAATGAACTTCACAAAATCCTCAAATAAAGAACTCAAACCTATGGACCCAAGTTTGAATTCAACTTATCACTCCTACCATTGGATGGTCATTGGAGTTAGAAACATACATGCTCATAGGTAGGTTTTAGATGAAGTATGAAAGACTTCTCAAAACCTAAGGGAAAGATTAGTCTAAGCCATGGGAGTAGACTTGAACTAACACATTTTCTCCTACCATTTGATGGTCATTGGAGACTAAATGAAGTTAAAAAATCTACTAAAACCTCATTGGAATATAGTAAGGATTCCATAAGATTTCTTAATGAAGAGGTTCAAGTCATGGATTAAGACTTGAATCTCAACAATTATGTGTAGATTATGACTATGATTTCATTTTAATCTCCATATGGATCATAAGATCATAGGAAACTAAGGAATCAAAACTAAAAGAGGCTCACTAGGATATGTAAAATCTCATGAGCCTTACAAGAAATGGTAGAAATAAGAAATCAAAGTTTGTTTAGAGAAACTAAGAACACAAACTCTTGGCAAAATTGAATTTATTTTAAACCCAAGGCATCAATTAGATCCAAATCAATGAAATATTATGAGATTCAATCACAAGTTCTAAGTGGTGTGTGATGAAATGAGGTAAGAAGAGAGGTTTTGAAAATGTGTAAAGTTCCTAGAACTATGAACTTGTGATTGAATGGCCTAATTCTATCAAGTGATTGAGAGGTTACCTCTAAAACCTCAAGGAATTCTTCAACTTCTTTGTAAAGCTCTTCCAAGATCTTCAAGTTCTTCTTAAAATTCTTCAAGTTCTTCAAGAAAACTTCTCTTTTCTTCTCAATTCTCTCTATATGATTCTTGTATTTCTCTCTAATTTCAAGTATATGTGTGTGTGTGTTGATTCAAGTATTCAAGTATATCCAAAAATGAATATGAAAGTTTGTTTATATAGACCATTAATTCAAGGATAAATGGGTAAATTCGGGGTGGAGACCCATGTGCAAAGATTTCTTCTAGAACATGTGAGAAAAGCAGTCTGTTACAGCCAGCGGCAAACGACGGCATCCGGCGGCACTCGCTGAATGCCAGGTGGCACTCGTTGAGTGCCGGGCGGCATTCGCTGAATGCCAGGAGGCACTCAGTGAGTGCCGCCGGGTTTTCCGGGTGCCGGGGCTAACTGAATTTTGCCCTACTTTTAATTTTCAAAAGATATGTTGGTGTAAACCAAAATTTTTTATTCCATGTATATATATATTTGCATTAAGATCCCCCATGTGCATGGTATCAACCATGTGCATGGTATATATCTAAATATACTACTCTCTTTTTGTATTTTCTTCTTTTCCAAGATTTTTTTATTTTATCCTCTTAAAAACTGGTTCCCAGACTGGGTTTCTCACACGTTCTTCATTGTTCGGGTTTCTCCCGAATACCCGAACTCTCTCTCCTCTTTCTCCTTTTTATATTTTCTGTTTTTAATTTTGAAATTTGTCTTTGAAGAATCAATTGAAGATTTTGAATTTCCTGGAAAATCTTCGAATGTAACCGGCCATTGTCATCATCGGTCTTTTGAGAGGTAACCAATCCCTAGATTTGACGTTTGGTCAAAATTGGGGTGTCTACAGTTTGCCCCTCTTTGACAAAGCTTGTGAAGCAACGCGTATCACAAGTGAATGTCAAAGCCTGTGTGAAAGACAAGCCTTTGACCAAACAGTCGAATCTAGGTATAAACAAAAAGTGCGTTGCAAAAATCGGGTGTGCAAATAGCCAAATGCTGGTCGTGCTCAAAGATGAGCTGCCTACGTATCCCATCGGGAATCAGACCAAGACGTAGTTCGAGCAAGGGACAACAAAACACAAACGCAGGTAGTCACACAGATGAATGCACCTATCCTATCGTGATGCACGTGCTCAAGCAAATTTATATTCTATGCTTTCAGGTTCAATGACTTAGGACAATGCTACTCCTTAGAGTTAGCAAAACGTACCTCTGTCTTGAAATCCTTCTATGCTGATGACGTCCTGTCCTAGGAAAGTCATGACTATCATTTTTTTATGTGAATGCTGACCGACTGAGATGCGCTTCGCGTCTTATACTCGGGTGCCGAGTCGGGAAGTATGCTGAAAGACTGAGATGCGCTTCGCGTCTTATACTCCGGTGTCTCGAGGATCATTTGATTGGCTGAGATGCGCTTTGCGTCTTAGACTCCGGTGCCGAATCAGGAAATGTGCTGAAAGACTGAGATGCGCTTCGCGCCTTATACTCTGGTGTTTTCCAAGAAATGAGATGTTTTGCAGAAAAGTCAGAATCGCTCCAGATTCAATGACCCCGAATAGCAGAAAAGTCAGAATCGCTCCAGATTCAGTGACCCCAAAAAGCAGAAAAGTCAGAATCGCTCCAGATTCAATGACCCCAAAAAGCAGAAAAGTCAGAATCGCTCCAGATTCAATGACCCCAAAAAGCAGAAAAAGTCAGAATCGCTCCAGATTCAATGACCCCAAAAAGCAGAAAAGTCAGAATCGCTCCAGATTCAATGACCCCAAATAGCAGAAAAGTCAGAATCGCTCCAGATTCAATGACCCCAAAGATCGCAGAAAAGTCAGAATAGCTCCAGATTCAATGACCCCAATGATCGCAGAAAAGTCAGAATTGCTCCAGATTCAATGACCCCAAATAGCAGAAAAGTCAGAATCGCTCCAGATTCAATGACCCCAAAGATCGCAGAAAAGTCAGAATCGCTCCAGATTCAATGACCCCAAAGAATAGAAAAGTCAGAATCGCTCCAGATTCAATGACCCCAATGATCGCAGAAAAGTCAGAATCGCTCCAGATTCAATGACCCCAAATTCGCTCGGTATTGCAAGGTTAATTTTTATTTTTCTTTTCCTTTTCAGAACAGTCACGCAGACTTAAACAATTCATTTTCTATTGGGAGTCATGCAGACTCGAAAATTCATTTCTACTTTTCAAAGATTGGGAGTCGCGCGGACTCGAAAGTTCATTTCTACTTTGCAAATATTGGGAGTCGCGCGGACTCGAAAATTCATTTCTACTTTGCAAATATTGGGAGTCGCGCGGACTCGAAAATTCATTTCTACTTTTCAAAGATTGGGAGTCGCGCGGACTCAAAAATTTCATTTTCTAAAAATTCAATTTTTTTTTTTTTTTTAAGACCTGGAGTCGCGCAGACTCGACAACTTGTTTTCGGCATTTCTAAATTTGGTTTTATCCCTTCCCTTTTTGTTTTGATCGGTAACCCCAGGCTGCAGTAGATGACTTATGCCAAGATCGAAGATTTGATCGGTGACTTCAAAGGCTGCGATAGACGACTTATACCAAGACCGATGATTTGATTGGTAACTCATAGGATGCGATAGACGACTTATACCAAGATCGAGGATTTGATCGGTAACTCATAGGATGCGATAGACGACTTATACCAAGACCGAGAATTTGATTGGTGACTCATAGGATGCGATAGACGACTTATACCAAGACCGAGAATTTGATTGGTGACTCATAGGATGCGATAGACGACTCATACCAAGACCGAAGATTTGATAGGTAACTCATAGGATGCGATAGACGACTTATACCAAGACCGAGGATTTGATCGGTAACTCATGATAGACGACTTATACCAAGACCGATGATTTGATTGGTAACGGTACAGCCTCAAAAGATTTGCTTTGGGGCTATTCTAGCTCAAGATACGTTTCATGTGCTTCTTATTCTAGATTCATCATTTTCTTTTCTTGACAGATTGTTTGCTATGGACTGCAGTTTCAGGTGATTCGGGCAAGAAGAGGAAGAAGCATGAGCCATTTCTCCACAACAATCCCACTTTTCTGCTCACGGATTCCCCTTTTAACTATGGACTAGTTCAAAAGGCTTTCTGTTACATCTGATGATCTGCTTGTACGGCTTGGAGCCTGATCTGCTGAGGGTATTCACTTGATTTTGTTCTCTCTGAAGATGTTACTCGCCCTTTCCTTGGCGGGGCAGAATCTGACTCCCTGACCTCCCTGCTATTACCCTTCTTTTGGAATCTTCAATTCTTGTTGATCCCTCTGCGGAATATATCTTTTGGATTTCAAGAAGGTAGACTCAAACTGGGTTGAGATACACACATTTTCAGATTTGTGACCAATTCTGCTTTCTTTTCTTTGCGCTTCTTTGATCGACTTTTAGAAAAGGTTGTAATCCCATAATATTCTTTCATTGTATCTTCCTTTACGATTGACTTTCGATAATGAAGAATTCTTCTTTTCATGTTTCTTTCCATCTTAAATCAATTTCAGATTTATGCATGAAAACTTCAACTTTTTACTTCAAGAATTCCCATGATGTCTAAGCTTGGTTCTTGAAAGCCAGTAAACACAGAGATATTTTATTTGGCAAACGACAGTTTGCCCCTAGTTTGATAGGGGCTTGGAAATGCTGGGCAAACGAAGTTTGCCCCTGGTTTGGGGGAGGTGACGCGGCCTCTGGGCAAGTGAATGTGATTTCATGAATTGGTTGGGTTTCTTCTTTGGACCGAGGGCCTTGGGAGACCCGCCTACTTATCCCCGAATGGGCATCAGGTCCTATAGTAGTTCGGTCGAGGCCTGAAAGAAGTGTAATGATTGACTCTGTATGCGATTGTGACCGAACCTTGCAGGCTGCCTACGTATCCCCGAATGGGAATCAGGTCAAAACGTAGTTCATCTATTCTGGAGGTCTTGAAAGAAAAAAGGCTTCAAGAATTGGTGGACTTTTCGAGCCATGTTTTCATTTAGGTTCAATGGGTGCCCTTTCTGGGCAGATTTTCCGAAACATATTCTTTATGGCAGCTTTCGAACAAGATGATGAACTACTTCTCCTTCTTATGCATTTTTTTTTCTTTTCCTCTTTTTTTTTTTCTTTTCTTTTCTTCTTTCCCTTTTTTTTTGTTTTGTGGCGGTTGATTCTTTTCACCTTATCACTAGCCAGTCAATCTTTACAACTCTCATCATGTTTTACTCATACTCTATCATACTCACATAGTAATATCAGCCCTCCAAATTACTCTTTATCTTTCTCAAAGATATTTCTGCATTGTCTACTTATCACTTATCCATTGAGTCTCTCACAAAAAATTTAATTGATACTTCCAAATCTTTCTTTTCATTTCCAATTTCTTTTCTTAGGATAATTCATGTACTTTGAAGTACTCAAGAATTTATTCATTCTCTACTTTTTTTTTTTTTTCACTATCTCTTATTCTCTTCATGATTTTGACTGGCTAGGATTTGGATTTTGAAATCAACACGCATCTTATTTTGCTCTAACTTTTGCCTAGGCGCCCTTTCGGGTTTTCATCCTAGCGAGCTCTCTTTTTTTTTTTTTTTTTAAGAAGAAGAAGTTCATTTAAGATATCTAGCTACCATTAAGGAACAAGTTCATGGCTTTTGGACTATGAGCTCACCTTTTAGGTTTGGTATAAAGGGGTGATGTGGGATAATTTCTGAATTCATTCTGGCACATCATCATAGGACCATGCAAGGCATCCGTGTATTCTTTTAGCAACGAGATCAATTTTATGCTTTTATCTTTATTGAGTGAAATATGGAAAGAATCACTTTGAGAATCTTCTTCATTTTCTAAGTCAAATGCCAAGGTTTCCTCAATGATTTTGCATGCAGGTTCATTTGCTCCTCTTTCTTTTTTTTTTTTTTTTTTTTTTTTTTTTTTTTTTTTTACAGTTATTATAACCATTAAGCGCAATCAAGTAAGCAGAATCAGTCACTTTCATTGATAACAGAAAATTAAAAGATTTGGCTCATACTGGCCATTACAGACTTCCCGGGTAGGGGAATCCTATCACTAGACTCAAGGATCTCTTGGCAAATTCTCTGATTCTATCTCTCCTTCTTTTCCTGACTTTTCTTCCTTTCCCTTATTTTCCTTGATCTCTTCCTCCAACACTTCTCCCATCTGTTCTTTCCCAATCTTCATTTCCATGATCTTCTTTGGACCGCTCTCCTCGGTCTTACTGCCTTCTTCATGAAAGAGATTCCTCATGGCCAGGCCATCCAGTGCACGAATCCAATCTTGGACAGACATGGGTTCTATGGGCGCTTGTAGGTACGGTTCTTCATAGAAAGAGATCTCAAACCCTTGCTCCAAGTATTTATCTTCGCAGTTCACCCATGGCTCCGGAAAGCCGCAGTAGGGGAAATCTCCTCCTTCCTTGATGGAATGTGCATGCAACACCTGCCTTCCTTCTTCAAGATCCTTCCCTTTCCCTTTTTCCGAACCGTTTTCCTCAGCATGATTGACCACTTCCTCAGCATTTCCCTCTTCTTCTCCTTCAGACCACAGACCTTCCATGTCGCTGTACACCTCCTCCTCCCAGACGGAGTTATCAGTAGGATTGTTTGGATCCCACCAATTGATTTGGATGATTTCATTGTCCATATCTTCCTCAAATGCTTGTTCTTCTTCTCCTCCTATCAGCCAATCCTCATCCTCTACTACTATAAGGCATATCCTCTGATCTTTTGGGAATTCATAAGCTTTGGCAGCCTGTCCTACTGGTATAATTAATACAGACGGATCGAAGACTTCCTCCCCAACATCTAAGAGATTGATGTTTCATGGTGGTGGTACAGCATGATGATTGGGGAGCGGGTTTCGGGTCACATGCGGCCGATTGGTAGGCGGAGCGGAAATGGTCTTATTATCAATCAAATCTTGTACTTCATGCCTTAACCTCATACATCGGTCAGTCGTATGGCCATGAGCTTGGTGAAACTCACAATAGAGGCTTGTATTGAAACCCGGCGGAAGTGGATCAGGCATTGGTTTTGGATCTAGAGGCTTGAGATATCCTTTTTCCATCAATCGCTTGAGAGTAGTGGTCAATGAGATCCCTAAATCCGTGAAGCGACGAAGCTGCCCTTCCAACTTTGGTCTCGATGCACCCCCTTTTCTCGCAAAATTCTGCCCTTCTTCCGGCTGGCTTAGAACATTAACATCAGTTGCTACCTGATTTCCAGCATTCCCCCCATAGAATGGTCTTCTAGAGCGGTTCCCCTGAGGTTCCTCCTTCTTAATTCTTCCATCCTTGATTGCGTCCTCGATCCTGGTTCCAATTTCAAATAATTCTGCAAAGGTATGAATGCACTGGTACATGAGTTTTTCCTGATAGATGCTCTGGAGGTTTTTGATTACAATCCGGATCTGTTCCTTCTCTGATGGCCGTTGGGTCATTTTTGCAGCCTTCCCCCTCCATTGCGTCAAGAATTCAGCAAATGACTCTCTATTCTCTTGTGTAGTCGTTTCTAGATCCCTCACAGTTATATCAAGCTCTTGATTGTATTCATACTGGGTGACAAAAGCCTTCACCACTTCTTCCCATATGCGACTCTTGCTTGGCTCTAATGTGAAATACCAGGATAAAGCTGCCCCAGTCAAAGTTTGTTGAAACAGCATGGCCATCATGGCAGGATTTAGACCACTTGGCTGGAAAGCCCCGATGCACATCCTCACGTGATTTCTAGGGTTACCGGAACCATCAAACTTATCTATCTCTGGCATTTTGAAACCAACTGGCAGTTTCTCTTGAGCTCCATCAAACAAACCCTCTAACTCTAGCAGGTAGCTATCAACTCCATTGGACTTGCGAACAACTTTCTCCAGCTTTTCCACCTTCTCCTTCATCTCGATACGCTCTTTCTCAGCTTTCTCAATTTTCTCTCTCTCTGCCCTGGGTACATCAGCTCTAGGTGGTTCTGGATCCTCAAACCATTCATCTTCCTGAAGCGGAGGCGGGTCAGCTATCGGTGGATCATTTACTGTCCTTTGACGGGTCAATGTTTCCAACATGACCATCATTTGGTCCATCCTCTCCTTCAACTGTGCTATCTCTGCAGCATGTTGATCCTGGTCCATTTCTCCTTCTGTCTCTGGCTCTCTTCGGACTAACCTTGCACTCGAATCCCTGACCCAAACTGTCCTGGCGTTCAATGCTATCTTGCCTACAACCATTTTTATTTTTTATTTTAATCAATTTTCAAACAACTTTATTTTTTTAAAAAAAAAGCTTGGTAAAAAAAAATCTTTATGAATGGCTCATATGTCACACAGATGTGATGCATGTGTGTGTGTGTGCCTATTCTATATGCTAATAGAAAAGAAAATCCTATTTCTAACATATAAGCATATAAGCACATAAAATCCTCATCCATGTCAAGTGCGCTGATTTCTCCTTTCATTGTGATCCTCATTACCCATTTTAAGTATTAAAACTTTGAAATTTATTTGGAAAGTATTTCTTATGTGAAAGCTTTCTTGAGAGTTTCTTGAAAAGAGGGATGTAAAACATTCTTTAACCAATTTGTTGGTTTGAAACTTTGCTTTGAAATTCATTTGAAAAGCATTTATCAAAACGATTCCCAAGATTTTTTTTTGGCTTTCCTCTTTGAAAGTGGGGACATGAAAGTTTTTTCTTAATAAGAGATGATTGGGTTTTATTTGATTTAAAGAAAATGAACCTTGGATCTTTTTTCTTTGAGAGGGTGATTTTTCAAAACATGTCTTTTTGGATTCAAAAATTTTCATAAACAATGAACTTTGGATTCTTGGGTAGGAGTATCACACGATTAGATAATCATCGCACTTTTCATGAATTCGGATGCATACAAGGTCAATGATGCTTAGCTAAACATGATACAAGAGGTGTAATCTTATAATCAAGATTCGGCATGTTCCCAAATGTCGTGGGACATGAGAAGGAATTGCTAAAAGGTGATTAAAGGGTTACACATCTTTTATCAAGCAAGTATCGTCATCATCTCAAGTAATCCCTTCCGGGCATACAAATCTCCCTAGCACATAACCTTAACCAAGAATTGAATTCCTAATTTTGCAAGGTTCTATGGAAACTACTATGCAAAGGCCGGGTTTTGGTCAAATAAGGGACCCTTGACACACACCCGATAGGATGCTTCATATACCAAAACATGGTACGAGATCAAGGGTGATCACACGGCCCCATGATGGCTTGACCGACCGGGTTGCCCCGAGCCTCCAAGGTCATAGTTCCGTGCAATCGACTGGCGAGACATGCAAGTGCAATGCAACAGGCATACAAAAATTAATTAATTTGATTAAAAGGATGCTTTCAAGTCTAATCCTCGAGTGAACCCAAAATCAGAAATTCTGGTCTGCGAAACCAGAGATTCTGGGTTTGATCCCCAGCAGAGTCGCCAGATTGTGGATATCGCAGGGTTTTTCTTTCTTTTACCCACAGCTTTTTCAAAATCAATTTCTAAAACATTTTTTTCAAATTCAAAGAGTCGCCACTTAATTTTTAAAAGGAAAATTAAGAAACCATTTTAAAGCAAACTGATCTTTTGCGAAACCAAAGATAAACTGGGTCCGGGGATTATGGAATGAAAGGGGAAGGACCCCGGCGGACTAAAACACCCCCTTTCATCCTATCTCACGATAGGCCTCTACTCAACATCCTTTTTAATCAAATTATTAATCTAAGCATGCCCTCAATTAATACATATATACATATACATCACACAAGCATGTTGGAAATGGTGTAAAATTGCTAATGACAAAATATCATTCATAAGCCATATAAGTCAAGTAGCAAGCGACATGATATGCAATAAAGAACTAGAAAACATACCCGGGATCCGGCCGCGAATATTAAACGTGCAATGCATACATGCAAAAATAAACCTAAGAAAGGTCTCTAACACATATATACACATAAGGCAAAACCTAAGCTAAGGTGTTGCACATGGGGTCGAAAAAATCAATTAAAATCAATAAAATAGATTAAACTAGAGAAGGGTTGAGAAATTGTACCTCAAAGCGCTACAAAACAAAGGTTAATACACATGCCTTAGACAAGATATAATATCAAAAGGGAATTAATCATAGGTCATGTTCAATTAAATTCAACCAAGTCCAACTTCATCCAAGAACTAGTTCTAACTATAAGCATCAATGTACATGAATGAATGAATGATCATGAACAAGGATGAGACATGAATTTATTCACTAATTTGGATCCCTAAGCCTCTGGGTTTAATCTAAATTATCATTATTCAAAACATGGTTTGAGTCCCAAGACATTAAGAGACCATTTGAGTTGAAATAAATAAGATTAGACAAAAACAGTATCAATTTTTTGTGATTTACAGAGAGCAGACCCGACGTTCAAAAATGGAAATAAAATACTTTCAACGGTTGGATCTTACTGATTTTTGGATATGTTATGCCTCTGTGAGTCTAGTTTCTAACCCAAAAAGAAAATCGAGGTTTCAACGGTTAGATCTCTGGAAATACTGAAAATACTAGACCTCACTCAGGATTCTGCAACTCTCTGTCCAGAGATCTTGTATGATTTTCTAAAAATAGTAAAACAATGAGAAACACTTAGATCTTTTTAGGGTACCTTCCTAACACATTAAGGTACTTATAAAAAATTATTTGAGATCCCGAAAACTTTATTAGGGTTCTGATTTATTAATTTCAAAACAGACTTATTATTCTGAAAGTATTCTAGAACTCTGGACAGATTGTAATTATCTCACAAAAAACCATGATCAAACCCTTCTAATCACAAGATCTTGCTAAAACAAAAATCACAATGGTAAAACAATGAGTTATGAACATTTTCCCGTTGGTTTCATTCGATTCCAACGGTCGGATTTCAAACTAAAAATCCTTGATCAAAAACAGTTTATGAACCCACTGTTTCATTTTGCTAGTTCAAGTTTATTGATTGGCCTCAACTATTAGAACATGAAGTTGGGGCTCAAACCAAACTACTTCTTCTACCATTTGATGGTCATTGAAGACTATGAGGAATATTGCACTTATGGATCTTGATGAAGTATTGAAATGAACTTCACAAAATCCTCAAATAAAGAACTCAAACCTATGGACCCAAGTTTGAATTCAACTTATCACTCCTACCATTGGATGGTCATTGGAGTTAGAAACATACATGCTCATAGGTAGGTTTTAGATGAAGTATGAAAGACTTCTCAAAACCTAAGGGAAAGATTAGTCTAAGCCATGGGAGTAGATTTGAACTAACACATTTTCTCCTACCATTTGATGGTCATTGGAGACTAAATGAAGTTAAAAAATCTACTAAAATCTCATTGGAATATAGTAAGGATTCCATAAGATTTCTTAATGAAGAGGTTCAAGTCATGGATTAAGACTTGAATCTCAACAATTATGTGTAGATTATGACTATGATTTCATTTTAATCTCCATATGGATCATAAGATCATAGGAAACTAAGGAATCAAAACTAAAAGAGGCTCACTAGGATATGTAAAATCTCATGAGCCTTACAAGAAATGGTAGAAATAAGAAATCAAAGTTTGTTTAGAGAAACTAAGAACACAAACTCTTGGCAAAATTGAATTTATTTTAAACCCAAGGCATCAATTAGATCCAAATCAATGAAATATTATGAGATTCAATCACAAGTTCTAAGTGGTGTGTGATGAAATGAGGTAAGAAGAGAGGTTTTGAAAATGTGTAAAGTTCCTAGAACTATGAACTTGTGATTGAATGGCCTAATTCTATCAAGTGATTGAGAGGTTACCTCTAAAACCTCAAGGAATTCTTCAACTTCTTTGTAAAGCTCTTCCAAGATCTTCAAGTTCTTCTTAAAATTCTTCAAGTTCTTCAAGAAAACTTCTCTTTTCTTCTCAATTCTCTCTATATGATTCTTGTATTTCTCTCTAATTTCAAGTATATGTGTGTGTGTGTTGATTCAAGTATATCCAAAAATGAATATGAAAGTTTGTTTATATAGACCATTAATTCAAGGATAAATGGGTAAATTCGGGGTGGAGACCCATGTGCAAAGATTTCTTCTAGAACATGTGAGAAAAGCAGTCTGTTACAGCCAGCGGCACTCGCTGAGTGCCGGCCGGCACTCGCTGAATGCCAGGTGGCACTCATTGAGTGCCGGGCGACATTCGCTGAATGCCAGGAGGCACTCAGTGAGTGCCGCCGGGTTTTCCGGGTGCCGGGGCTAACTGAATTTTGCCCTACTTTTAATTTTCAAAAGATATGTTGGTGTAAACCAAAATTTTTTATTCCATGTATATATATATTTGCATTAAGATCCCCCATGTGCATGGTATCAACCATGTGCATGGTATATATCTAAATATACTACTCTCTTTTTGTATTTTCTTCTTTTCCAAGATTTTTTTATTTTATCCTCTTAAAAACTGGTTCCCAGACTGGGTTTCTCACACGTTCTTCATTGTTCGGGTTTCTCCCGAATACCCGAACTCTCTCTCCTCTTTCTCCTTTTTATATTTTCTGTTTTTAATTTTGAAATTTGTCTTTGAAGAATCAATTGAAGATTTTGAATTTCCTGGAAAATCTTCGAATGTAACCGGCCATTGTCATCATCGGTCTTTTGAGAGGTAACCAATCCCTAGATTTGACGTTTGGTCAAAATTGGGGTGTCTACACCTACCAAACTAAATCAAATTATAGAATAGACTTGCATAGTTTCTAAAACAATATACCAACCAACATCGGCCTCATTGAGTAAAATTCTGAAATCCCTACAAAGAAATACTTCAAAACTGGTGAAATTTCTTCTTTAACACTTCCACGTTCATTCGTTTTATGAAATTTCTTCTTTAACACTTCCTAAACATGCACCCTCAAAACTATGTAAATTGCCTGGTGACTTTTTCTGGAAAATGACCGATTCTAGGAATAGTTAAATTGGTTTTCCTTGGCGGCTAAGACTTCCCCTCATTCCTTATTCTAGTAACAAATCTCAATATTGACAGAACACTACAGTAAGCAGAGGACAGGTTGTTCCAAAGAGATTCCATATATGTGAGACTTGATCAAGTCACAAGAGTGTCCGGCCACCCATAATGCCTCAACTAATAAGTTTTTTTTGGGTCTAACTTAATTGAATAATAGATGGTACTTGGGCCTGATTTAACTGTGTGTCTACTGCAAATTTCATAGATCATAAAAGGTACTTTCAAAATATTGGGAAGACATTTCAGTGTTAAAGATGAACGATTGGGCATGTGTAGGAAGCACTAAGAACAAAGAAGAAAAATTTTATTCCTAGCTGAAGGAGATACATATTGTCATTTTAACAAGAAGTTTCACTCTTTTAATGAGGAAATTCAAAGCTCTTGCTGATTGGCAATGTCCAATCAAGCTTGTGATGTTAGGAAAATTTCGTGAAGTTACAAGTTACTACTTGAATATCTGAACCTCAAATGAACATTTCAAAGACCATTATGGTTTTAAGTCGCATTACATATAAAGAAGATATTGGAATAAAAAGCTAGGGTTTAATTGGAAAACCTGGTTGTGAGAAGGATCATCCGAGTTGATTCGAAACAAAACACTGAAGAAAGCTCGTTTGTTTCTCGGCTTTGGCTGTTGTGCCAGTGAGAACAAATGCACTTTCCAGTATGTGTATGTGTATGTGTATGTGTATATGTATGTGTATGTATGTGTATATCTATAAGTATATTCATAATTTCTATATGTATATGTATATATATACATATAACAGATTCGAATCTGTATATACATATCCAGATTCAGAGAGAGAGTTTTAGAGAGAGAGAGAGAGTACCGATTCAGAGATCTCAGGAAGAGGCTATGGCGATGGCGATTCGGCAGTGGAAGAGGGGAGAGAGAGAGAGAGAGGTCACGATCTCGTCGATCTATTTTGTCCAAAACATTTTCCATGGAATTTGATTTTCTAGAGGAGGGCTGGAAATGATTTTCCTCAAAAATGAGGAAAATCTGGTCACGTGATCATTTTGTTGAAAAACATTCCACGGAAAATGTAAACAATCAAACACCATCTAAATTGGAAAACTTGTGAAGAAAATGTTTTTTATGGAAAAAAAAGCCCATCAAACGTACCCTAAGTGGTATGTTGGAGAATTTGGTAATCCATTAATTAAACTCAGGTCTATAAGTACATGCTTGCTCATTGATTTGGCTAAAGCCTAATTAACTGTTTTATTAATTTTTTTTTTGTAAAGTTGTATAAGAGGGAGAAAAAAAAAATTGGGCTACTACATTGTGTTTAGGACTGATGCGAAGAATTCAGCGTTTTTTTATAATGGATTTTTAGGGTCAATTGCAACAATATTAGTGGAATGCTGGATGATTTGGTATGGATAATGGACCAACCATAGCCCATTTAGGAGATCATATTGACTAATTGTCAATAATGTTTTACGAGATGGATGTCATTGGAAGTTTTGCTATAATATGCTCTTTTTCGTAAAAGGAAGTGCCAACTACTTTGGCTTCAATCATGGAAGTCCAATGCAGTGAAACATAGGTGAAGAAATTAGACAACAAAACTGAATGAGACATTGTATTTTGAAATGCAATCCATCTATTGACTAGTTTATAAGTGGAAATATGTAGACAATGGGTCATTTGTTTTATACCTAATTTGGTTTTATTGGTTACTAGGTCATCAAGTTCCTTCATTCAAAGTTTCCACGTCGGCCATTTTATTTTGGTATTGCTCGGTTAGAAACAGAAAGCAAACTAATTCCCATTGGTTTCCAATTTTTTTTATTCAGTGGTCATTGCCATGTAATGAATGCGTTGACTATGACATTGTAGACCCCCCCCCCCCCCCCCCATCCAAACACACACACAAAAATCCACTCGTATTTCTCATATTTTCTTGCTACCATTTACTGGATTACTTATGCCTTTTGATGTTAAGTTGGTTGACCTTGTTGATTTGCACAGATACTTTAAACAAGCCCAACTCCTAGGGAAATTATTTTTGTAATTGATTCTTTGAAAGTACAAGTTGCCACAGACCGGTGTTTTTATATAAAGGTACATGTTCAACTGCAACTATCATATGTTTAGCTAGTTGATATGGATTTTGCTGTGTCAGTGGCTTATTGTCAGAGCATTAGTTCCATGCAAATATTTGTTTTCAAGTTAGAAAGCTCTTTAACTATTTTTGTTCTTCTATTAATGCTTTAAGCATGGATGGTGCTCATGGCTAGATTACAGGGGCCTCTTCCTGAATGATTATTATAATTAGTTGGAATTTTAGCTTGAGCAATCATGGTAGTTTTTTTCTTAAACGGTTGAACTAATATGATATTATTTTATATAAAGTCAGTGGAATGTTGTGGCACAATGCTTGGACTTAGTTAGAAAATAAAGGGTGAGTGAGAATAGCATGGAGCACTTTTATTGTTTGAGTTTTCACCTTTACGAGCCCATTTGGTTCAGATTTTAAAATGATCAGTAATCACCATTTGGAATAAGAATGTTTTCAAAAGCTACAAATTGGAGCTTTTTAAAAAACTGGTTTTTATTGTTAAAAAGGAATCATATTTTTTAAATAGCTATGAAAAAGCAAATCCAAACGGTCACAACTTTTCGTACACGTGCTGGATGTGAAATGGAAGTAAAGAAGGATTGTGCCAAGCAATAATAAAACCAAAACGAATGGAAAAGAAGAAAGAAAAAGAAAAGATAACAAAATGTGAACTTTCACATTGCGTCAAACAGCTACTCCCAATTGTGTTGAAGGCCTGCTCAAATATTTGAAGTGTGTTCTCGTTTTTTTTTCTATTAATAGATGTTCATAAGTTTTATCCCCAATTGATTTTTTTTTTCTTTTTTCTTTTCCACAAGTATAATTTATGTTACATGTACTTGGGTACACATATTGGGTGACTGTTTCCCTAGGTGTACGGCCTCTCCAAGCTACAAAATCTTACATGGTAGTCAACGAATGCCCATAATTCATACAATAAAGCTTAGATTTTGATGTTTTTTCTATATCTTAATGTCGAAACTTATTATAGTTCTGTTCTTGTTCATAGACGGGTGAGCTTATGAAACTTGAGTATCAGAGGAAGGTTGCTCTACTGAACAGGCTGAAAAAATATTTTATTAGATCTGCTTCCAAAATATAAAATATTAACTTACTGCCATCATAGAAAGCATGAAGTAAATTATTTTTCTTTTTTCTTCTCGATATTTACGGCTCTTGGGAATTCTATCTATTTACTTTTTTCTAGTTTGCAAAAACACATGGATTAAGGGAACAGGTTTAACCCCCTTGTTTTTGGAAGGCAATGGGGTATGAAAATGACCGGACTTATTTAAACTTCTATTGCTTAGTGTTTGAGCATTCTTTTAGGCTTTGTTTGGTTCATATACAAAAATCTACATGAAAATCGAAGTTCTATATATCTTGCCAATTCTGATTTAGATAAGCAAACGAAATTCTTTTAATGCAATTTAGACCTGCATACATTTGTTATTTCATGTGATTTGGGAGTATCCATGAAATTTCGTTCACGAAAGGCCTGGAAACTTGGCATTTATTTTTGTCACTGTTCTGTCATACTAATTCAGCTTTGAATATAGCTCTTGGTTATAGTTCTTTTATTGGATTTGTTTGTATGACTATTATTCAACATAGATATTGTAAAACGAAAGTAAAAAATAAAGTTGTTGACTTGATATTCATCAATAAGAATTCTCCGACTGTTTGCAGCGTTTTCATGTGACCTATTGCTAGCCCAAATGGCTTTTACATGTAGTAATTATATTGATGACAGGGGAAAATTGTATTGTATTTTGCACTGTGCTGATGCAAGTCTTTGGTCGTGGAATAATTTGTTTTAGGTATTGGGATCCATATAACTATTGGAGGTGACGAGTACGAGCAGATGATGATGGGACAAGCTTCATTGAATTTGTAAGTGGGCATAAAATAGGATGTTCTATAATTTAATGGTTGGTTCCGACTTTACTAAAACAAATGGTTGCTTCATTAAATCTTTAGTGCACAACGAGGTCACCATTATACCTTATTTTGCTGTGAAACTCACAACGCATATTAACATATTTAGATTATATATACATGATTTGGAGTGAACTTTTTAGAAGTTAATGTATAATTGTATGATGACCATATCAAAGCAACCACAAGGAAGCACCTTAAATTAGGTGCAGATTTTTAAGTGTCTTAGAAAGTTTTCGAATTTGTTGAAATTCATTATTGAAAGTCTAAGTATTGGATTGAAGATGTGAATTTTGACTGATAGTCTCTCCCAAAAATTCCACCAGAATATTCAAATGTTGCAAGTTAAAAAATTCTGCAATTTTAGAACAGACTTGAGGGATAAATATATTCGGTTTCGCATTGAAAAGTTGAAATGTCAGAATGGGTGTTATGATACACCTTATCATATTGACTGTACTGGACATACAAGTAGATTTTTTCATTATTGTTATTATTTGAAATGATCTCTTATTCTGTAGCCCTGGTTGATACCATAGTAACCATACCATGTGAAAGATATCACTTCCCTTATCTTTCTCCCTCAATTACCACCCACTTTCGTGAGGATAATGACAATGGGTATTGGAGATGCAAGGACTCCCGCGTCCCTCCTTTTCATTCCGTTTTTTCCTTATTTATACACCTATTGCAGCAATTACAAGATTATTCAAGTTGACTTATTAATAATGATTACATATCTAGGCACTTGTTGATAATGATTAAAGTGGTTTGCTTTGTCTACATAACAGTAAGGTCTACTTTGCAGATCTATGCTGGTTCTTTTTTTGCAATTCCTTTGTTCTAGTGGTTCCTAATTCACAAGACTAATGCTGAAATAGCGAAGAGGAATCGTGCAAGGGAAGAATGTGTTCAGGCACTTGAAATGCCAAATCTTTCTCTAAAGAGAAAGGTAAATATATAAAGGCCTATGCCATGTTTAGTTTCGTACAGTTAAAAGTTGTGGTTTTGGATGATAGATTGCAAATTTGTGTTAACCACCAACTACTCAAAAAGCTTGAGCTGTTAGTGATAATGTGAATGTAAATATGCCACCTCTCGTCTTTGCTTCTCTGATACCTATGGTGATGGTCAACTGATCCAGAAGCTTAAGCTATTACAAATGGCAAAACTTTAATGCTCGTATATTCAATTGTACCCTTTTTATTTCTTCTTCGTCATCACAGTATTTGAATTGGTAATGGACTAGATAAAGCTCTGTATCTTTAAATACAGGCTTTGGATAATACTACGAATAAAATGGCTTTGGATACCAAACAATTCCTTTCGCATTTCTAGCTATATGCTTAAAACTTAAAACTAAAAACTAGGTCTTTACTTGTTTCGTGGCTAACTTTTAAAGGAGAAGCTATGGAGTTTTGATACAAGTCATTTGGGAGCTAAAACTTCAGAATTTTTTAGTTGCAGAATCTGTTAGTAACTTAGTATCAAATCTGAATGTCCAATCTAATACTTTTCTGTTATTTTTTATTCGATAGATGGTTTACCAATGAATTGTTTTGTAGGTGCATCATTTACAGAAAGAACAATATATTCGAAGCAGCCCAAGGGAAAGTCGTTTTATTTTTCTTTTGTTTGAGATTTTGGGAATTGGGAAGCTCCAATATTGTAATAACTCTGGTGTACATTCTGATTGCTAAATTAATTTGCTTGTAAATTAAATTTTGTTTCTAAATATCCATTATTAATTTGTCTTTTACTTTGATTTATTTTTTGTGCAGTGCCCACGGGCACGGGCAATTTGTGTTTATAGGTAAATCGTATTGAATTGCAATTGCATGGCAAGCTTTTTTTTCCACATTTTTTTTTTCAATTTCTTTAAGAATTGTCACCATTCTGAACAGTGACAAAAAAGATTTTTTTTTTTCTTTTCAGAATTGTCATCATATTTGTCACGGTCTGAGCGGTGACAAATTGGAGGAAATTGTCACCATGTTTGTTACGGTCAAGAGTGGTGACAAATTTCATATTTTGTCACGGTTCAAGCGATGACGAATTTCATATTTTGTCACGGTCCAAACCCCTTTTAGGGATAGGAATTGTCACGATCCAAACCACAATTGTCACGGTTCTAAGCGGTGACAAATTTTTTTGTCACCCCCAGAAATGTCACGGTCCAGTGCAGTGACAAAGGCTCTTTGTCACCGCTCAGAGCAGTGACAAATCGGCTAATCTGGTGCAGTGTTTGTCTCTATTTGTCACTTATGTTTTTGGACTCATCTTTTCCTAACTTGTTTTGTGCCTATAGTTTCATAAGGTATATAGGAGACAGGCTCCTCCGGCTCCCGACCCTATCCCTCCTTGGGATTAGACCGTGAATGTTCTAGGTGCTGATGGTTCTCCTCAGGTGATGGAGGCGCCATGAGTCACATGTGGGTATCCTACTCAGCCAGCAGGCATCCTCAATGTTCCCTGGAGTTACGCTGAGGAGGGTCACGCCTTGGCAGCTAGCTTACGATCCTTGGCCCTTTTGCGAGACCATCGGGTATGTCTCTAATTTTGCTCTCCTTAAGGTTATAAGGTTCTAACCCTAGACTTTACCCTCTGACAGAAGGATGACATGTAATAGTTCACCACTAGACAGATGACATCCTTGGTAAGTTTCTGACTCGACTCTGTTTTTGTACTTTTGTTGTTTCTTGACTGATTGCTTTTATTTTGTGTGTGCAGTGTCGAGGAGGTGGTGCCGGCTTGTCGAGGACCAGGCCAAGGTGCAGGGGTGGCGGGAGGAGCCCATCGCCGATGTAAACTCCGGGTGGTCTGATAGAGGATGAAGAAGAGGAGGACTGAGGCCTTTCAAGCAGGGACTTTGGTTTTCTCTCCATTTCATGTCTTCGATTGGGTTATACTAGTGAATAATGGACATTGTGTAGGATGATGTATAGGATGATGTGTCACCTTTAATAGAGTATTATGATGTTTTGCCTTTTGAGCCGGATAGTTTCTGGTTTGAAGACGTAGTTGTGTGCTTTTTTTTTTTTCTTCTGGAAAAAGGTTAATTTAAACGAAAAAGCCGAACGACACTGTACAAAGTACAAGGGGCATACCCCAGGCAACCAAAATCACACAAAAACACAACATCCAGCCAATGCAACCAAGGATGGAAAATTATCTAAGACAAACCAGAGAATGACCCATCCTAACCAATCAACAAACCAAGCAAACCAAGAAAATGAGAAAAACAACAAGGTAACTCCAATAGATCAACAAAACAAAAAAACAACAAAATTGAGGGTCAAGGCAATGACCCCACTAAGTAGTAATGGCCCATCTGTCAATGTACTGAGGTAGGTGGGGATCGTTCTTCCATGTAGCTTGTATCTGTAAGGAAATCTTTAGGCAAAGGTTTTGAAAAACTCTTTCCTTGGTCTTCACTTAAAATTTAAAGCTTCGTGCATTTCTTTCTTCCCAGATGCTATAGACAACCAACCCAAGGAACATTTTAGGGACAACCTGTCGTGGTGTCTTGCCTTTCCACTTATTCGCTGCCCAATCCACAAGTACATCCCAAGAAGTGGCTGAATAGGAGATTTCCAACCTATTGAGAACTCCCTGCCACAAATAAGAAGTATAAGAGCAATTAAAGAATAAATGGTCATGAGATTCCAAATATTTGTGACAAAACACACAAGCAAGTGGTCCAGGAATATAGGTATAAATTCTATCATGTGTGGATAATCTATGGAGAATGGCCAACCACATGATAAAACTATGACGAGGAATATTGCCTGGGAACCTAGTGAGGCCATACCAATGGACTTTAGGGTAATGTGTCCGAACATAATCCCAAGTGTTGGCAAAAGAGAACACTTTATTTGGGGAAGGGAGCCATTGGACCACATCACTAGATGTATTAGGGAGAGGTAAGGAATGAAGTTGGCCTCTAATTTCCCTTAATTCAATTGTGTTTGTAAGAGGCCAATTCCATTCATTACCATCAATAACATCAGAAACTTTGGCATTTAAAGGGATGGCGGCATCTTATTGGACACGCATTCCGGTTCTATCCAAAATAGGACCCATAGGATGCCAATTATCAAACCAGAGAAAAGTATCACACCCATTACCAATTCTATGCCTAAGTATTGGTCTAGCCATAGTCCTAAGATTAAGGAGTTTTCGCCAATACCAGGAGCATTGGGCTGGGGTCTTGACTTCCCAAAAACTTTTCCTTTTCAACATGTAAGTGTGTATCCAATCCACCCAAAGGGAATTGTTTTTAGAAGTAAAAATAGCCCAGATATGTTTAAGGTTTAAAACAGAATTCAATTGAGCAAGGTTTTTAAGGCCAAGACCCCCTTCCTTCTTTGGTCTACAGACTATGTCCCAAGCAACTTTAGCCCCATGAGCTTTTTCAGTTCCTCCGGTCCACAGGAATCTACACATTAATCTATCAATATGCTTAAGGACACTTTTGGGAAGAATAAAAATGGCAGCCCAATAGTTTTGAATTCCAGCAAGGACCGTTTGGATAAGTTGGAGTCTGCCAGCATAAGAAAGAAATTTAGAAGTCTAAGAAGTGATTCTCAAGGTGATTTTCTGGATGAGATCATCACAGTCTCCTTTCTTAAGTCTAGTGGTGATCAAAGGGACGCCAAGGTACTTCATTGGGAGGGAACCAATGGTAAAGGGGAGACTAAGACAAATATCATTGGAAGTGCTCTCCTCCATTCCTGTAAGAAACAAACAACTTTTATACTCATTAGCTTGCAATCAAGTTAGGTTATAAAATTGATCTAAGGAATTCTTCATAACAGATGCAGAGTGTATATCACCATTAAAAAAATAAAAGAAGGTCATCAGCAAAACAAAGATGAGAGATTTTTAGTTTATCACATCTCCAATGGTATTTGTAATGAGAGGATCTTTGGATGTTATGTTGGATCAATGGGCTAAGGGTATCCATGACAAAGACAAAAAGGTAAGGTGATATAGGATCACCTTGCCTAAGGCCTTTAGCACCCTCAAAGTACCCAACAGATTCCCCATTAAAATTAATAGAGTACTTAGGACTAGTTGTGTGCTTTTTGTTTTGGTTGGTGGTTGTGTGATGATATATGTGCACTGTAATTCTGTGATTGTTGATGTTACTGCGATGAGCAGCTTTATGATAGTGAGTGTGTTTGCCTTGTGGGATAGTCCGTGAAACAGGGAGGTGCTGCCAAAATTTTGAATTTTGCTAGAGCCGCGACAGAAAATATGGCATTGTACGATCCTGCTCTACTCACGACTTGGTTGAACATCACGAATGGTGTGGAACGGATCAACCTCTACAGCTACGGTCTGACCGAGCTATTTTATCTTTGCCAGATGGTTTTGAACACTGAGTTCATGCATGCTGCTATTGCTCATTGGGACCTGGTAAATCATGTCTTCAATTTTAACGGCCTGGAGATATGCCCCCTGTTTGAGGAGTTCTGTGCTATCCTTGGCTTTGATCCAGACTCTGACCTGATTCTTCCTTCTGTTGATACCCTCAGTCCTACGTGAGGCTTGGTTGAATACCTGAATTATTCCACTGCTATTTCCCGCCGACTAATTCATGGTGAGGTTCTCGACATTACTTACATAATTGCCTAGTATGTTAGTCCCAGGAATCCCAGCGTATACAATGCCACCCGCGAGGCTGCTCTGATATTATGCATGACTTTACACTTTCTATTCTCGAGTACTTCACCTAACTTGGTGCATGTGTGCCTCGGGCTGAAATTGAGTAGGAACCCCATGGCCATGGTTTTGGCTGAAACTCTGAATGGTTTAGATTGTGCTTTTAATCAAGGGACTCTCCTTCTTTCTGGGGCACCTTTAGTGTTATAGGCTTGGCTCTATGAGCGCCTTCAGTTATGGATTGGTAGCATGTCGCCAGTTTACTTCCGTAGGGCCGTGCTTCATTCTCATTACACTTCTGCCGATTGTGTTGGCATAATGGATGCTTTATCTAAGGCCGACATTTGCTGGATTGTGGGGCATTGGGGCCTCCATGCTGTGACCACCACCAGCCTCGGGGATTACCAGAGAGTGTGGTTGGTGGGCCTGAGAGAGACTTCCTTCTATCATCCTCGTCGATTGGCCAGACAGTACGGGCGAGTTCAAGAGGTCCCCCAAGGGGTTTACTGAGAATGTCTTTACTTCCAGAGTCAGAGCTATTACTATTGCTGCTTTCATCAGTGGATGGGCCTGTCGAGTAAAAGCCTACTTCTAAAGACCTTCGAAGAAATAAAAGACACAAAATAAAACTAGACTTGACTGATTCTGCTTCTTTCTTTCAAGTGTCTTTCATATTTGTGGAGTAGCAGGGCAAAAGGTGCCTGCTCGATCAAGAGATACGGAGGATCCGACAGAAGTACAAAATTCTGATTGTTCAGAGAATCAAATTGGTTCTATTAAGGACAGGTCGTATTGATGACCAAGAAAACTCTAGAGAAGAAGCAAGCTTCAACGCTCCCTAAGACAACAAAGCTATCATTGTGGGGAGGGACAATGGGAATTTCTCGATCTTTTACTCTCGGCTTGGTCTCGCTCCTTGCCCGCTGTAATCCTCCCCACTAAAAAGAGCGATTGAGAATCTCGAGAACCTTTCTGAACGTCCAGGGCGATATGAAAAGGAGTATATCTTTCTTGTAGTGCCTTCCATTCCACTATTCTGATCGAGAAAGAATCTCTTCCGAACGACCAAGTCATAATGAGATTAAAAAACGATGCTTCCTTGGCCGTGTGGAACATGGATTAGCATTACCTTTCTTTAGATTGATTGGAGTGTGCAGGTTGGTCCCTCACCATTCATTGATCCAATGGTTGATCTAGAGTTACTGGAAAATACTAGACTACCTGAGAAGAGCCCCACCCGACCAAGGATCTAAGGAACTAAGATTAATGCAATAAATAAGTTTCTGAAAGAACTTTTTGTATTTTCATTTATCCCTGCTTATGTAATATTCGAAGTTTTTTTATCGGTGAACCTTGGTTACTTGGAGAACCTTATTTTATGCATTTGGCTTTCTGAAAACATTTGTAGTATGATTATGATCAGATGTTTGCTTTTGGTACTTGTTTGGGCACGGTAGGATGATTAGAGGCAAACGAGGCGGGTGGCCAAAGTTTGCCCCTAGTTTGGGATATGTATGGTTGTGAGGCAAACGAGGTAGATGGCCGACATTTGCCCCTAGTTTAGAAGAGATTCAGGCAAACGAGGTGGTTAGCCGATGTTTGCCCCTAGGGTGAAGGGGGATTTCTGGGATAAAAGGACCGCGACTTTATTTCTCTCACACGCTCATAATTTTGCCTAGGCACTAGTTAGGTGACCTAGCGAGCTCTTTTCTCTCTTTTGTTATTGTTCACTTTGGATTTAACTCTAATTTTTTCCTAGGCGTCCTTTCGGATTTTCGACCTAGTGAGCCATCCTTCTTTTCTCTTTTGAAAGTCTGTCTACGTACCCCAGAGCGGGGATCAGGTCTAATGTAGTTCGGGCCAAAGTCTTGAAAGAAAAGGGGTTGATTATGATGGTATCGACCGAACCGATGCGGTTGCCTACTTATCCCAGAGTGGAAATCAGGTTGAGCGTAGTTCAGGGCGAGGCTTTGAAAGAAGTTTGGGGAATGGTCAAGCATAGTACTTTTTGAGGTGATCCATGTTGATTGGTTCTCTGAATTCGACACCATCGAGGTCCATGAGGTAGGTCGCTCCTCCGAAAAGGATAGCTTTGACGATATAAGGGCCGACCTATTTGGGTTTGAACTTTCCGCGTGGATCAAAGATCGGAGCTCACAGTTCCTTCAGGACAAGGTCACCCTTAACAATTTTCCTCAGATGAACCCTTTTGTTGAAAGCACGGGCTATCCTCTTTTGATACATTTGGACATGGTCGATCGCGGCTAGGCACTTTTCATCCATGAGAGCCAATTCTTCGTATCTTTCTCTTAACCAATCAGATTCTGAAATTTCACATTCTGCCATCACTCATAGGGAAGGTAATTTTATTTTGACCGGAAGTACTGCTTCCATCCCATATACCAGTGAATAAGGAGTCGCTCCTGTAGATGTCCTTATCGTTGTTCTGTATCCCCAAAGTGCGAATGGTAGCTTTTCATGCCAGTCTTTGTAGCTATTGGCCGATTTCTGCAGTATGGCCTTGACATTCTTGTTTGCGGCTTCGACCGCCCCATTGGTTTGAGGTCTGTACGGTGATGACTTATGATAGGTGATTTTGTATTCCTCAAACAGATCCCTGACTTCTGCTTTGAAATGACTACCATTATCTGAAATGATCTCATGGGGGACTCCATAGCGACATATGAGATTTTTCTTGATGAACTTGGCCACTTCCTTGGCCCCAAACTTGCTGTAGAATGCGGCTTCTACACATTTTGTGAAGTAATCAATGGCCACCAAAATGTATCAGTTCCTGTTTGAGGCCTTTGGAACAATTTCACCGATGATATCGATTCCCCAAGTTGAGAACGGCTATAGGGAGGTCATACTATAGAGTAGAGATGGCGGTACATGCATCATGTTTGAATGGATCTGGCACTTGTGGCACCTTCTCAGGTATTCGCAACAATCTTTTTCCAACGTTGTCCAATAGTACCCTTGTGTCTTACGATCTTTTTGGCCAGTATGTGATCGTTCATGTGTGGACCGCATACCCCTTCGTGTATTTCTTCCATCATTCTTCTGGCGCACTTTTCGGACAGGCAAGTTAAATTGTGATCATTGTATCCTTTCTTCAACAATTTCCCCCCACAAATGATGAATTGTGCTGCGAACCTTTGAATTGCTCTTTTGTCTTTCTCGTAAGATTCTAGGGGATACACTCCCTTTTCTATGAAGTCCCAAACATCTTGGTACCATGGCATTTCATTCTCTTCTTCTTCGATCGCGGTGATCATGCTAAACGACGGTTCGTATCTTTGGTCAATTACTAGAGGCATCATTTTTACTTTGATCATGAAGGCTAAGGTAGCCAATGAATCTACTAGCTGGTTCTCTTCCCTAGGTAAGTAGAAGAATTTTATGTTCTTAAACTGTCTCTTGAGTCCTTCAAGATGATCATGATAGGGCTTCAACCATTCTTCTTTTACTTTTCATTCTCCTCTAGCTTGTGATATAATGAGGTTTGAATCTCCGAAGACATCCAACTTTTGAACTTTCAGTTCTATGGCTGCTTCCATCCCCAGAATGCATGCCTCGTATTCAGCAGTGTTGTTGGTGGAGTTATAATTGAGCTTGACTGCCAGTGGAGTATGGTCCCCATTTGGTGACACTAGAATCATTCCTACTCTGTAGCTTTTCATGTTGGCTGCTCCATCAAAGTACAACTTCCACTGTTCTTCTTTGATTTTCATGATATTCTCGTCCGGGAATGGAAAATCTCCATTTTCTTCATAATCAATGGCATGTTCAGCAAGATATTCAGCTATGGTTCTCCCTTTTACCAATTTGCTTGTAACATACTTGATATCAAATTCGAATAGTAGAAGTAACCAACGGGATATACGACCAATCAGGGCGGATTTTTTGAGGAGGTACTTTAGAGGATCCATGTGGGACATGAGCATAACTGGGAAGGCTAGCATGTATTGCCTCAGTCAGCGAGTGCACCAAACCAAGGCCCAACATGTTTTTTTGAGGGTAGAGTAGTTGAGCTCATACCCAATCATCCACTTGCTAAGGTAATATATGGCTTTTTCGGAGTGGCTTTCTTTTCCTTCTTGGGCTAGCATGCATCCCATGGCATTCTCGGAGACAGATAGGTAAAGAAGCAAAGGCTTATGAGGGGTAGGCGGTGAAAGGTCGGGTGGTTTTTGGAGGTAGGTTTTTATTTTGTCGAAGGTGACTTGGCATTGGTCATCCATTGGAACTTCTCTCCTTTCTTTAGTAGTCTGATCAAGGTATCACATGTGGTTATGAACTTAGAGATAAAACGGTTGATGAATTGGATCCTCCCGAGGAATCCTCTCACTTCTTTCTCATTTTGTGGCACCAAAATTCCTTTGATTTTGGAGGGTTCCACTTCTATCCCCCTTTGTGTGATGAGGAAACCCAGAAGCTTTCCAGAGGTTACACCAAAAGTGCATTTCTTGGGATTTAGCCTCATATTGTACTTGCACAATCTTTCGAAGAACTTCTCCAAGGCCTCCAAGTGTCCCTTTCTATCTTTGGATTTTACAATCATATCATCTACATACACTTCTACCTCCTTGTGAATCATGTCATGCAGCAGAGTGGTGGCAGCTCTTTGGTAGGTTGTTCCGGCGTTCTTGAGTCCAAAATGCATCACCCTATAACAGTAAGTCCCCCATAGTGTGGTGAATGTCATCTTTTCCTGGTCTTCCGGAGCCATTAGAATCAGGTTGTATCCCGAGAAACTATCCATGAATGACAATAGTTTGTGTCCGGTGGTGTTATCTACCAAAACATCAATGTGGGGCAGTGGGAAGTTGTCCTTTGGACTTTCCTTGTTTAGATCACAAAAGTCGATGCACACGTAAACTTTTCCATCCTTCTTGGGGACTGGCACGATGTTGGCAATCCATTCCGGATACTCGGTAACAATGATGAACCCTACCTTGAACTGTTTTTCTACCTCTTCTTTGACCTTGAGTGCCCATTCTAGTCTCATGCGCCTAAGTTTTTGCTTGATGGGTTTAGAATCAGGAAGGAGTGGTGTATGATGTTGGATGATGTCGGGGTCGACCCCAGGCATGTCCTCGTAAAACCAAGCAAAAATATCTTTGAGTTCTTTTAGTAAAAGAGTCAGTTTTTATTTTTTTCTTCATTAAGTGTTGAGCCAATTTACACAATTTGTGGATTATATGTTTCACTTAGACTAATCGATAAAGTATCTTTGGTTATTTCATAAGGAGGTGGCTTTTTAATTAGTTATTTTAGTTCAATTAGAAGATCCTCGGAGGGATTTGTGCATTCACAACTATTAGACATAGAGGAGTAAGAAGAATCGTCTTTTATTTCATTCATGACAGGTGGAGTGATTACATCAGACAGTGGTGGGCTTATAACAACCGACTCTGGTATAGACTCGATAATTGGAAGTACAGACTCCGGGGGAATAGGGAATTGGGAGACACAGACAGATGACTCTACAGCCTGGTTGCTCAGACCCTCCTCAGTTGGCATGATCTGATCATCTTGGCTCTTGGTCCTCTTTCCTTCCTTCTCTTCAGCGAACTCTTCCTACATTTTCTCGATGGCTTCAGTGTCCAGGTACTTTAACCAGTCTTCCTCTGGGGTTTTCACAACTTCTTCGGGATAGAATGGATCTTGATAGGGGGCCTTTCGCAGTCAGCAAAGATTTCAAGCCCGGGGTGCCTTTTTTCAGTGGCCTGATGGATCCAAGGTTCAGGGAACCCAATATAGGGGAAATCATCCCCTTCTTTGATGAATTGCCCATTCAAGGTCTTGCGGTATGGTGGGAAACTCCTCACTCTTTTCTTTCATGGCCTCTATAGCTCGACATCTTCTTCAGTGGGCTTGTACCCCAAACCAAAAGTGCCTTGTTATCCTTTGATCTGAGGGAACTCGCAAATCCCTTGTTGGCATCGGCCCAATCCCAATCTAGGGAAATAGTTCATCTTGCGGACGATGTTGATGACTACAGAGTGGATTTTAGGGAATCTGTCTCCATCACTAATCATGTGGACCTCTTCCATGAAGAATCCTCCGATTTCTCCTTCTTCTAGCTCAGGTATTTTGATTTCAAAGATTGGAGCGTAGCTTGGAAAGGCTTCATTACCCCAACTGTTGCCGAGGATGATTTTCAACTCCTTCTCATGAATGTACTTGATCATTTGATGCATAGTGGATGATACAGATTTATTGACATATAGCCAAGGCCTTCTGATCAACAAATTGAATGAGGCAAGTATATCCATAACTTGAAAGAGTTGAGTGCAAACCAAAGACCCTACTCGAATCTGGAGAGAAACGGTCCCCATCACATTTCTCTTGGTGTTATCATAAGCCCTCATGGATTGCAAGGACGAAGTGATGTCCTGGTTGTTGACCCCCAAGGCGGTGGCGGTCCTTAGAGCACAAACATTTAGGGCAGAGCCTTTATCGACCAAACAGAATGGCACTTGCTGCCCCTTGCATCCAACAGTGATGTACAAAGCTTTGTTATGTGCAGACCCTTCCGGCAACAGGTCTTCATCAGAAAAGGAAATGATTGGGTCAGGGGTGAGCGTGCCCAAGCCATTATGTCTTCCGGTGCGGCATCGATGGGGACCTCAATTCCAGCCAAGGCATTCAATATGGCTTGCCTATGCTTGTAGAATGTTACCAAGATGTCCCACATCGAGAGCTGTGCTTGGGTTTTCTTCAACTGCTTTATCAACTCATTGTCTTCTTCGATGATCTCATCCATTTTTCCCTTCCCCTTGTCTTTGACCGGACTTTTCTGGATTGCTTCAGTGGTAGGCTACAGAGTCTAATAATGACGGCCTGACCTAGTTAGATGATCAATCTCGACAGGAGTAGGCCCTTCTACAGTCCCATCTTCTTTGAACCAGTCATAATCTATTCCCACAAATGGTTTCTCCAGCTCGTTCCAGATAGAAGCATCACTTTCATTAGTGGGATCATACCATTTGAGGTCCACTACCCCTAGGTCATGTTTTTCCAAGAAGAATAGATCTTGTTCATCAGCCAGCTATTGCTGCCACTCGTCATCCCCTCCTTCAATCAAATGAATTCCCACAGAATCTGGGATGTCAATGAGGGGTAAAGGTTGACCTAAGGGGATGATATAGGTAGCAGGGTTGAAGGATACAGGGTTGGACTTAATGAGGCTGATATTTTGGTGGTTTAGTAGAGGATTTTGAGTAATATGGGGTTGCTTTGGAGGTGGCTCAATGATATTCTGGTCAATAAGGTCTTGGATATCATAGCGGAGGTGTATGCAATCATCGGTATTGTGGCCAGGGGCTTGGTGGCAGGTACACCGTTTAGACATATTGCAGTTCAGTGGGAGCAGGGTATTTCAAGGCTGGAGTAATTGGAGATGGCCCTTTTTGAGGAGGCGATCTAAGGCTGAGGAGAGGGGGATTTCTAATTTGGCGAAGTTGCGAGGAGGCTTCCTCGGGAAAGGGCGACTAAGGGAGTTTGCTTGGTTAGGAGGTTGGTATGGCCTAGGAGGGTAAGCCATAGGTTGACTGCTAAGGGCATTGACATTCGGAGGGTTGCGGGAGTAGTTGGACCTTTTTGACTGACTCAGAGGCTCTTCTTTTTTGATCTTTCCTTCCCTTTTGACGTGTCACACCTGTTCCAAAACTTATAAGTTTATCATACATAATTGCATTTATGGATTTATCAATGTTAGTTGATAATGAGGTTGAGGCTGACTGTGAGTCAACGGTAAGGTGTTAGTAAGGACACGGGAACATGATGGTTCATTTTGTTTTGGCACATGTAAATGACATTTATGTGATTTAAATGTTATTTGACTTATCTGATATTTTATGAATAGTGAATTATACCTGTATAGTATACTTTCTAGTAATTTTGGTATCGTTAGATATCTTTTGAGAACTCTGGTGAGAACGTGAGTGTCACGTTATATAAAAAGGTAGGTTGTGTAGAGATTCCACGAAATTTAGTTTTCGGACGTATATTTTGGATCCAAATGAGACTTAATAAAAAACTCTTGTAATTAGTAGTTTTTACTCGTAAAGCAATAAAATGGACATGCGCAAAATTTCAGGAACTAACTAGGTGTTTGAGAAACTCACGGGGAAGTAAACGCGATTCCCGAAGAGTATGTCTATAAATAGTGGTGGATGAAATTGTCATTTCTGGAAAACTTCATATAATATCTTGAGAGAGGAGAGAGAAAAGGGAGATTGATCCTACGGACTTTGTGACGACAAATGGCGGCCCATCGTCCTTCTGGATTTCACCAAATTGCATATTCGAACTCCCCAAGACTTGTAGGTTTTGCGTAGGATCGGAGATTTGGCATATATTCGGGCTTCTAGTCGTTTCCTCCAAGTTTTACGATGATAGCTCGAGGTATGAATTTCTAGCCTATGTTATATAGGTGAAATACATGTTTTATATTTCGACGACGAAATTGTGATCCGGGTGAAATTCATGTGTTAATCTTAGACCCGTTAAATATGCACGCGATTAAATGTGAAAAGCATGTCTAAATTTACGCGAGCACGTTGAGTTGCCTATGTGGGTCAAAGGGGGGTTTTATACAAATTCATGCCGGAGTAAGCTTCTCGATGTTTGAGAATTTTAGTAGTGACGGCTACTGTGCATGGTTTAAGACTTGGACATGCCAGGGCACTTGGGGACGTAATGGTTGTAGGCTTGGACTAGCCATTGACGTCGCGGTTTAAGGATTGGACTTGCCACTACCGGATGAAGGCGTATTTTTCTCCCTAAAGACTATTTGATGTGATTCATGAGATTAAAGCATGTTTTGTCATACATGCATATATTAGAAATTGTACACTCAGCATACAGCTGAGCAGTGGAGATTTACTCCATTGCAGGTGAAAAGAAGAAAGGGAAAAAGAAGCGTGAGGAGTGAGACCGTGGGAGCGACGGGGATCCTTCTCTTGGTTATATTTTGTTTCAATTCCAAATGTTGTAAAGACGTAATTTTGCGAAGTTCGAACTTTTAACTTCAAACATGGGAGTTTTGGAATGTCTTAGACTGTTGTAATATGTCTTAACACTACTTGTAGTTATGTTGTAATGAATCTGAACTCGTGGATTCGTGTTTTGCATGTTTTGCTTATCAAATTCGAATTTCGGAAGGTGGATTAGTATTCCCTATGTTTAAATCCAAACAAACCTTAGCTTGTACCGTTATTATTTGTTTTCATGATTACTAAGTCTAAACTTAAGTTTTACCAGCATGTTGTAGCTTGTGAAGTTTATTATAAGGTGAACTTGTGAAGAGGAATGCAAGAAGTAAGGTTGGGTGATGCCTTAGGCAAAATTCTGCAGCTTGTGCAGGATTCTGCTAAAGGGTCATTCAACCGGTCGAATGGGGTCATTCGACCGGTCGAAATACCCCCTGTCAGAAATCTTTTTCTATACCTTCCGGAAATTTTCAAAAGGTTTTGATTGGTTCTTAGGGTACCTTTGGGACCCCTTTCAACATAAAATCATTCGTTTCGAAATATGATTGTGTTTTCAATTTTATACGGATTTTACAACTCGGAGAGCAATGTTTCCAAAAGATTTATACACTCAAGGTGGTTTTAAAGTCTTTTCTGCTGTGTATGGTCATTTAATGAACTGGATAAGCCTTGATGGCGTGCCACATGTCCTGTTTTTGCACGTTAGCGGGATGGGTCGTGACATGGCGTCTTCGATTCGAGTTCCAACTTCAAACAATTCCTCAAAGGTGGAGATGGACTGGTAAAATAATTTCTCATGGTAGAGCGGTTGCAGATTCCGGATTAGCATCCTTACCTGTTCCTTTTCAATCAGCCGGTGGGTCATTTGGGCCACTTTATTCCTCCATCTGCTCAGAACTGCAGCGAAGGATTCATTGTTGTTCTGTCGAGTTATTTCCAAATCCCTGATAGTGACATCAAGTACTTGGTTGTAGGAATAATGATCAACGAAGACCCGGACTATATCTTCCCATGCCCGAGTTTTGGAAGCTTCCAAGGTAAGGAACCATGACAGTGCAGACTTTGCGAGAGTTTGTGGGAACAGCATTGCAATGTGCTCATGAGTGCAGCCAATTGATTGAAAAATGTTCATACACAGCTTTACATGGCTTTTCGAATTTCTGATTCCATCAAAACGGTAAATGGCAGGCATCTTGAAGTTTTCTGCCAACTTCAGATTAACAGGCTTGAAAAGTTCTTCCAAGTCTAGCATGTAATCATCAACACCTATACTCTTCCTCAATACGCTTTCTAGTTTGTCGACTTTGTCCATTTTCTCTTGAAACTTTTTCTCATATGCGGGCGGCGGGGCCCCATGAAACCAGTCTTCTTCCCCATTATTCTCAGGAGGTGATACAAACCCTGGCGGTGGAGGTGGCACAAAACCTGGTGGTGGCGCCACCCAGGTGGATATTGCGGCTGCTGCTGTTTCAATTCTTCCATAAATCTCAATACTTGGGCCAGGCTGTCGGACTGCTGGCTTATGGTGACTCCCAATTCGGTGACCTTGTTTTCCAACTCTTCCTGATTCATGTTGAAATAACTTCTTGGGCTGATTCTGACCAAACGATTATCTGAATTTCTGACCCAGGACGAAGATCCCAATTGTTGATTTTGAGAAGCTATAGTGACCCTACAGATTTGAGAGGATCGTATCAGGTTCTAACAGTAATGACTTTAGACAGATAAATAATGGCTTTAACAGACGTGGACTGACTTATGTACAGACTGACTGAAACAGTGCGTGCAGACCGATGGGAATAGTGCATGCAAATGAGACAAGCATGCGGATGTAAGCCCTAATCTATATGGTGCTCCTACTTCTAGCAAATAGCATGTAGCACCCAGAATTTTCTAGAAATTCCATGTAGGATTAGAAGTGACATATCACCATGGGGACGGTTACAGAAGGTCCATTAGAATGACTCTAATAAGGAACCTCTATAGGATCTTTAGTTATTATCTTAGCAAACAAAAATGATGCCGTTATATTTAGTACTATTATTATCACAGTAGTCGCAACCCCGACTTTTAAGTGTAGTTAGAATTCACAGACGACTTATATTTAAGTCGTACGTAGCCCGTAAGTAGGCACAATTATAGTTGTGTATGTACATCGAGACTTGCACGCAATCCCATAGAATTGCATGTAAATTGAGATATGGGCCCTACACATGGCCACGTGGCAACCATGCGACCACCACCCACCCACATGGCAAGCATGCATTGACCCCCCCACCATGTGTCACCCATGTACACACCACACACAACACTTGGCATTACACACACAACACTTGTCAACCCCCCTCCTTGTCCTACATACATATACCCCCATGTACACATTCTGCATCACACACACACACACATTCACAGATTATGTAGAGAGAGAAATCGGGAGCTTGAGAGGGAGAGAACCTGAGAGTTTTTTAGAGAGGGGAGAAGAGACCACAACGCAACACCACCCCCACACATCACTATACCCTCTCTGCCTCACACTATACACACACACACACATACAGAAGACCGAAGAGAGAGAAAAAAGTGATCGGGGAAGTTAGGAAGGAACCGAGACTCACCCAAGGTAAACCTAACCCCCATTGTGATTTCTAGACTCTTTCATGTCCTCATAGATGTCTTATGACCATTTACATGTTCTCCAAACAGAGCCTAAGGCTCACAGCCTCTTTGGGTCACCATTAGAGCTTCATGCCGGAGCTCTATTTTTTTGGAAACACCATCACATCCCCTAAAACTTGTACCAATCTGACCCTCATGACCCCTACATACTCCTGTTGGCTTTGTGCCCTCAAACCATTACTTTATATAGGAGACATTGACATTTTAATATATGGATATCAGCTTTACATTTTGTTATGTATGTTTCTTTCATGAGATGATTGTTATCCTTAAGTATCATAGTAAGTAATGCGTGTATGTATGAGATACATACAAGTGAGATACGAATTGCTATTCTTTTTACTTAGAACATGTCACAGTGGATGATGAGACTAGGATATCTCATTAGGTTTACACTGTAGCATGATTAACTACCATTGGATGGAGTGATCTATCTCAATCACTAGAGTGTAACTCTTAGTTAATATGCTAGTGCTTAGAGTGCATTGACGGACCTGAGCTTTCCTATTGACACTCAAGGCTGTCATTCAGTCGATAGGAACTCATAACTTGTATAAGGTACGTGTTCTCAATCTTGAGACGATTATGAACACAGACTGTGAATATGACTGCTTTGACTTACCAATCAGTGAGGTCTATAGAAGATCAACACCTGGGTATCTTGGGTATGTCATATTCATAGGGTTGTGAACATACATTGTCAAGACAAAATATACCCTCTGTTTCAGAGTAAGCATTCCCTTGAGAATGTCACCAAGTCGATTACTGAGTACTGCAGTCTTGTTGATAAGAGTTATCAACATGTTTGGTAACCATGAGAGGTGAATGGGACTCAAGGAATACAAGAAGTAATCGATATTCAGGTTGACAGTAACAGTTATCCAACTACCTGAATATGATTACGAATGCTGAAGGTAGAGGGACATTTGTACAACACACAAGTCTAGTTATCGCTTCGGATATGTTCTTTTGCGTTGGAGTTCAGTTATCGTTTTATAGTGGAGTAAACGTTAACTGACCAGTTAGTTAGTTTGCTGATCAAAGAGTTTGGTCACGGTAATTAACAAACTGGTCTGAGCCAACAATAAAGAGCCTAGGAGGTCCCACTCTTAGCTCCGCCAGGATACTTGGAAAGACACATGAGGAAGTTGTCAAGACAAGTTCGATCGATTGAAGTATGTTCGATCGATTGAAGTTTTGGCAGTCTCAATCGATCGAGAATGGTTCGATCGATCAAGGATCTTCAATCGCTCGAAGTCTAGGTCGGTTCTGGGAATCTATAAATAGGGCAGCTGCGTTCTGGAAAAGAAGTTCGTCGTTTTAGAACGTCAGAAGCTGCAGAAACTGTTTTAGAGCCCCAAACCTTCTTTTTCCTCTCTATTAGAGATCCCACCATCTCTAGTCTCTCCGGCAAGCATCCGTAGGAGACATAAGGGTGAAGACAACCTAGTGGAGGCTGTTGCATCACCAAGGAAGAAGAAGAAAATCAGAATTGGGTTCAAGACACTAAGGTATAACTCTTGTCCCCTCTTGTGCGCATCTATGGAATTAACGAGTAGTAAATCCTGGGCTGCCATTAAGTTTTATAACCTGACTTTTCCGCTGCGTGTTTAAAATTTTAAATTAAACCGGTTTTTCCGACAACTCCATCATGAACAGTTCTTGAAATGGCGTCCATTTGATAGACCGTGCATGGCGTTATTTGTATTTTTTGACGGAAACGATAATAATGAAGTTGGTGTAGGAAATGAGATAACTGGACTCTCAACTCCTAGTATGTTGTAAAGGAAGAAGAAACGAACATTTCCCCATTGGTCTCATGCGTTTTGATGGAGAAATGAGTGAGATATGAGGGAAATAAGGTTTTCCGGCGGTTCGCACATCGCCGACGGCGCCGGGGTTGGTCGGAGAAGAAAAGGGGTTGGTGTGGATTTTCGGGTTATAAAAAATGGGTACAGGTCGGGTTCGGGTGGGGTCTAGGTGAGTGGGAAAATGGGTAAGGTTTTTCGGGTAGGGTCGTGTTTAAAATAACCCTGTGGGTCCTTTAAGAAGGACGACGTCGTTTTGACGCCTCGGGTCGGGTTATGGGTTTGAGGCGGATACGGGGCGGGTCTTGCTGAGTCTATAGCTGGGTTCGGGTTTGGGTTAGGTTTGGTTATCGGGTTGGGTAGGTTTGTGAGTGGGATTGGGTTTGGGTCGGGTTTAGCCCATTGGGTCAAGCTTTGGGTCCCTTTATGATTGTAACCGGGTTACCCAGTCGGCTCGGGTTGACCCGTCGGGTCTGTCAATTATTATTATTATTATTATTATTATTATTATTATTATTATTGTTATTATTATTATTATTAGTATTAATAGTTTTTTAAATGATTTTAATCATTATAAATGTATTAAAATGTATTATTAGTACATTTACTTTATGGAATATTATTATATAATATTCTTAATATACTAAGTATAATTATTATATGGTGATAATACAATTATTAATTATATGGTAATTTATAAGTATAATATAAATAAGTTTTAAGGGTATTTAAATAGTTAATAAATACTTATATGTATTTATAAATTCTAAAAAATTAGGGTAATGACCCTGGGACTATTTTATTATATAATGAAAATTATGAAGCTATAATATTTAGTCTTGTATTTTTAATAATTATTATGGAGCTATTTTATGAGTATATTAATTATTAAAAATACCAAACGAGCTCCGAAAATTATGAGATAAATACTGGAAGTGTATTTTAATATCTAGTATTTAATAAAAATATTTCTAAGTACTGATTTCACAGTATAGGTATATTTATGTATTTAAATCCCTTTTCGGGTATTTTCGGGTATATGTTATCTTCAATAATTCATAATAAATAATCTAGGACTCCGAAAATTACGCGGTCAGTCTCCAAAGTCTTAGAATAATGTCTAGAACATTCCCTTAAAGTTTGGTGACTTTTCGACTCGGTTGAAAATATAGCCTATCTTTTAGGGCCCGCATTAGTATAGTAAGCCCTACATATTACCTCGTAAAACGCGACGGACCCTAATTTGAGTCTAGTCAATGGTGTTGGATTTAGAATGACACATAGATCATTACCTTGAGGTTTATAACCTCATTTGGTAAAATTGCCATTTTGCCCCTGGAGTTGCACTCACTCTTTATTATTACTTATTCCGTTTATTATTGTAGAACTTGACGATTATCTGATTTTCGAGGATCGATGACTCGAGGTGAGTTTCCTAACCTCACTCTAATCCTAATAAGATTAATATAAGATATTTAAAAGTTATCTGTATGATGTTTTGTATGAATGATACACTGATTTATGATGCTACATGTTTTATGACGATTGTAAGGCTATGCAAAGCATGCTATGGTAGTGCTATCGCATACGTGAGCATGTTAAGGGTTTTATCTATATGATTATTGTTATCAAATCCATGTTATGTGATCCATGTTTTATATGTTATATATGTTTCTGCTGCTAACTGTTAAATGCACATTTTATGATGGTTGTTAACCGGACTAGATAACGCATGCTATGTTAATAATAAAGAGAAATGAAAGTGGTTTTGCATATGAGTATCGGTAGTGGACTCAGTTGCATTTCATGACATGTGTTAGCATGCATTATATGAGAAAGAGAGGTGTTTGATGAAAATGTGAATAAGATGAGATATGTGAATGTGAAAGAGATGTGATTTCTAGATCCGATGGATCATCGACTGACGAGCCGGGTGGACATGAACGGTTAGTGTTCCTAGCGCGCCTCTCGCTGTTGAAGACGTTTGGTGATGCGCATACGTGGTTGAAGACGTCCTATGTATCGTTGAAGACGTCCGGCTAGTGCTCTAATATACTTCTCAGCCGTGTAGACGACCGGTGAGAGTAAACACATGGTTAAAGATGTCCCATGTGCTAGTTTCATTGTTCACAGGTAGTGTGCACCGTGAAGACGTTCGTCGACCTATCAAGGGAATAAGTATGAATCGGCTGTTATAGCATGTTATCATCCTTGATATACCGCGTGTTGTCAAGTGGATGAGAAAGAGAAAGTGAATGATGAGATTGAATTAATGAATAAAAGGGTTTGGTTCGAAATGATTTGGTTTTGGAAAGTTTTGATTTTAAAATGAAATAGTTTTGAAAAAGTCTCTATTTTAAAAGTAAGAGTTGGGAGTAAGTCGCATTGGTCATGCATTTGTACGCACGAGGATATAATAAGGAGAATGTATTCTATGATGTTATGTTTATCTGTCTACTTGTCTTGTAGAGACCTCTGTTATGTCCGTGGTGAGAATGCGTCTTTTGATAAGAGATTAACCATATCTTAAGATACTAAACTATGACGTGAGTCGAGAGATGTTTTGTATTTATTGATTATTGTATGGTTGAGACTCTCACTTAGCCTTGTTCCAAGGCTGACGGCATGTTACGCCCTGGGCATTCGTATGCCCAGAGTGTTGGAAGATTGGAGATAGATAGAAGAGTTCAGGATGCAGTGCCATGGAGCCAAGGAGAATAAAGCCTTGCCGAAGATTTGATAGATAGTTTTTCAAGTTTTTAAGCTTATGTAAATTGTTTAGTATGGCCTCTTGTATTAGGATTGAAGTTATTGTAACTCTTGTTTAATTTTTGCTGCTGTATTTATACTCTGATAAGTTTAGGTCATGCTTATGCTCTAGCATTTCCCTTATGATTGCACGGTGCGGAGTTAGAAGGAAAGGATGGTTAACAAACTAGTCACGTTTCTACGAACCCATAAAGGAAAATTTTTATTTCCCCTATTTTTGGCTTACTCCGGGGCGTGACAGGGTTTTAGTGGTATCAGAGCCTAGGTTTAGGCATTTACCCTTTGTCCTATGCACTTTAAGTTATAAACCATTAGATCTTTTCCCGTTTATGAAGATACTAACCCTATGATAGTTTACATTGGACAGGTTAGTATGGAACCCTTTTATGTCCAAGATGGATTTGGAGGACATTGGGTATAGCCAGATCGTATAGAGCCTGCGGACCCAGTGTTGTACCGGCAAAGGATTCGACAGAGTGCCCAACGGCATTTGGAAGATAATATGTGGCATGACGTACATATGTTGGGAATTGAGGACCCAGAGATCCTGCAGAGAGAGGCACATTGCCGAGAACGCACCCTAAGACTTGTTCATCAGGAAGCAGCTGAGATGACTCAGGACTGCTATACCCTCCGAGTCATGACTTTTCAAGTTAAGCTGACACCCACACCAGGACCCATAGGATCACCTCTTGCTATGCCACCCCCAGCACCAGAGGAGTCCATAGCTGATGCACCCTTAACCGCTGAGTCAGTCATGGGGACTGATAGGGAGGAGGAGGATGATGATGGAGAAGTTCCGGTAAAGGAGATCAATTTCGTGGAGGATGCTGATTCCGCAGTCAATGTTGACCCAACTGAGAATGTGGGCGAGGAACCACCCAAGAAAGACATGGCTGAGAAGGGAAAGCCAAAGGTCGAGGATCAGGATGATTGAAGGACTTTTGGGATAGAAATTCCCAGGCCCTAGAGCTCTATTATAATAGGACTAGTAGTCCATCTTTTGTATATAGCTGTACTCAGGCATGTAATACGTAGTAGTAGTAACGTGTACGCCTTTTTCATGTATCTATTTTTGGAACTATTCCCTACTATGTACCTATTTAGCGTACGCACTCTCTGATGTAAATGTTTTTGGAACTATGCTGCACTATATTTAGAGCTATCTATGGAGATTATCTTTAACCTGACTTATATATTTTCACATGGATGTACTGCTTGCTTTTAATTAGTTTTATTCATCCCAGTAATTTATTTAATCTTGTATACTCTTAGTTTATAAGAATGACTAATAGATCCTCGCGATGACTTGAGCAATACAAATTACAAGTGTAAAATATAGAAGTAGGAACTAATATAGGTTCAGGGAGTCAGACTTGGAACAGTTGGCAATAACTCAAGGTTTAGAAAGAATTAAGAAAGGTACCCCTTATCACTATGAAATTTTAAGATATTTCTTTAATTAGCATCAGTACTAAGTTAGTTTTCTGTGTTGGGAAGGCTAGCATGGAGCACCAGTTAGAGTATGATGCTGCGGATGGATAGTACAGAGTCACCTTGGAGAGAAAGTTTGCGCCTTGAGGAGTTGGTCATGTTAGCACCACCATCAGGCATAGAGTTCGCCAGAGTATAAGGAAGTGGACACGTTGTTTCTTCCGTGAGAGACCTGTTCCAGAGTTAGCATATCATAGAGTAGTGGCACCGCGCTTGCTGTCTGCTGAGATGGAGGAGGTTTCTCATGCCCTTGGAAACCTTGCGATCCATGACCAGGACGAGCCACAAGAAGACATAGTATATTTTGTTACCCCTGTAGGTTCTGATGATGACTCAGATGACGATCAAGATGAAGACCCACTAGCAGAGCCTGAGATAATAGAGGACCCTGATTTGCCCCTAGAGCCAGCCTGGGATGCATTTATAGGTATCCCTCCGATTGACTTTCCGCCATCCAGTGACTTAGGAGAGGTGACCTCGGACTCTGATGTTGAGAGAGATGGAGATTGGACCCTTAGCTAGATCATCTTGTTTTGTTCCACTTCTTTTGATGTATTCCAGACTAGTAGAACTAGTATTCGTACTTTTGTTGTACCTTTTTATTTTCTGATCAGTAATAGTCTGCTTGTGACTTAACTTAAAACATAATTGTATGGATTAGATGAATTCTTACTTTTAATTAATTGCTAATCTTACATCTTATACGAATATAGGATTGACCATTGGTCGATAGATGTTTAGGCACTGATGAACTTCCTGAGATGTATCTCGAACAGTCAGCTCAGCCTAGAGTCTAGAAAGACCAAGGATAGGAATGCCATACCCTTGATCCTAATAGTAGTTGTGACAATCGTTATATGTTAGAAATCTCTGTTGACTCGATAAATCGTTACAGTTACTTATTATGTGATCAAATGAGATAAGATAAGGTATTGACCTAATAGGTATCAACTCGTAGGTATAACCCTTGCTAACGCATACCATGGTTAAGAGAAACCGAAATACTCAGAATCCACCCAACGGACCAACGAATGTGATACCTCCAGCAGTGGATCCAACAAGATTGATATGAGCTCTTATCCGACGTATGGAGCAAGCAAGTGATCACCTGGACCGCGTCATCAACAACGGAAATGCTCGTCAGACAGGAGATAAACTACTTGAGAGATTTCGTGCACTTAAACCAGGGACTTTCACTAGAATGGCAGAAGCATGGGAAGCTGAGCAATGGCTTCGTGATATGGAACGAATGTTTCAAGCCCTTGAATACAACGAGACGAAGAAAAGACGCTTAGCTGTTTTTCAATTGACGTATTCGGCAGCAGACTGGTGGGAATCTGTCGAAGCTATAGTGGGCAAAGATGTTGCAAGGAGAATGACATGGGAAGCATTCAAAATGAAATTCCTAGCAAAGTACTTTCCAAGGACGGAAAGAAACAAGAAGAAAAAGGAATTCATAGAACTAGTTCAAGGCAACATGACAGTACAAGAATATACATCAAAATTTGAGAGACTATTGCGATTTTACATAGTAGATACTCAGCGAAATAAGACACTGCAATATTACGAAGGACTTAACTCGGACATACAAAAGACAACAGTAGTATACCTTGACCAACCATTCGAAGAAATGGTCGAATTAGCCACACAACTGGAGAACATAGCCCTGAACAGCAAGAAACTAGAAAGCCACCAACAAAGAGGAAAAGATAATTGGTTCCAGGCAACCAACCCAGGAGGAAATCGAAGAGGCAATCAAGTGTCACGGGCAACCGCTCGAATGTAGTCTGTAATCACCGGAGGAAACTCTGAACACACCCAGAATCATAACAAGAGACAACGAAGCAATGACAAAAAAGTTAGTCAGACAGCCGTTCAGACACACGCAAAGCAACGTGATATCTGCTACAACTGCGGAACATCTGGACACCACTCTAAAGAATGCACAGCACCGAAACAGCTCACAGGGCAACAGGTGTGGTGTTTCAATTGTGGAAAGGCTGGACATGTACGCAAAGATTGCCCCGAACAAGAAGTTCAGAACAATGCTCCACCAGCACAAACATCCAGGAAGAGAACTCGCAGATCAGTAAATCAATCCCAGCACTGAATAGAATGGAAGACCGAAGGTACTATGCACAGTGCCAGAACCCTGAATCGTATATGGTGATGAATCAACTGACGGAAACCTCATAACCTTAGAATCTGAGATGAGATTAGAACCTTGTACTTTCTGAGACCTTGCAATCTCTAGATTTCGAGGACGAAATCCTCAAATAAGGTGGGTAGAGATATAGCACCCAGAATTTTCTAGAAATTCCATGTAGGATTAGAAGTGACATATCACCATGGGGACGGTTACAGAAGGTCCATTAGGATGACCCTAATAAGGAACCTCTATAGGATCTTTAGTTATTATCTTAGCAAACAAAAATGACGTCGTTATATTTAGTACTATTATTATCACAGTAGTCGCAACCCCGACTTTTAAGTGTAGTTAGAATTCACAGACGACTTATATTTAAGCCGTACATAGCCCGTACGTAGGCACAATTACAGTTGTGCACGTACATCGAAACTTGCATGCAATCCCATAGAATTGCATGTTGATGTGGGCCCCACACATGGCCACGTAGCAGCCATACGGCCACCACCCACCCACGTGGCAAGCATGCATTGACCCCCCCACCTTGTGTCACCCATGTACACACCACACACGACACTTGGCATTACACACACAACACTTGTCAACCCCCCTCCTTGTCCTACATACATATACCCCTATGCACACATTCTGCATCACACACACACTGTCACACCCCAATTTTCAGACAACTAAGTATTAATCAAGGAAGAACCCTCAACCAATATCCTGTTGTCCAATCATCAAAGGTGCTAGAAATATAAAAACATCACACAGTCTGTACCGAAATAAATCATTACTCACATGAGCTATATCAACGGTCAACATCCAACCATAAAAGTCAAACCAAGATTTCAAATCCAACTCCACAACATAATAAACATCTAAAAAGAACACTCCACTAAAATAATATCTTAGATTGTCAAACGGACCATAGTACCAAAGTCTTATTACTAAACTCTCTAAAGTGATATAAAAACGAATAAAGAGAACAACGCAAGACTCCACACGCCTCCTGCGACCAGGTGCCACGAACTCCCTACTAGCCCTGCAGATTATGATCGGCTACGCTCTAACAAGAACGCACCCGCGAGAAAAACTCAACGGGTCACGTGACTGGTATGAGTTAAACCACACACACACACAGAGCTAGGAATCACACGGTGACTCTTACTACCACACCCAACAGGTAATTCGGGCAAGAGGATAGTTCCACTTCACATGTCAGGACAAGCGGTAGTTTCCCTCTATGTGGTGGCCATGCAGTTCTCGCCCGAATTTAAATAAAATAATTCTTACCTTCCGTCACATGGTGAGTCAATACCTGCAAAATGTTAGTGGACCCACCATCCTGTAACCACGAAGATTCATAATAACAAAATACCACAAATTATGCGGAACTACTAGTACTAAGAACTCGCAATAATTAACTTCATAATTTACTCACTACATGTCCAAAAATAAATATATAAGCAAAGAACAGAAGTCCAAGAAATCAACATTTTAGATCCATTGACTCGTCGGGAAATTTATTGACAATAATCCTCTTACTTATATAAACGATTTATTATTCAATTCCCTAGGTTCACCACTTGGCTACCCTCCATGGTACACCCACACATATATCCCATGTGTGCCCGGACATACTACCAACATCCACTCTGGTGCCAGTTTGGTTGGGGTATCAACCAAACCAGGTATACACACAGAAGGCCAGTCAATATGCCTAGACGTCTAACAAAATAAGCCGGGCATAAGGCTTAGGCCAGCTTGATCACGAAGCCAGTGAGAAAAAGGTACACTCAGCAAGTCGAGTTACCAAAAAAATATCACAACTGGGAGCGGTGAACACTAAGGAATTTGAAACCATTTTTCATTCTCGGAATTATAAAATTTAATCGGACTCAACGTTAATGACTATCACCTATTTTTTTTATAGCTCAACATTATATGAGAATTCATGTATCTCCAAGTAATCTTCGTTAAGTCATACAAACGCATATAAAAAAAAAAACAACGAATCATATTTCCCCAATTTTGTATATTTTAATATACTAAAAACTGCTACTGAAAAACCTTCAATTTCTGCCCAAACGGTGCAGAATCAGGGAAAACACCATTAGACAAAAAACGTGCAGAACGTTTTACATGAGACACGCGGACAGAATGTTCAAATTCAAAGCCACGATTTTCTAATAATATTCTAAAGTTTCTGCAACTGTGTAAATTTAAAAAAAAAACAAATTTCACATATATTTCTTAATGACCATGAATATTTCACATATGCTTTTATCAAACTAACTATTCACCTAACACTTTCGAATACCCTAATGTCATAATCACAAAGTCACACGAGGGGGAAAGAAACTATCTAAATTACTTCAACACTAACGTGTATCCATTACAAAGATTTAACCCTAACAATTAAATTAAACAACTACTAATTTAATTACTCCCGTATACATATATACATACATGTATATACATATTCGGATACACAAAATTTAACTCACCTAGTTCGATCAAAAAAATTGACAATAACGACGTTCCGCGATTCCACACGAGGCCACGGATCTGGGACCCTTCTCCTTTCTCGTCCCTTTTCTTCTTCTTCTTTCTCTTCTCTCTCTCTCTCTATATTCGGCGACTGTGCAAAGGAGGGGGTTTACCTAACCCTATTATTATATTATGCAAGTATATAAGATACTATGTAATACCTAACTAACTAATACACACACACATACTAAAGACACTACTCACCCACGACACACACAAACTGCACACACATGTTTCCTTTTTTTTTTTTAACCACATAGAAGTTTTGTAGTGTATAACACTCACACTAATTTTTGTATACTAACCATATTATTCATTTAAATAAAATCATAAAAATACCAATTAAACACTAAGAATTATTTTCAAAAAATACAGGGTATTACATTATACACACCTCAAAGAAAATCTCGTCCCGAGATTTGAAACATGCACGAACACTACACGAATAGCTCGGGATGTGACTTCCGAATCTTCTCCTCTAGTTCCCACGTAACATCGTTAATTCTCTCACTCCATTGCACCTTCACAAAATTCACTACTTTTCTCCGCAAATACTTCACATCTCGATCGACAATAGTGATAGGTCTAACAACATACATGTTGTCATCGTTAATCTCAAGTTCTGTCGGACGAACAATCTGTGTAGGGTCCTTCTCACACTTCATCAACATCGATACATGGAACACGTTATGGATTGTCGCCAATGTCGGAGGCAGCAAGGCTCTAAAGGCCAACTCTCCAACCTTTCCTATGATCTCATAAGGTCCTACAAATCTCGGAGCAAGCTTCCATTTCTTACCAAATCGCATCACACCCTTCATTGGAGATACTTTCAAGAACACGAAATCTCCCACTTTGAATTCTACACCCTTGCGCTTCCTATCAGCATAACTCTTTTGCCGACTCTGAGAAGTCTTAATCCTCTCTCTAATAACACTCACCTTCTCAGTAGTTTCCTGAACCATCTCTGGACCCAAAATAGGTACGTCACCCACTTCTGTCCAACACACTGGAGATCTACACGGCCTCCCATACAACGCTTTGAAAGGTGCCATTCCTATGCTAGAATGGTAACTGTTATTGTAAGCAAACTCTACCAATGACAAGTGTTCTTCCCAACTACCACCGAGATCGAGAACACAAGCCCTCAACATATCTTCAAGGATCTGATTAACTCTCTCATTCTGCCCATCGGTCTGAGGATGATAAGCTGTACTAAGGTCTAACTGGGTCCCCATCGCTCGCTAAAAACTCTCCCAAAACTCTGCCACAAACAACAGATCACGGTCAGACACAATCAAGGTCGGAGTCCCATGCAAACGTACTATCTCTCGAATATATAATTGTGCCAACTTGTCTGCCGTCCTATGCACACTCACTATAATAAAGTGCGCCGACTTAGTCAGCCTATCCACAATCACCCAAATTGACTCATTTCCCTTCTTGGATCTCGGCAAACCATCCACAAAATCCATAGAGATACACTCCCATTTCCATACAGGTATTTCCAAAGGTTTTAACAAGCCAGACGGTCTCTGATGTTCCGCCTTAACCTGCTGACACACCATACACTTAGAAACATATTCTCCCACATCTCTCTTCATACCTTCCCACCAAAAGATTCATTTCAGGTCATGATACATCTTAGTCCCACCAGGATGTATAGTGTATCGAGACCGATGTGCCTCATCAAGCACTTCTCTCTTCAACTCTTCACTATCCGGTACACAGAGTCTTCCTTGAAAACATAAACTTCCCTCTATATCCACGGACTAATCCGTCGAACACTCATCAAGCAAATCTACAACCAAGTCATTAAGACGGTTAACTAAAATTGTATCTAACCTCTGCATCTGTCGAACTTTCCCTATTAAAGTCGGTTGGACAACCAAACTCCCAATATGTGCTTTCTCACCTTCATGCCCTGGCTGAATATCATGAGATGCTAACACTTCAAGAGACTTCCACTCCCTAACCATCAAAGAAGCCATCACACTGTGTTTCTGACTCAGTGCATCGGCCACTACATTTCAGTTCCTTCTGTGAAAACAAGTACTTGAGACTCTTATGATCTATATACAACTCAAATCTCTCCCCAAACAAATAATGCCTCCACACTTTCAGTGCAAACACAATAACTGCCATGTAGCCTCCTCTCATGTAGCCTTAACTGTCTAGAAGCATATGAAACAACCTTCCCTTCTTGCATCAAGACACAACCCAAACCGGTCCCACTAGCATCTGTGAACACTACAAGCTTCCCCTTCCATCGGGATAGTCAACACTGGCGCCATGGTCAACCGCTGCTTCAAATCCTGAAATGCTTGCTCACACTCATCTGTCCACATAAACTTCATATTTTTACGAGTCAACTTCATCATTGGAGCTGCTATGAGAGAAAACTTCTCAATGAACCTCCTATAATAACCTGCTAATCCCAAGAAACTCCTCACCTCTGTCGGATTAGAAGGTTGTACCCAGTCTTGCACTGCTGCGACTTTTTTAGGATCTACTGATATTCCCTCAGCTGAAATAACATGACCTAGAAATCTCACTGCGGTCTCCCAAAAATGACACTTACTAAACTTGGCATACAACTGATGCTCCCGAAGTATCTGCAACACCACTTTCAAATGCTCTCTATGCTCCTCCTGAGTCCGTGAATAAACCAAAATGTCATCTATGAAGACAATGACAAAACGGTCCAAATACGGCCTGAACACCCTAATCATCAAATCCATAAAGAATGCTGGAGCATTGGTCAAACCAAATGGCATCACTGGAAATTCATATAACCCATACCGAGTACGAAAAGCTATACGGGGGATGCTCTCTTCCACCACTCCCATCTGGTGATATCCGGTCCTCAAATCAAGCTGTGAAAAGACCGCCGCTCCCTTCAATTGATCAAGAAGGTCGTCAATCCTGGGCAAAGGATACTTGTTCTTGATCGTCACCTTATTCAACTCCCTGTAGTCTATACACATACGAAGACTACCGTCCTTCTTGGATACAAATATTGCCGGACCTCCCCACGGTGAGTTACTAGGACGTATGAACCTGATTCATACACACCTCAAAAGAATTACACTACTAGAAATAAAGATCAACTAAGAATAAAAATGAATCTACCAGAAAGAAATAATTAACGCACCCTTTCTGAAGCATTTCATCCAATTGCTTCTTCATCTCTCCTAACTCCTTGGGCGCCATACGATATGCTGCCTTAGAAATTGGTATGGACCCTGGTACAAGATCAATCCGGAATTCTACCTCTCTTTTAGGCGGCAGTCTAGGGATCTCCTGAAAGACATCCTCAAAGTCGCATACCACATCCACATCACTAATATTCTTCTTCGGTATCTCCACCGAATCTAGAAAACTAGACATAACCAATTCTCTACTATCTGGATACGTATAAGAGAAACGAGGTAATCCTGGGGTATCTATATGAATGGTCCTCTTAGCACAATCAAGGACAACATAGTTCGCCCTAAGCCAATCCATCCCCAAAATAATGGAAAACCCTTCAAACCCCAATACAATCAAATTAACGAGGAAAGTCCTATCCCCAAAGTCTATCACAAAATCTTTACAATGCTCATATAGAGTAACTGAACCCCCTAGAGGTGTTCCTACGCTCACAGGAACAAGTAAAGGCGTAACAAGAATACTCTCTCAAAACAAACTGACGAGAAATAAAAGAGTGGGATGCACCCGAATCAAACAAGACACGAACATCGGAATGAAAAAGTTTGAGGCTACCTTGCACATTCTCATTGCCTGGCATCACTGCAAATGCCCTGACTAGAGCTGCTTTGACCCTGTCTCGCGGCCTGCTTATTCCTAGGAGGGTAGGGACATTCCCTAGCAATATGTCCTGGTAACTGACAATTGAAACACACTCTAGGAGCTACAACCATCTCTCCCCTTACCGGTGGTGCTCTAATCTGAGGCACTGGTGGATGGAAACCAATCTGTGGCTGCGGGGCCTACTGATGTTGACCTTGGAAGCCCTGATTACGCTGACCACCCTGACCATTCCACTGTTGCTTCTGCTGCCTGAAGTTCCCCTGATTTCCTGGGAACCGCTAACCGCCATATCGTTGTCTTTGATACTGCTGACCTCTCCACCCCTGATCATAAGGCTTAAATCTGTTCCCACTATATCCTGTATCTTTTTGCTGAGTTTGAGGCTGAGTGTCTCTAGAATTCTCATTGGTCTTTGCCCTTGCTGACCTCTCAGCCTGAAATTTCTGCTCCTTTTGCTCGAACTTCAAAGCCAAATCCACCACTTTGTTGAAAGGCTCACTCTCTGCAGATAGCACTGCCTTGGACAAGTGATGTCCCAATCCGTCAATAAATTTTTCGTTCTTCTTCTCCTCCGTATCAGTCAGATGAGGAGCATACTGAGATAGCTCATTGAACTTCTTCACATACTACTACACAGTCATGGTACCTTGAGTGAGGTCTTGGAATTCCTTAGCCAATTGTGACTTCACTGAAGGAAAAAGTGGTTTAAATTTAGAGTTTAAACGCGCAGCGGAAATAAATTAAGTTATAAAACTTTTGGTATTCCAGGATCTACTACTTGTTAATTCCATAGATGCGTACAAGGGGTGCAAGAATTATACCTTAGTGTCTTGAACCCAATTCTGAAACTTTAACTTCCAGCAGCCTCCACTAGATGATCTTCACCCTTATGACTCCTGCGGATGCCTGCCGGAAAGACTAGGGTTGGTGGGAACCCTAATAGAGAGGATAGGAAGGTTTTGGGAAGACTATAATAGTTTCTGCAGCTTCTGCGTATAAAAACGACGATCACTTACTTCCAGAACGCAGCTGCCCTATTTATAGATTTCCAGAACCGACCTAGACTTCGATCGATCGAAGTGACTTCGATCGATCGAACCTTCGATCGATCGAACCATTCTCGATCGATCGAACCTGCTGACTTCAATCGATCGAACATACTTCGATCGATCGAACCTGTCTTAACAGCTTCCTCAAGTATCTTTCCAAGCATCCTAGCGGAGCTAAGAGTGGGACCTCCTAGGCTCTTTATTGTTGGCTCAGACCAGTTTGTTAATTACCATGACCAAACTCTTTGATCAGCAAACTAACTAACTGGTCAGTTAACGTTTATTCCACTATAAAACGATAACTGAACTCCAACGCAAAAGAACATATCCGAAGTGATAACTAGACTTGTATGGTGTACTAATGTCCCTCTACCGTCAGCATTCGTAATCATATTCAGGTAGTCGGATAACTGTTACTGTCAACCTGAATCATGATTACTTCTTGTATTCCTTGAGTCCCATTCACTAATCATGATTACCAAACATGTTGATAACTCTTATCAACAAGACTGCAGTACTCAGTAATCAACTTGGTGACATTCTCAAGGGAATGCTTACTCTGAATCAGAGGGTAGATTCTATCTTGACAATATATGTTCACAACCCTATGGACATGACATACCCAAGATACCCAGGTGTTGATCTTCTATAGACCTCACTGATTGGTAAGTCAAAACAGCCATATCCATAGTCTGTGTTCATAATCATCTCAAGATTGAGAACACGTACCTTATACAAGTTATGAGTTCCTATTGACTGTTGACAGCCTTAAGCGTCAATAGGAAAGCTCAGGTCCGTCAATGCACTATAAGCACTAGCATATCAACTAAGAGCTACACTCTAGTGATTGAGATTAATCACTCCATCCAATGGTAGTTAATTATGCTACAGTGTAGACCTGATGAGGTATCCAGTCTCATCATCCACTGTGACATATTCTAAGTATCAAAGAATAGTAATTCGTATCTCACTTGTGTGTATCTCATACACACACGAATTGCTTACTATGATACTTAAGGATAAAACAATCATCTCATGAAAGAAACATACACAATGAAATGTAAAGCTGATATCCATATATTATAATGCTAATGTCTCATACATAAAGTAGTGGTTTGAGGGCACAAACCCAACAAACTCCCACTTGCACTCACAACCATTCAGAACTACATCTAAGACCTAGACTATCTAGATGACGATCAAAGACCTTCTGTGGTAAGGCCTTTGTAAACGGATCAGCAAGATTGTCAGCGGTGGCAATCTTGGTGACAGTCACATCTCCACGTTGAACTATATCTCGGATTAGGTGATATTTCCGCTCTACGTGCTTTCCCTTCCCGTGGTTCCTTGGCTCCTTGGACTGAGCCACTGCCCCACTATTATTGCAGTATAGCGTAATAGGTGACAACGACGCTGGTACCACCTCGAGTTCCATAAGGAACTTCTTGAGCCAAACAGCTTCCTTTGCGGCTTCACAAGCAGCCACATACTCAGCTTCTGTAGTTGAGTCTGCAATGCATTTCTGCTTAATGCTCCTCCAACTAACAGCACCACCTCCCAAGGTAAAGAGATGTCCGGATGTCGACTTTCTCGAATCTTTATCTGACATAAAGTCCGAGTCAGTGTATCCTACTGGAATTAACTCACTACCGCCGTACATAAGCATGTAATCTTTAGTTCTTCTCAAGTACTTAAGAATGTGCTTAACGGCTGTCCAGTGCTCTGGACCAGGATTCGATTGATACCTGCTAACCATGCCAACGACAAAGCAGATATCTGGTCTAGTGCATAACATCGCATACATGAGACTTCCCACTGCCGAGGCATAGGGAATTCCTGCCATGCGATTCCTCTCCTCTTGTGTCTTTGGACACTGGTCCTTGGAGAACGCTAAACCATGCCTGAAAGGTAACAAACCTTTCTTCGAATTATCCATTGAAAACCTAGTTAGCACTTTCTCGATATAACCAGCTTGAGATAATCCCATTATCTTTCGCTTGCGATCCCGAAAGAGCTTTATCCCAAGAATATAGCTCGCCTCTCCTAGATCCTTCATATCGAAAGTACTAGCTAGCCAAACCTTGACCGTTGACAGCGCCGCTACATCATTCCCAATGAGTAGAATGTCGTCAACGTAAAGCACAAGAAAAGCCACTACTTTCCCTTCACATTTCTTGTATACACAAGGCTCATCCAGATTCTGTATGAAACCAAACGACTTGACCGCTTGGTCAAATCGGATGTTCCAACTTCTGGATGCCTGCTTAAGCCCATAAATGGACTTTTGCAACTTGCATACCAAGTTACCTTTCCGACCAGCTATGAACCCTTCTGGTTGTTGCATATAGATGTCCTCCTCAAGATTGCCATTCAAGAATGCAGTCTTGACGTCCATCTGCCAGATTTCAAAATCTAGGCATGCAGCAATAGATAAGAGTATTCTGATGGACTTGAGCATGGCTACCGGCGAGAAGGTTTCCTCATAGTCAATGCCCTCCCTCTGAGTATAGCCTTTCGCCACAAGCCTTGCCTTAAAGGTCTCAACCTTTCCATCAGATCCTCTTTTCCTCTTATAGACCCACTTGCAGCCAATGGGTTTAATATTGGCTGGAAGTTCTACAAGATCCCAGACCTGATTGGAATCCATAGATTCCAATTCAGCCTTCATAGCTTTAATCCAATGAGCTGAATCAACATCAGCCATTGCCTCTTCGTAAGTGGTAGGATCAGATTCAGATTCTATGGAGACAGCTTCAAAAACTTCTCCTAAGAATCATGTATCTATCAGGCTGGCTGATAATCCTCCCACTACGACGAGGTACCGGTGCGGAAATGGGTGAAGAAGTGGTATTTTCTTGATTTTCATCGTTATCAACTACGGGTTGAACTGAGGGCTCTCCTTCTATCTCTCTAAGATCTATCCTTCCCTTAGGTTTATGGTTCATGATATAATCATCCTCCAAGAAAATAGCATTTGTACTAACAAACACTTTCTGTTCTCTTGGATCATAAAAATACCATCCATAAGTACCCTTTAGATACCCTACAAAGTAACATACTTCCGATCTAGAATCCAACTTGCTCATCTTTCCTTTAAGCACATGTGCCGGACACCCCCATATCCGGAGATGTTGCAAAGAAGGCTTGCGCCCAATCCACATCTCTCGTGGTGTCCTGGGAACAGATTTGCTTGGTACTAGATTTAGTATGTATGCAGCGGTTTCCAAAGCATAACCCCAAAGGAATAATGGCAACTCTGAATAACTCATCATCGACCTAGTCATGTCTAAAAGAGTCCGATTCCTTCTCTCCGCTACACCGTTCTGCTGAGGCGTACCAGGTGCAGTCAACTGTGACAGAATCCCATTCTGTACGAGGTGATCAATAAACTCATTAGAGAGGTACTCGCCACCTTGATCAGATCGAATGGCCTTGATATGTGTGCCCGATTGCTTCTCCACTTCAGCCCTAAACTCTTTGAACTTTTCAAAGGCTTCAGACTTGTGCTGCATTAGGTATACATATCCATACCTAGAGTGGTCATCGGTAAATGTTATGAAATACTCATAACCACCCCTTGCTCTAATATTTATTGGTCCACACACATCAGTATGAACTAATTCCAACAATGCATTGGTCCTATTTCCCTTTGCAGGAAAGGGCCTTTTGGTCATCTTACCCTCCAAACAAGATTCGCAGACTTCCATTGGTTCGAGAACCAAATCGCCTAAGACCCCTTCTTTGACTAGTCTGTCAATCCTATTCAGATTGATATGGCCAAGCCTCATATGCCAAAGCCTTGTTGGATTAGTGGAAGGTTCCTTTCTTTTAGATGGTAAAGTTACCACTGAGTTATTAAGCTCCAAACAAGAATCTTTTGAAATATTGGGAGTAATCACATACAAACCATTTGATTTAACACCAGAACATATAAAAGAACTGTTTCTTTTAATGACAACTTCAATTCCAAAATGAAAGGAATAACCATTATTCGTTAAATTAGAAACTGAAATTAAATTACGTCTCATTAAAGGGACGTAAAGTACATCTGATAAAATCAAAACTTTATTGTCTGAAAATTCTAAAACTACGACTCCTATAGCAACCGCAGATACGGTTGCGCTAGAACCTAGAGTAAGTACGATCTCCCCATCACTGCATTTCCTGGTTGATCTGAACCCCTGCAATGAATTACAGATATGGTTAGTCGCACCAGAATCAATGCACCAAGTGTTTGAAGTATCCGTAATAAAACTTACTTCAATCACATGTGATTCAATCATACCTTGAACTCTTGTAGCTAAGAATTCTGGACAGTTCCTCTTCCAGTGGCCCTTCTCACCGCATTGGAAACACTTTCCTTTGCCTTGGCCACCCACCTTCCCTTTGCCCTTACCTTTTCCCTTAGATTTTGCAATCTTAGGGACCGGTCCAACACTTGAACTACCAGTGCCAGCCTTCTTCTTTCCTTTCTTACCTTTCGGTGTAGATCGGGAAGAAGAAGCGCTTTTCTCAACGTTTAAAACGCTGCCCCCAGGTTTGATCACCCCTTCTGCTGCCAGTAAAGAACTCATTAATTCGCTCATTGAAAAATCCATTTGATTCATATTATAGTTAAGTTTGAATTGAGCGAATGATGGCGACAGCGAGTTGAGGATCATATCAACTTGGGTCTGTGCATCGATGTTGGCTCCCAAGGTCTCCAGTTCGTTTAAATAACCAATCATTTTTAAAACATGTTCTTTGACTGGAGTACCTTCCGACATCTTTGCACTCATTATCTTCTGCATGGCTACCTGTCTGGCAGGCCTGCCATGCTCCCCAAACATCTTTTTCAGGGATGTGATAATGTCACTAGCAGAATCGTTCGATTGGAATTGGTGTTGTAACACACCAGCCATTGAGGCCAGAATGTAACAACGGGCCATTCCATTCGACTTCTTCCATTTGTCGAACTCCAGCTGCCGAAGCATTTGCCGCGGGTTCTTCAGGGCTTGGGGTGGTGAGGACATATATGTGATCCTCCGCAGTTAAAACGATGTCAAGGTTACGTTTCCATTCAGTGTAGTTATTTCCAGTTAACTTGTTTTGAGTGAGTATGGTGGCAAGTGGACTAAATGCAGATCCAGACATTATGATTACTGAAAATCAAACAAAATAAATATGGATATCAGAATTGACAGTTTGAAATAAAAGAATCCTTAAAACTCTTATTTAAAAACAAAGTCGCCGGAATATCGAAACGAAAGAATAAAGCCTCCGTGTGGTGGTCAATGTTCGATCTTTCGATTTATCATGACTTATCCGCTATGCAACTCTTGCAAAATAGCCATGACTCCCGAACCTATTTGATCTCTAAGTTTCTGAATAATGCCCCGTGTGGGATCCCTTATCCATAGCTTAGCTAGTGTGTACCATTAACTAGGATCCAATCACAACCGTCTCAAGTAGCGCCTCCGTGTGGTGGTCACCCTCTAACACGTCTGATTGATCCTATCCATAGGAAGTTCACATCTAGTAACCAATGAGCAGCGTACCCTCCGTATGGAATGATCACCCCTGGCGAGGTGACACAGAATACACTACTCATCTTACAATGAACCGTTAATGGAAGATCGTGGGTGTTATTTGATAAGACCCTCTCCCACTAGATTTAGTAAATTAAGGATTTTGCTTTTTGAAAAATGTTTCCACACAATACCCATAAACATCCAATGTTTACTAATGTGTTGAAAAACGATTTTTGAATTTTATTTTAGAAAACTTGTTTTAAGTGCATGCAACAATGCATTATACGCCAATCACAAAACAAGCACATAAAACAAAAAACTAAAATGAAATATAGGCATTCAAACAATGCCTCTATCTCCCATGGCTCTATTTCCATAGATCCACCTTCTTGGTTTGGTCGCCTCCGGCTCCATCTTTATGGACAACGACTCCTTGCTCCATCTTCATGGAATTTCTAATTCTATTACATTGGACCTATGCTTCTTTTGAAGCTTACAATTTATCTAGGAAAAAGAAATAGCAAAAAGGAAATAAAAGGCTAGGGAAACCGGTGCGACTTTCCTTTTCGTAGGATTGAAGCCGCAGCGCCCTTTACATACGCCTTAAAACCAAACCATTAATAAATTACAACATGCACCAATCTCAAAACAATTTAAATATAAATATCTAAACAACTTGGTGCCATGGGAGATAGCGACTAATTTTGCTGCAAAAGGGTTAGTCGTACACGCATCCACACATACATAACAAATATATGTAACTATTGGAACACTTAATTGATTCACACAGTATATAAACACTTTACATACTGAATTAGAACTTAAAATAGCATCTTACTTCTCTGTCTCAGTTCGATCGATCGAAGACCGTTCGATCGCTCGAACCTTCGATCGATTGAACACTGTTCAATCGCTTGAACATTCTGTTTCACAGAATGATTTAAAAATTTTACAAAAATAATTTAAGATTAAAGTATAATTTAAAAAACCTTTACAACTGTGAACAGAACACCTGGACAGAGAATCTGTCTCGATCGATCGAACACTATTCGATCGATCAAACACCAGAAGGCTTCGATCGATCGAAACTAGTTCGATCGATTGAGAACAGAATGTTCGATCGATCGAAACAAGTTCGATCGATCGAACCCACCTTGCATCCTATGCAATCACAGTTTTGTATTCTGCTGCGATAACACTGCAGAAACAGAACTGTGACGATGCAGTTTCGAAAACAGTTCTAAAATCAACATGCAAATCAAAACTAGGGTTCCAAAACGCATCTATAGATCCAAACAAGCGTGGCTCTGATACCAATTGAAGGAAAAAGTGGTTTAAATTTAGAGTTTAAACGCGCAGCGGAAATAAATTAAGTTATAAAACTTTTGGTATTCCAGGATCTACTACTTGTTAATTCCATAGATGCGTACAAGGGGTGCAAGAATTATACCTTAGTGTCTTGAACCCAATTCTGAAACTTTAACTTCCAGCAGCCTCCACTAGATGATCTTCACCCTTATGACTCCTGCGGATGCCTGCCGGAAAGACTAGGGTTGGTGGGAACCCTAATAGAGAGGATAGGAAGGTTTTGGGAAGACTATAATAGTTTCTGCAGCTTCTGCGTATAAAAACGACGATCACTTACTTCCAGAACGCAGCTGCCCTATTTATAGATTTCCAGAACCGACCTAGACTTCGATCGATCGAAGTGACTTCGATCGATCGAACCTTCGATCGATCGAACCATTCTCGATCGATCGAACCTGCTGACTTCAATCGATCGAACATACTTCGATCGATCGAACCTGTCTTAACAGCTTTCTCAAGTGTCTTTCCAAGCATCCTAGCGGAGCTAAGAGTGGGACCTCCTAGGCTCTTTATTGTTGGCTCAGACCAGTTTGTTAATTACCATGACCAAACTCTTTGATCAGCAAACTAACTAACTGGTCAGTTAACGTTTATTCCACTATAAAACGATAATTGAACTCCAACGCAAAAGAACATATCCGAAGCGATAACTAGACTTGTATGGTGTACTAATGTCCCTCTACCGTCAGCATTCGTAATCATATTCAGGTAGTCGGATAACTGTTACTGTCAACCTGAATCATGATTACTTCTTGTATTCCTTGAGTCCCATTCACTAATCATGATTACCAAACATGTTGATAACTCTTATCAACAAGACTGCAGTACTCAGTAATCAACTTGGTGACATTCTCAAGGGAATGCTTACTCTGAATCAGAGGGTAGATTCTATCTTGACAATATATGTTCACAACCCTATGGACATGACATACCCAAGATACCCAGGTGTTGATCTTCTATAGACCTCACTGATTGGTAAGTCAAAACAGCCATATCCATAGTCTGTGTTCATAATCATCTCAAGATTGAGAACACGTACATTATACAAGTTATGAGTTCCTATTGACTGTTGACAGCCTTAAGCGTCAATAGGAAAGCTCAGGTCCGTCAATGCACTATAAGCACTAGCATATCAACTAAGAGCTACACTCTAGTGATTGAGATTAATCACTCCATCCAATGGTAGTTAATTATGCTACAGTGTAGACCTGATGAGGTATCCAGTCTCATCATCCACTGTGACATATTCTAAGTATCAAAGAATAGTAATTCGTATCTCACTTGTGTGTATCTCATACACACACGAATTGCTTACTATGATACTTAAGGATAAAACAATCATCTCATGAAAGAAACATACACAATGAAATGTAAAGCTGATATCCATATATTATAATGCTAATGTCTCATACATAAAGTAGTGGTTTGAGGGCACAAACCCAACATTCACTGCACTGGGAATGAAATTTTCCTCAAATAAAACTTTGAACTCTTCCCACGTCATCTCCGCCATGTCATAAGTAGCCCTCAATGGTTCCCACCAAAGCAAAGCTGCACCCTCAAGCTGTTGAGATGCCAACTCCTGTTTTTGCACCTCTATGACCTGCATCCTCTCGAACACGAACTCACACTTTCGTTTCCAAGCATCTCCTGCTAACGGACCCTTTTCCCCATCGAATGTTCAGCCGCCAATAGAAACAAAATCCTTGTTCCTTTTAGTGAACGGGTCACCCTGGTTTCCTTGCTGATTGTTCTGCACAGTTTGGAGAATCTGTTTTATCATAGCCCCCACGTCAACCTGAGCTAAGTTGGGATTTCCTGCCCAGCTCCTCTAGAACTCTCACCACCTCCAGTCTGAGCTCCATGATGGGTATTATAGCCTCCAGCCATAACCTTTATACGACAACCACACATAAATAAATATCTGAAACAAACTCGTTCATTGTAATTAACAACTCATTCACCACATTCCGAAGATCACCTAGACACTCTCTAGTCTAGGGCAACCATGAGCTTTGATACCAAACTGTCACACCCTAATTTTCAGACAACTAAGTATTAATCAAGGAAGAACCCTCAACCAATATCCAGTTGTCCAATCATCAAAGGTGCTAGAAATATAAAAACATCACACAGTCTATACCGCAATAAATCATTACTCACATGAGCTATATCAACGGTCAACATCCAACCATAAAAGTCAAACCAAGATTTAAAATCTAACTCCACAACATAATAAACATCTAAAAAGAACACTCCACTAAAATGATATCTTAGATTGTCAAACGGCCCACAGTGCCAAAATCTTATTACCAAACTCTCTAAAGTGATATAAAAACGAATAAAGAGAACAGCGCAAGACTCCATACACCTCCTGCGACCAGGTGCCACGAACTCCCTACTAGCCCTGCAGATTATGATCGGTTACGCTCCAACAAGAACGCACCCGCAAGAAAAACTCAACGGGTCAGTCACGTGACTGGTATGAGTTAAACCACACACACACAGAGCTAGGAATCACACGGTGACTCTTACTACCACACCCAACAGGTAATTCGGGCAAGAGATAGTTCCACTTCACATGTTGGGACAAGCGGTAGTTTCCCTCTATGTGGTGGCCATGCAGTTCTCGCCCGAATTTAAATAAAATAATTCTTACCTTCCGTCACATGGTGAGTCAATACCTGCAAAATGTTAGTGGACCCACCATCCTGCAACCACGAAGATTTATAATAACAAAATACCACAAATTATGCGGAACTACTAGTACTAAGAACTCGCAATAATTAACTTCATAATTTACTCACTACACGTCCAAAAATAAATATATAAGCAAAGAACAGAAGTCCAAGAAATCAACATTTTAGATCCATTGACTCGTCGGGAAATTTATTGACAATAATCCTCTTACTTATATAAACGATTTATCATTCAATTTCCTAGGTTCACCACTTGACTACCCTCCATGGTACACCCACACATATATCCCATGTGTGCCCGGACATACTACCAACATCCACTCTGGTGCCAGTTTGGTTGGGGCATCAACCAAACCAGGTATACACACAGAAGGCCAGTCAATATGCCTAGACGTCTAACAAAATAAGCCGGGCATAAGGCATAGGCCAGCTTGATCACGAAGCCACTGGCAAAAAGGTACACTCAGCAAGTCGAGTTACCAAAAAAAATCACAACTGGGAGCGGTGAATACAATGGAATTTGAAACCATTTTTCGTTCTCGGAATTATAAAATTTAATCGGACTCAACGTTAATGACTATCACCTATTTTTTTTTATAGCTCAACATTATAAGAGAATTCATGTATCTCCATGTAATCTTCGTTAAGTCATACGAACGAATATAAAAAAAAACAACGAATCATATTTCCCCAATTTCGTACATTTTAATATACTAAAAACTGCTACTGAAATCTTCAATTTCTGCCCAAACGGTGCAGAATCAGGAAAAACACCATTAGACGAAAAACGTGCAGAAACATGTTTTACATGAGGCACGCTAATAGAATGATCAAATTCAAAGCCACGATTTTCTAATAATTTTCTAAATTTCTGCAACTGTGGAAATTAAAAAAAAACGAATTTCACATAGATTTCTTAATGACCATGAATATTTCACATATGGTTTTATCAAACTAACTATTCACCTAACCCTTTCGAATACCCTAATGTCATAATCACAAAGTCACACGAAGGGGAAAGAAACTATCTAAATTACTTCAACACTAACGTGTATCCATTACAAAGATTTAACCCTAACAATTAAATTAAACAAGTACTAATTTAATTACTCCCGTATACATATATACATACATGTATATATATATTCGGATACAACAAATTTAACTCACCTCGTTCGATCAAAGAAATCGACAATAACGACGTTCCGCGATTCCACACGAGGCCACGGACCCGGGACCCTTCTCCTTTCTCCTCCCTTTTCTTCTTCTTCTTTCTCTTCTCTCTCTCTCTCTCTCTCTCTCTCTCTCTCTCTCTCTATTCGGCGGTTGTGCAAAGGAGGGGGGTTTACCTAACCCTATTATTATATTATGTAAGTTTATAAGATACTATGTAATGCCTAACTAACTAATACACACACACATACTAAAGACACTACTCACCCACGACACACACAAACTGCACACACATGTTTCCTTTTTTTTTTTCACCACATAGAAGTTTTGTAGTGTATAACGCTCACACTAATTTTTGTATACTAACCATATTATTAATTTAAATAAAATCATAAAAATACCAATTAAACACTAAGAATTATTGATTCGAGGTGAAAAGTGCATGTTCATAGCGTATTATATGGTCCTTTATGCATACTTTTATCCCCCAAAGTGCCTTTATTTAGGTGCATTCTAATAAGAATGTTCTTTTTATTGTGTTAATGCTAAAATATATGTTTTTGCATTGTTTTATAGGTATTAGGATGAAAATCAATGAAGTGGAGCTAAAGAAAAGTGATTCTGGTGGATTAAACAACGGAAGCAGCTGAGAAAACGCCAATTTTGACAATGAAGACTTCAGATTTGGAAGTTTTTCCTAGAGATATGAAATGTAGATCTTTGAGTTACGGTCGCGTGGCCGCAAACGGGTAGTCAATCCGAGGTCCGAGTGAAATGTTATGGCCATTCTCCCATCGGTTCGCAGAGTTGTCAAAATCAGAAGAGTTCAAGCGATTGAGCAGAGTTCGATCGATCGAACCTTCGATCGATCGAACTAAGCTCGATCGATCGAACTTTATATTCACCCAAAAGTTGCGTAAACTCTGCGGGAACCCTATATATAAGTCGTTTTGACGCCAGACGAAGGGAGGACGCTCCAAAACGCAAAAAACGGCAGTTTAGGGTAGTTTCAGGGTTAGATTAGGAGTAGATTAGGTTAGATTCTTGTTTTTTCTTCCGCTTTCCCATTGTTATTCTCAAGATTATTGAAGATTCAAGTTTATTACAAGTTATCATCTGATTGTTTCCAGGTTTTTCTTTTCCTTTTCTTTGTTTCATTGTTTATTGCTTTAGATGTTAATGATTACTCTAGGTTATTGTTTCTGTATTAGTTTATTCATGTTTCCGTAGTTTAGACGTTGGGAATATGTGATGAAACATTGATTCCCAACCTCTGCCATGCAACCTTTAGAAACTTTGGGCTCGATCGATCGAAGGTATTTCGATCGATCAAACCAGGGCCATAGTCAAGCGATCGAAGGCATTTCGATCGATTGAAGGATGATGATGTCCGATCGATCGAGAGCGCTTCGATCGATCGAACATGCTAAATCCTGAGATGATTCTTTTAAGTAATCCATGACTTTTTGTTTTAGAAATCTGTCATCAAATTGTCCCTATAAGCTTAGTTTGTCACAACAGTTTTTAGAACTTAAAGCCTTAAGGCTATTTTCTTCAATGACTTTTGAAAACCACTTTGAATGCTAACACCATTTAGAGTACAAGTAATTACCATTGTTTTAAACCGTCTTCCAAGTATTTTAAATCAACTGTGATGATGTAGTCCCGGTCATGAAAGGGCTACTGATTCTTTATCTTTAGAAAAATACGGAATACTGAAAAGGGATGTACTCCATAGAGTGTTAATGAATATGCATGGTAGGTGGTTAGGATTAATGTGGATTCTCGTATTTCCAACACCTTTAGTTTATTAATTTAATTAGTTATGTTTCTATAAGTTTTAGTTTATTATTTAGTTTAATTTAATTAATTAGGATTCGTAGAATCTCCACCCGTACATTAATCTTTTCTTTTTCTTTAGGTTATAACTTGGTAGACATTCTCCCTATTCCTTCCCTGTGGGATCGACCTGGACTTATCCAGTATTACTTGCACGATCACCTACACTTGGGTGTTGCACAAGAGTGCACAACTATTTAGTCGTGTCAAGTTTTTGGCGCCGTTGCCGGGGAAGGCAACTAGGTTAGGATTTTACTAAGTTATTTTTTTTTTACTTTGCAACAAAATTTAAAAAAAAAAAAAAAAAACCTTTGGACTTTTTCTCTCATAAGTAAATAAATAAAAATTTTATTGTTTAAAAATTTTGGATAAACATGTCTTATCCATATTACCCTCCGTACAACACAAACACAAATAACATGAATAGGTACACACTTGAAAATCAAAATAGTTATTCCCCAAGTTGGCAAGCACCCACTTATGACGCGCAATATCAAACCGAGTACTACCAACCACCATAATGGGAAAACAATAGTGGTAATCTCCCATATTATCAAACATATCAAGAACCTCCATATGAAGAGTTCTATCAACCGCAATGGGGCGATAACCAAGATAATAGTGTAGGATATAATAGTAGTTCCCACGATTATCAAATGCACCAAGACTTTTCTTCTGGGGAGTCTTGCACACAAACTCAATGGGAAGGGGACTATCACCAACAACAATGGGGCGAAACTTCATATAGTAATAATGAGGAGAATAACCAAGTTGAGGATAATGGTATGTTAAAATTACTACTTAGTGAAATGAAAAGGCTAGATAATGCACTAGATAAATTAGAAAATAGATATCTACAAGCATATGCTAGCCAACCTTTAGAAGACTATACCAGTCCTTCAACACTACAACCTAAATTTTGAGACACTAACAATGGAATGGAATTAGAGGACAATGACAGGTTTATATCGCATGAGGTTAACAACTCATTCGACAAAGTCATAACCCAACATGAACTCCAAAACCAAACCATTGAGCATGAAGTTATAGAACCATCTTCTCCTCAATATACAACCCCATACATCAACTCCCTCACTGCCTGGATAAAGTTGCACAATTTCTTTGTCCAGAGCACCTCAATAGATGACATATATAGTGAGGAGAGTTACACAGATGAGAATGAGGTTTTTAAAAATAATGAGAGTTTAGGTGACTGCACGCAATTAGGAAAGGATGAGTCCCCTGTTGACTCTTCCCCTACCTTTGATAGTGACCCTAGGGATGACGTTATTGAAAATTCTAAATTCGATTTAGATTCATGTGATATTCATGAACCCTCACCTCTTTCGGCCGAAGAGGTGGTGTCACCAAGTTGCCCATCACCTATCCTCTCTATTATTCAAAGCTCTCATCCCGAGCTTGAAAGTTATGTGTACCCTACTCTTGAACAAATAGAATGTGTTGAGGAAGAGGATTGTAAAGATTCTAGAACATGTTTTTCACAAAATTTTATTTTTCAACATTCTTTGAGAGAGGACTTAGAAACTTTTGGGCCCACATTAGATGATCTTAAAATTCAATAAGAAGCTAGTAATCTGCTAGACTGCTTGACCTTCTTGAGTAATAATGATATTGAGGTCCAAATAAATAGTTTTATCCAAGTCCAGTCCAAAACTATTTACATAGAACAGAAATCCAATTCCTATGATCATATATCCATAGATTTTATTCTAATGCAAGAGGAGGGTAATGAAGATAAATTAGAACATCACTTAGACTCTACCCCTTTTATCGAACCGTGGCCACCTCCTTGTATTAAAATAGAGGCTGTTATAGGAAATACCAACACCAAAGATCGTTTCTTGCTTATAATTCCTAAAAAGTGTGGTATATCTCTTATAAATGTCCCCAATAACTTTGACAGCCATAGGTTTTGCATCATCTCCTCTGACCTTGAGCCTGACATTAGTTGGGGGGAGTTGCATTTTTATGAGAATCTCAAAAGTCTTCTCACTATTAAATTATTTCACTGGGAAGATCCTCAAAAATTTCGGTTATTGATTTATGATAAAAATCTTGATTAATCGAATTCATTTACTGAGTAGTTGTATTATATTCTCTATGTTTCGTTGTTGTTACTAATGATTTTGCAGGTAACTTGAAAAAAATTGGATATTAATGCCTCGAGGTAACATCCTTCCTGCTCTCGCTTTACTTTACATGTCCATGTGCTTAGTTTAGAACATTGGGGACAATGTTTAGTTTTAGTTGGGGGGAGTGAGTCATTGCATGCCTCGGTTCTTTCTTTTTATGCTTTAGTGTCATATACCTACTTAGCAACATGACTCAGTAAATTAAAACTGTCAAAAAGTTTATTTTTGTTTTAAATTTTTTTTTAAAGATAATAAAATGGTTCTCGTATTTTTCTGTTAGTTAATGTAGTTAGCTATGATGCATTATTTTTATTTTCTGTATGTTACTAGTATGTGATACACAATAGTAGTTTGTTTACTATCTTAGTTATAGTATGTTTTATGCTTTTTAATCTTCAAACAACTTTGAGCACGTTGTGACAACCTTGTACTTAGCTATAATGGATTAGTAAGCATAACTTAGGCGTCTTGAGAGACTGTAGTGGAGACTAATAACCCAAGTGAGCTTTTGTGCCATTCTTTTATTTTTTAGGGTTTTATAAAATTACTCTTACTTTTTGAAAAGCGTATTCATTCGTTGAAAGTCTCAATTTTCTTCATTTTGACTGATCACTAGAAGAGAACGTTCAGGATTTACCAAACTTTAGAGCTCTTGAATTTACTAAAATGAATTATCCTATTAACTTAGAAGATGATTTAGGCCATCTTTTGACCATACATGCATAATACAGCTTTGGCATGCCTCTATGATATTCCTTTATTTCACCCTTTGAGCCTTACCATATTTGCCTTGTCTTCACAATCCTAAAGTTCATACCAAACTCCATATTAAGAGTTTGAGTTTCTTTTCTTTATCTAAGAGTGATTGGGATGCGTTATCTTGACAAGAAGTTTAGTAGTGTGAATAATGGAAAGTTGGAAAAAAAAATGATGAAAAAAAAAGAAAAAAAAAAGAAAAGCATGAAAAAAAAAGAAAAAAAAAAGCCAATGGTTGTTACAAAAGAAAAAGAAAAAAATAATAATAAAAAGAGGAGTGTGGAAAAAAAGAAAAAGAAAAAAAAAAGAAAAGAAGAGAGAGATCGGAGATGTGGGAAAGTTTGAAAAGTTGTAATAGACATTCCAATCACATCCTTTAACCCAATTAAATATCATGAACATCTTTCTTCTTAACTTAACACCTCTTTTTCAAAGTCCTAATGATTCTAGGTAAATTGGATTTGAAGTTAAGGTAATGAGAGAGTTCTCCACGGTATCTCGCTCTTCTAGTGAAAAGTATCCTTTCATGAGACTTTATGCACTAAAATTTCCGTTTTTCTATTTAGATATGAGAAGCATTAGATTCCATTCACATTTACTCTTTATAGCTTCCATATCATGAGTGACAATTATTACATCCAATTCGGAGTGATTTCATCTTGAGAGTATAATCCCGGTGAGAGTTGAGTTAAAATGAATGTCTTGATAGCATCTTAGGTTATGCAAGCTTTGAAATTAAAGTTTTGTGTTTGAGTTGTCCATCCACACACACACACACACTTGAAGATTAATAGGTATGTAATATTCTAATGACTTTGATGGTAGATTAACTGTAATGTGTGTGTTGCATGGCTATGGCATACTAGAGAGTTTCATGAGATTGTTGAGCTTAACTACATTGCTAACTGAGAGGAAAAATTTCTTGAAAACATTTAAATGAGAACCATTACCAATAAACGTGAACTTTGTGGGTAAATTCACTGCAAACCCTCACGAGACAACACTCGTCCACTAGGGGTAACCTAGGGGTTTAAAGGCTTGTTGCATACGCTAAATGCAATCGCGATTCCTGCGAAAGTGATTTAGGATTTTTACTTTCTTTTATTTTTAATTTTTAGAGTTAAATAAACATTGCTATAGTTCGCTTCATTGCTAGGGACTAGCAACGAGCTAGTTGGGGGGTGTGATTCGAGGTGAAAAGTGCATGTTCATAGCGTATTATATGGTCCTTTATGCATACTTTTATCCCCAAAGTCCCTATATTTAGGTGCATTCTAATAAGAATATTCTTCTTATTGTGTTAATGCTAAAATATATGTTTTTGCATTGTTTTATAGGTATTAGGATGAAAATCAATGAAGTGGAGCTAAAGAAAAGTGATTCTGGTGGATAAAACAATGGAAGCAGCTGAGAAAACACCAATTTTGACAATGAAGACTTCAGATTTGGAAGATTTTCCTAGAGATATGAAATGTAGATCTTTGAGTTACGATCGCGTGGCCGCAAACGTGAGGTCAATCCGAGGTCCGAGTGAAACCTTATGGACATTCTCCCATCGGTGCGCAGAGTTGTCAAAATCAGAAGAGTTCAAGCGATTGAGCAGAGTTCAATCGATCGAACCTTCGATCGATCGAACTAAGCTCGATCGATCGAACTTTATATTCACCCAAAAGTTGCGTAAACTCTGCGGGAACCCTATATATAAGTCGTTTTGACGGCAGACGAAGGGAGGACGCTCCAGAACGCAAAAAACAACAGTTTAGGGTAGTTTTAGGGTTAGATTAGAAGTAGATTAGGTTAGATTCTTGTTTTTTCTTCCGCTTTCCCATTGTTATTCTCAAGATTATTGAAGATTCAAGTTTATTACAAGTTATAATCCGATTGTTTCCAGGTTTTTCTTCTCCTTTTCTTTGTTTCATTGTTTATTGCTTTAGATGTTAATGATTACTCTAGGTTATTGTTTCTGTATTAGTTTATTCATGTTTCCGTAGTTTAGACGTTGGGAATATGTGATGAAACATTGATTCCCAAGATGCAACCTTTAGAAACTTTGGGCTCGATCGATCGAAGGTATTTCGATCGATCGAACCAGGGCCATAGTCAAGCGATCGAATGCATTTCGATCGATTGAAGGATGATGATGTCTGATCGATCGAGAGCGCTTCGATCGATCGAACATGCTAAATCCTGAGATGATTCTTTTATGTAATCCATGACTTTTTGTTTTAGAAATCTGTCATCAAATTGTCCCTATAAGCTCAGTTTGTCATAACAGTTTTTGGAACTTAAAGCCTTAAGGCTATTTTCTTCAATGACTTTTGAAAACCACTTTGAATGCTAACACCATTTAGAGTGCAAGTAATTACCATTGTTTTAAACCGTCTTCCAAGTATTTTAAATCAACTGTGATGATGTAGTCCCGGTCATGAAAGGGCTACTGATTCTTTATCTTTAGAAAAATACGGAATACTGAAAAGGGATGTACTCCATAGAGCGTTAATGAATATGCATGGTAGGTGGTTAGGATTAATGTGGATTCTCGTATTTCCAACACCTTTAGTTTATTAATTTAATTAGTTATGTTTCTATAAGTTTTAGTTTATTATTTAGTTTAATTTAATTAATTAGGATTCGTAGAATCTCCACCCGTACATTAATCTTTTCTTTTTCTTTAGGTTATAACTTGGTAGACATTCTCCCTATTCCTTCCCTGTGGGATCGACCTGGACTTATCCAGTATTACTTGCACGATCACCTATACTTGGGTGTTGCACAAGAGCGCACAACTATTTAGTCGTGTCAATTATTTTAAAAAAATACAGGGTATTACATACACACATTCACAAATTATGTAGAGAGAGAAATCGAGAGCTTGAGAGGGAGAGAACCCGAGAATTTTTTAGAGAGGGGAGAAGAGACCACAACGCAACACCACCCCCACACATCACTGTACCCTCTTTGCCTCACACTATACACATACTCACGGAATCTGAGGGAGAAAAAAAAAGACGAACAGAAGACCGAAGTGAGAGAAAGAAGTGATCGGGGAAGTTAGGAAGGAACCGAGACTCACCCAAGTTAAACCCAACCCCCATTGTGATTTCTGGACTTTTGCATATCCTCATAGATGTCTTATGACCATTTACATGTTGTCCAAACAGAGCCTAAGACTCACAGCCTCTTTGGGTCACCATTAGAGCTTCATGCCGGAGCTCTATTTTTTTTGAAACACCATCACAGCCCCTAAAACTTGTACCAATCTGACCCTCATGACCCCTACATACTCCATCATGAACAGTTCTTGAAATGGCGTCCATTTGATAGACCATGCATGGCGTTATTTGTATTTTTTGACGGAAACGATAATGATGTAGTTCATGTAGGAAATGAGATAACTGGACTCTCAACTCCTAGTATGTTGTAGAGGAGGAAGAAACGAACATTTCCCCGTTGGTCTCATGCGTTTTGATGGAGAAATGAGTGAGATATGAGGGAGAGAAGGTATTCCGGCGGTACACACATCGTCGGCGGCGTCGGGGTTGGCCGGAGAAGAAAAGGGGTTGGTGTGGATTTTTGGGTTATAACAAATGGGTACGGGTCGGGTTCGGGTAAGGTCTAGGTGAGTGGGAAAATGGGTAAGGTTTTTCGTGTAGTGTCGTGTTTAAAATAACCCGTGGGTCCTTTAAGAAGGACGGCGTCGTTTTGACGCCTCGGTCCGGGTTACGGGTTTGAGGCGGATACGGGAAGGGTCTTGCTGAGTCTATAGCTGGGTTCGGGTTTGGGTTAGGTTTGGTTATCGGGTTGGGTAGGTTTGTGAGTGGGATTGGGTTTGGGCCGGGTTTGGACCATTGGGTCAAGCATTGGGTCCCTTTGTGAGTGTAACCGGGTTGACCCGTCGGGTCTATCAATTATTATTATTATTACTATTATTATTATTATTATTATTATTATTATTATTAATATTATTAGTATTAATAGTTTTTAAATGATTTTAATCATTATAAATGTATTAAAATGTATTATTAGTACATTTACTTTATGGAATATTATTATATAATATTCTTAATATACAAACTATAATTATTATATGGTAATAATATAATTATTAATTATATGGTAATTTATAAGTATAATATAAATAAGTTTTAAGAGTATTTAAATAGTTGATAAATACCTATATGTATTTATAAATTCTAGAAAATTGGGGTAATGACCCTGGGACTATTTTATTATATAATGTAAATTCTAAAGCTATAATATTATAGTCTAGTATTTTTAATAATTATTACGGAGCTATTTTATGAGTATATTAATTATTAAAAATACCAAACGAGCTCCGAAAATTATGAGATAAATACTGAAAGTGTATTTTAATATCTAGTATTTAATAAAAATACTTCTAAGTACTGATTTCACAGTATATATATATATATATTTATGTATTTAAATCCCTTTTCAGGTATTTTCGGGTGTATGTTATCTTCAATAATTCATAATAAATAATCTAGAACTCCGAAAATTACGCGATCAGTCTCTAGAGTCTTAGAATAATGTCTAGAACATTCTCTTAAAGTTTAGTGACTTTTCAACTCGGTTGAAAATACAGCCTGTCTTTTAGTGCCCTCATTAGTGTAGTAAGCCCTACATATTACCTCGTAAAACGCGACGGACCCCGATTTGAGTCCAGTCAATGGCGTTGGACTTAAAATGACACATAGATCATTACCTTGAGGTTTATAACCTCATTTGGTAAAATTACAATTTTGCCCCTGGAGTTGCACTCACTCTTTATTATTACTTATTCTGTTTATTATTGTAGAACTTGACGATTATCTGCTTTTCGAGGATCGGTGACTCGAGATGAGTTTCCTAACCTCACTCTAATCCTAATAAGATTAATGTAAGATGTTTAAAAGTTATCTTTATGATGTTTTGTATAAGTGATACGTTGATTTATGATGCTACATGTTTTCTGACGATTGTAAGGCTATGCAAAGCATGCTATGGTAGTGCTATCGCATACGTGAGCATGTTAAGGGTTTTATCTATATGATTTTTGGTATTAAATCCATGTTATTTGATCCATGTTTTATATGTTATATATGTTTCTGCTGCTAACTGTTAAATGCATATTTTACGATGGTTGTTAACCGGACTAGATAACACATGCTATGTTAATAATAAAGAGAAATGAAAGTGGTTTTGCATATGAGTATCGGTAGTGGACTCACTTGCATTTCATGACATGTGTTAGCATGCATTGTATGAGAAAAGAGAGGTGTTTGATGAAAATGTGAACAAGATGAGATATGTGAATGTGAAAGAGATGTGATTTCTAGATTCGATGGATCAACGGTTGACGAGCCGGGTGGACATGATCGATTAGGATTTCTAGCGCGCCTCTAGCCGTTGAAGACGTCCGGTGATGCGCATACGTGGTTGAAGACGTCCCATGTATCGTTGAAGACGTCCGGCTAGTGCTCTAATATACTTCTCAGTCGTGTAGACAACCGGTGAGAGTATACACATGGTTGAAGACGTCCCATGTGCCAGTTTCATTGTTTACAAGTAGTGTGCACCGTGAAGTCGTCCGGCGGCCTATCAAGGGAATAAGTATGAATCGGTTGTTATAGCATGTTATCATCCTTGATATACCGCGTGTTGTCAAGTGGATGAGAAAGAGAAAGTGAATGATGAGATTGAATTGATGAATAAAAGGGTTTGGTTCGAAATGATTTGGTTTTGGAAAGTTTTGGTTTTAAAATGAAATAGTTTTGAAAAGTGTCTGTTTTAAAAGTAAGAGTTGGGAGTAAGTCACATTGGTCATGCATTTGTACGCACAAGGATATAATAAGGAGAATGTATTCTATGATGTTATGTTTATCTGTCTACCTGTCTTGTTGAGACCTCTGCTATGTCCGTGGTGAGAATGCGTCTTTTGATAAGAGATTAACCATATCTTAAGATACTAAACTATGACGTGAGTTGAGAGATATTTTGTATTTATTGATTATTGTGTAGTTGCGACTCTCACTCAGCCTTGTTCCAAGGTTGGTAGCATGTTACACCCTGGGCATTCATATGCCCAGAGTGTTGCAGGTTTGGAGATAGATAGAAGAGTTCAGGATGCAGTGCCATGGAGCCAAGGAGAATAAAGCCTTGCCGAAGATCTTATAGATAGTTTCTCATGTTTTTAAGCTTATGTAAATTGTTTAGTATGGCCTCTTGTATTAGGATTGAAGTTATTGTAACTCTTGTTTAATTTCCACTGCTGTATTTATACTCCGATAAGTTTAGGTCATGCTTATGCTCTAGCATTTCCCTTATGATTGCACGGTGCTGAGTTAGAAGGACAGGATGGTTAACAAACTAGTCACATGTCTACGGACCCATAAAGGAAAATTTTTATTTTCCCTATTTTTGGCTTACTCCGGGGCGTGACATAGCAGTTAAGTAAATAAGGTCCTAGCCATATAGAGTGCGCTAACCTTACCTTCCAGTATGATCACTGGGGGAGAACAGGGGTTTCCAACATATTTTGAGGGGTCGGGATAGGGTTTTCGGGGGAAACAAGTTATACCTGGGATATCTGGCCAGAGTTTCTGGGAGAAACATGTTATATCTGGGATATCTGGACAGATTTTTTAGGAGAAACAGGTTATATCTGGGATATCTGGACAGAGTTTTTGGGAGAAACAGGCTATATTTGGGATATCTAGACAGAGTTTTTGGGAGAAGTAGGTTATATTTGGGGTATCTGAACAGAGTTTCTGGGAGAAATTGGTTATATCTGGGATATTCAGACAGAGTTTCTGGGAGAAATAGGTGCATATAACAGGAGCATGTGATGATGGTGATCATACTATCTAGCAGATTTTCATACTCTTATGTCTTAGGACCGACAAACAAGGTTTGCGGTGTATATATTTGTGAGCATGGAGCAGACATCCTTGTCATGGCGCCTAGGCACGTCAACTCAATGTGATCAGATATGAGTGACTACATTGGGAATCATAAGAAAGAGGTTATGCCTCATGCCACATGAGCGTCTACACCGCGCAGGTAATCCCGTTAGGGTATACATCAGTTATATTACATTGTCCTAACTGAAAAGATAAATGAACAGTCCTATGAAAGGTTCTACAGGAATCGATATGCAAAGGATGGGTTTAGTCAAAGAGGGTCCGTTGACGAGAGTTCCAATATACCGTCAGAGAGACAGTACAGAGGTTTTTGCTCTTTTTGATATACCTTGGAAGGTACAGTATCAACAGTGACTTGTGCCCTAGCACAGTAAGACCTGAACAATGTCATCGCCGCATTTCAGACACAGTCGGGGGGGGGGGGGAGGAATGCAGGAGTGCAATGCGGTGAACCAGATACAGTAAAAATATGATTTTAAGGATGCTACTTATGAGTCAAACCTCTGTATTATTTTGTTTTGAAAATAAAAATCCCCAGGAGAGTCGCCAGATTATGGACACGTGGGGTTCCGCTTTCCTTTTGTTTTGAAACTGGTTTGAAAGGAAAGAATGAAGGTTTGTTGAAAACAGATACAGAGTCGCCACTTGGTCTTTAGGGAACCAAGAAACCCAATTTGACTCACCCAAATGGGTAAAGGGTACTGGCCTTTCATAACCAAAGAACTTGGCACAGGGTTTTGGTACGAGAGAGGAAGGAGCCTTTGTCATGACTAAAACACCCTTAATTCGCCCCGTCTCTCGACGGGCCTCAATTAGCATCCAAATAATCATCTTATACTATGTTTGGCTCGACAGTTAATATACATCACATAAAAAACTTGAAATGGAAGATCTAAAGATAAGATATCATTCATAAGATCTAAGCCAAGTATCACACAATGCAAAGTGAAAGATCACACGAACAAACCTAGGAAAAATCGTCTAATCATGTATCAAGTAATAAAGTCTTCCTAATCTAAGAGGACATAAATTGTTCTTGAAACAAATAATCAAAGAAGTCAAAAAATGCTTAGCAAGTTAATATGATGCATGCTAATCTTTGAGAAAGAAGACCTCTCAATCCCTGGGACGGATGAGAAAGGAAGAATTAATCGAGGGGGAGCAAGAACGTGTGATCGAATTCATTCCTTACAATCTTCTTAGATTAGGAGACACAAAAACCCCAAATCTTGCATGGATGCAATGTATGATCCTAGAATGTGCAAAGGTTGTAGTGTGTTTGTGTACATGGACTTTCTAAAGTGACTTATAAGTCTAAAAAGATGAATGAATGCATGGATGAAATGATCATGGGATATGTACAAATATAGTATGGACTACTTCCTAAGATATGAACAAATTTGGAGTGCATGTAAGCATCAAATCAAAGAATGAAAGTAAAGAATGTTTGTTGTGAATAGTGACTTGATCTTGTGGAAATTAAAAAGTGCGGATAGAAATGTTTTCAATGCATGATTTTTTATAGAGATCATCCTTATTGTGTCTAGAACACATATCAAAAAGTCAATCGTCAATAACTATTACAGATTGAGTGAAATCATATGAAAAATAGAGGTTACTTAGAAACAGAGTTCGTAGTGTCGACTGAAATGTTAGAAAATCTTAAAAAATGAAAACAAAACATCTAGAGGCTCATATTATACAGAAAGTTCCCTAAGACACAGAAGGTCAAGGGAAAAATGGGTTGGGACTACTATTTTTGGAAAATTTTTCTGGAAAACAAGTTGAAAGTCAACCAAGCAGCTGTGACAATAAAGACAGAATGTTTAGAAGGAATGTTTGGACAAAAATGGACCCCTTTCAAGTGCTTTCAAGTCAAGCCAAAAATCATGGGTGTTCTATAATGAGCTATGAAGACTTTCCAAGTGGTCTTGCATCCATACCTTACGTATTGAACTCAGAATAATTCTTTGAAATTAAACAACTCACTGTTTTGAAGATTTTCTTTGGGGAAAGTAAGGTTTATTTCTTGGAAACCAAATATTGGCGGTTTTGAAAGTATATTTTTAGCACTTAAATGGAGATTATGACCACTTGAAATATCAACATTTGAACTCATATCAAGAACCTCCAAGATTGTTGGAGACATTGTTTTTATTTTGGAAATAATCTCAAGAATACATGGAAATGTATTGAGGTTGTAGTCATCATCTATCAAACATGTTTTTGAGGTCAAGAGCTACTATCCATAAGGATTCACTCACCTCAAACTTCATGTCATCATCTAGATGATGATGAACTAGTAAGTAAACAAGAAAAAAGAAAAAGAAATGAGATAAGAGAAGATGAACATCAAAGTAAACAAACAAGTATATAGCAATCAATAGATGATATTCATGATGATTTTGGACTTGTAGCTTGGTGTTTCATTCATATATGGTGACTTTAGACATGGAAGGAGCTTCCTATCTCACAAATGCTCACTAAAATGGTAGTTGGGTGCATTGAATGTGAAGTAAATAGAAGTAGTGAAGTTAAAACAAAGTTTAGAACTCACTTTCTTGTTTGAAAATCAAAGAAGGAAGCTTCTTTTCTCTCTATTCTAACCTTATCTCTACAACTTTCTCTCTAAAACTTTTCAAAGCTTGCATTTGACACCCTAAAATGAGAAGTCAAGATGGGTTTATATAGGCTAATTTGGGGTGGTTTTGGGGTTTTAGAAGTACTCCCATTGGTCCCAAACAACTGAAAACATAGAGCTACGTCATTTTGGTTTCTAATTAGTCAAAATGGACCCCCAAAAGAAATTGCAAAAATGGACTGCTCTAGAGGAGAGTGCCGTGGCGGCACTGGACCTGTGCCATGGTGGCAGTGGGCCAGTGCCACGGCGGCACTGCTCCTCATTTGTCCAGATAATTCTTTTTAGGCCCCTAGAGGTTTCGGTATTCGAGAAAAGGCCCTATTTCGTCCGAAATTCACAGAAAATGCGTATGAACTCCAAACTAGGGTTGTGATATATTGTTGGAAAGGTAACGAAGTCCATTTTCCATAAAAAAAAAATAGTTCAGAGACAGGTCACTTTGAAAATTTTTGCGGTATTCGCGATAAAAGCCGATTTGATCATCTTTTTCACCTTCGGAAATTTATAATAAATTCATTTTAAATCCAGAAATTATGTGCGATATGCCATTGGAAAGCTATTAACCTATAGTATCCGTGAAAAATATTTGAAAAATGATACGGCGCTCCGGTTTCAAAGTCAACTTTTGGTCAAACTGGTCAAATAAGGGACCTCTAGAAAGTTCTAGGAACCTCTGGGAGCTCGACGTTTTTGTTTTTTTTTTTTTTAAAACTTGTTTTAGTACCTTTTACATGATCTAGCATGAACTCAAAACTTTTTGGTGAATTTGGACGATTTCGGTCAAGCTTTAGTCAAACCTTGGTCAAACTTGGTCAAACCGGTCAACAGGGACTTTCTGGGAACTTTCGGGACTTTCGAGGGTCTTTGGGAGCCAACGATTTCATCTGGTTTTGCTTTAAAACACATTTTACCACTTTTCTTACGACGTAGTATGTTTCTAGAGCTTTTTGGTCCCAAATCTGGGAGTTTTCGAGCTTTTCGGGGTATTTTGGTCATTCTGAGCATTTTGAGAGATAGAACTAACTTCCAAGAGTCCTTTTTGAGTCTTTTTCGTTCATTGTGAACCACCAAGCTATGGGTCTCCTAAATCTGATAGCCGAAAAAATGGGGTGTCTACAGAAACAAATAGAAAAATGTTTATGGAGAAAAGTGAATGTAATCCTTTATCAAAATGATTCATTGTAAGATTTTGACTCAGTGCAGATTTCACACACAACGGTTGTGATTGGATCATACATAGTGTTGGAAGTCGCATATTTGGGTGGTCCAAGAGCATCCAAAGGTGTAATACCCTGTATTTTGTTATAATTTTATAATACTTTTGATCCTAATAAGATTCATTATACTTGTATTTACATTCCCTATAATTTCAACTTCGATCGATCGAACTAACTTCAATCGATCAAACTTGTGTTTCTTCAATCAATCAAGCCCACTTCAAGTGATCGAACATGCCGACGTAAATTATGACATGGATCCTTTTCTTAAGCGAATAAACCCACCCCAATCGATCGAAACACTGACCAACCTGTTCTCAATCAATCGAACTCACTTCGATCGATCAAACTTTTTATTATCAATATACGTAGAGTTGCCACCTGCATCCGCTCTCTCCCTATATATATGTTTTGTGTGTGTGTTTGGATTGCTGAATTGAGAAAGAGTTAGAAGAGAAAGATATATAGTTATATATATATACTCATACATATATATGTACACACACCTGGATATATAGATATATATACATATTATATACACATAAACACTCACACACACACACCCTCTAGGACTAAGAGAAGAAGAAGGAGAGGAGCAGAAGAGGGAGAAAGAGAAGAGACAGAGAAAGAGAAAGAAGAGAGAAAGAAAGCTCACCGAGGACCCACAGCCACCCCACACGTTGTCGGCGTCACCGACATTAACAGTGAGTGCCTATACTCACTTATTAGCATAGATATGTTCATGTATATGTGTTTTGGCAAGAAAAAAGGACCCCAAATGTATGAGGAAGGTCCAATTTTGTTTGGGAAGAAAACCAACGTTCAATCGATCGAACTTTACTTTGGTCAATTGATTGAATAACTTCAATCAATCGAACATGATAGATGTTAAATGTTTTGTTATTTATATCTGATGGACTGTTAAGCCGATTTATATCATGCGTTGATGGTTAGAAGTAGTATTGGAATAATACACATGTTGAATAATGGGTTAATGCATTAAACTATAGAACCATTCGGTTAATGTTGAGATAATAATAAAGCCGTCATGTTTAGTAGTGGGTCTATTGACCGCAGAGGTCGATCCTATTTATGTATGTATGAATGTGGTCGGTAGATCATATGATGTCAGGTGTGGGATCCCAAGGTACTGGGATAGGATTGAGACTACGTGTCAAGTTTTACGTATGATAGAGTTGGACTGCGTATCAGATTTTGGATGTTTATGATGTAGGACTTCGTGTTGGGTTCAATATATCAGGGCTGATGGCTGTAATGTTTTGGGGCTGGAGTACCTTAGTAGTATATCAAGGACTGCGGCCGTAGTAGCATATTGGGGCTACATGCTGTCATAGTATAGTGGAGTTGAGAGCTGCGGTATTACTGAGCTGAGTACTGTAGTATTGCTGAGTGTTGTGGTATTGATTAATGCTGTGGTGGAGCTGAGTGCTTACGGAGCTGAGTGCTGTAGTATGTCATGGCTGCGTGCTGTATTATATTAGGGCTGTGTACCATATTAAATCAGGGCAGATTGGCCGGAATATTAGGACTGTGTGTCGGGATTTGATAGCTTGTATGATATAGGATTACGTGTCTGATTTATGTGTTAGAGCATGGGACTTTGTGTCAGGTATGATAGACTGTAGGTATGGGACTACGCGTCTGATTAGTATGGATCCAATAGTCTATGTTATGTTTGGGATGGATTGGGACAATGTCCATTGAGATATATTGAGTTAGTGCATTCATGAACATGAACGATGAGATGATCATTAATGATGTTATTATTATATATGCTCTATTAGTATTTGTATTCACTCGGCTTCCATAGCTGATGATGTTTTATGCCGTTGGATATTCGACGTCTAGCTGGCCAGGGTTATGAGTATGCAGGAGATGCATACATGAATAGGGGCTACGAGGATGGAGCCTACAGTGACAAAGGCCATGTTGGTACTGACTACTACGCAAGCTGAAGACTTGGAGCTTGCTGTTGATAGTTTATGATTATGTTTTTAGAGACTGTGTAATAGTTACGTTTATAATCGGCGTATATTGCCGTAATACTTTAATTACTCCCTCCGTCCCATTTTATGTGTCCATCTTAGCGAATCCAACTATTTAAGGAGTCAAAAAGAATCTACATCTACTTTCCACAATTGCCCATAATCATTGCACTTTCTTTTTTTGTTTTGTTTTGGTGTTGATTGCAAAGAAGGGTAGTTTGGGAAACTAAGTAAAATTTGCATACTAATTTAGGAAAGTGGACAACAATTTTCGGACATCCCAAAAAGGAAAGATGGACACATAAAATGGGACGGAGGGAGTATATTTTTGCATATACTTATGCCTCGTTTGGCAAGCCGGATAAAACTTTCGGATTGGATTGGATAAGGCATGATCAAACTGGATTAGTAATCCTATCGGATAAGCAGTTATGTTGTCCTGTGTTTGGTACTGTCTAGATGAAACTGCCGGATAAGCTGTTTATATCCTTATCCTGTGTTTGGTACTGTCTAGATAAAACTGCCGGATAAGCTGTTTATATCCTTATCCTGTGTTTTGTACTGTCTCTGGATAAAACTGTTGGATATATTTTTTGAGAACCAGTTTATTGTATTTATCACATAAATTCTAAATATGGATTTAAAACATTAAAAAATATACTTCCAAATTTCCATAAATAAATAAAATTAAAAAAATAAAAAAAACAACTATACTTGGAAATTTGAAACATTTAATACAACAGTAACCAAAACATAGTCTAAATAGTCATCCAAATAAAAAAAAAATAGTCTAAATAGTCATCCAAATTTTAAAAAAAAAACATAATCTAACTAGTCATCCAAATAAAAAACATAGTCTAGATATTAATCCAAATAAAAGCATAGTTCAAAACCCCTCCTCAAGCAACATTGCAACAAACTCTTGTTTGTATTCATCATCGACACTGAAAAATAGATCAACGTAGTCAGGCCGTTCACCAATCTTCCTAGCCACAACACTTTGATCACGAGGAGTTAATGCAGTCATCTTCTGCAACTCCTCAATAATTCTTCTTCTATCCTTTGACAAATCTTTAGCCTGGCCAAGCCTTTCTGCAACATCACCCATCCTTTTATCCATACTCCCAACACATAATTCAATCATTGATCTCATCTCCTTCATCGATGTTGCAAGTGAATCACTATTTCTGACCCTTTTTCTAGTAGAAGGTTGAGATTTTGCTGCTTGAGTCACAGAAGTAGATGTATTCATCTCATCTACTCCTGTCTCGTTGTTTCCCTCAGCTTCTAAATTTTCAACAGCATCTGTAGGGGCCTTCTGCTCCCTCACCAGTAGCACGATCCTTTTCAAAAATAAAGGCATACCTATCAAAGTTTGGCACAGGCTTGTTCTGATATCCCTTGGCCCTAGGCGCTTTCTACAATATAAAACTTAAATCATTGAGGACTTTAAATAAAAAAACTATAGATTAATCCCATAAAAAAGAAAAAACATAAATCAGGTACCTTCAAGTACTTGTTCCATATGTCATCGATTTCGACTTCAACACATTTCAAATCAGGATTCCAACCAAATCTAGTTTCCACCATTAACATGTCGAAAATTGTATGATATTCGACCTTCATTTGCCTTTATTTTAGAATCAATGTGTCGGTGTAATTTCAAACCACACCCAGGAAGAACAATATGAAGTTGGTTGTAAATCTTTGCATTAGATCCAGGCTTAAATTGACCGTTATCGGCCTTACCCCCTGTTTTAACCATGTCTTCTAGTATGTCAAGTAATGCAGTTTCTTCAGTTTTTGTCCAAATACGTCAAGAAGTCTCTTTTCCCTTTTCCTTGGATTGACTAGTATCCATCTCTAAAATTAAACACAACATTATCCAAATTAAACACAACATCATCCAACGATAATCCAAAATATTATAGTTCAACAATATTCCCAAATAGATCAAATACAACAATATTCCCAAATACAATAGTCTAACAATAAAACAAATATATTTTCAAATACAACATTCCCAAATAAAATAGTCCAACAATAAAATGCAACAAGATCAATTACAATAATAATCCCTATTGGCCTCTCTTAGCTCTCCACTCATCAAACATTGCTCTCGCTAAGGTGTCCCTCCACTGGCTCCATGCTTTCGAAGTTTCCACTTGTGTTATTGCATCCAATTCAGTGATATTCTGACTAGTAGATGCATCTAGTTCAATTTCTAGCGGGTTTGTTGGCATCTCGCGTCGAATGAGGTTGTGTAGTAAACAACATGCTATGATTATTCGGGAGTGTGTTTTGACTGGATAATATGAAGGACTTCTAAGAATAGCCCACCTTAACTTAAGTAGTCCAAAGCATCTTTCTATAACGTTCCTAGCAGCTGAATGTTTCATATCAAAGAACTCTTCATGCGTCACTGGTGCCAATGACCCTTCCTTCCCTCCACTCAGACAAATGATAGCGAGTGGTTCTATACGGGGCAAGAAATCCATCGCCATTTGTATACCCAACATCAACAAGATAGTAGTAACCTATAATACGCGTGATTAAAATCAATAAATTAAAAAAAATCCATCGCCATTTGTATACGAACGAACATCAAGAAAATAATTTCCAAAAAATCTCACCCGTAGGGACCTTTAGTCCATTCCTTCTAGTAACTGCATCGCACAATATCCTAGAACTTACAGCCGATCCCTCCCACCACGGAAGTACATATATGATTTTCATATCTCATGAACATACTCCCAACATGTTCGTCGCAATGTCCCCCTTCCTTGTTCTATATCTTGGTTTAACAATCTCAAGAACATTCACTTTGATATAGGTTCCATCTAATGCCCCTAAACAATATCATTCAAACTAGTTCAGATATTAATATACAAACCCATGGTAAATATAATATAATCACATCTTAATAACCAATGGCATACCTTAAAACCATCTCCATCTTTCATCAGTGCAATCATTCGATAAAGGATCGGGAGTTCTAAGCAAGACACCTTGCAATCGTAAGACTGCATTTAGAACTGCATTAAAGTACCTACTAACTGTTTCTCTCGACCGACGAAATTTAAACTTGATTATACGATTTTTAACGTGATGAGCTAAGATATGCAGAAAAATTGCAACTTGCTCCTCTACCCCAACCTCTCCATCTACTTTCAATCCCCCACTTGTACGAAGTAGTTGACACAACATAGCAAATGTATGCCTATCCATTCTTAGTTGTTCAATGCAAGTTACATCACTTCCACGTATAAGTTGATCTATTTCTTCTATGCGCATTTCATGCCTAACGAATGTGCGATCCCTTAAACAAAACTTTTGATAGTGTCTATGGATTGTAGCATACATCATTACCATCAACATAACAAGCATAAGCATAATTTGATTGTATATTTCCTCCAATACAATTTATGCTTCAATCTCTTCTCCTTCTTCTTCAAAATCCATTTCACTTAAATAACAAGGCCAAAGAAAATTATTGAATTTGTGTCAACATTTAACATAGTCAAGAACTTCCAAGAATTAAAAAAAATTGCAGCATTTAACATATTCAAACAAGTAGGAATAAGAATGGCCATAGAGACCACCCACTAGATACTCCATATAATTGTTAACCAATATATATATGTAATTGTCACATACAGACAGAGGGTTGAACACAATTGTCCTTTGGTTGACCCATAATTGAATTTGTTTTTTCAAACCAAGGATTGCGGAGAGGTGGAAGGAAGCTTCCTAGAGTTGATGTCAAAACATGGACTAGTAATCATCATTGACTAAATGTTTTGACATGAAAATAAACAAGCAAGAAGATAAGAGTATTAATTCTTGGAATCATACGACTATTAACTACCCACAAATTTGGACCACATTAGTATTTTGAGATTATAATCAATCATTGAAAAAAGGCTTAGGAGGATTACATATTATATGTTCTGATCCAATGGCTAATAACCCGTATAGTTCTGAGAATCATTCAATTTACGTACTAAAGAAAATTCAATCTTCAAATTTTATTTTTCAGGTAAAATCAGTCAACAAGTTTATACACTATAGAAGAGATTTATACATAGATATGGTGTTACTATGCAGAGATATAATTGCTCTTTGTTTAATTGGCTAAGATAATGATGAAAAAGAAAAAAAGCCTTGATCAATGGAACAGATGAAAGTGTCCACTGCAAATTATTTGTCTGCTCTAGTACACACACACAGCAATAAAAGAGTTCTCAAATCACAAAAAAAACTAACAAACATTGATAACAGATATAACTATGGCAAAAACAAAAAAATAGAAGAATTGAATTGCTTAAACAATAAGAAATATGTGCAAATGTGAATCAAAGTAGGCACCAGAAAATATCAAGTAGTGATCCCATTCATTAAACTATACTGCAATTAAGAGAGGAGAAAAAGGGGAAATTAAGAACTGGTAAATAAAAATTCACAAATTCTTAGCTAAACTAATCCAAGACTTCTCTCATGCACACTCTTCAGGAGAATCAGTTATTGGCTATTTTCTGAAATTTTAGTTTCCTCCCCCGAACAAATAAAAACCCAACAAAAACAAAATAAATCAAATTATTTACCTGTTTCTCAGAAAGAAAAGAAGAAATGAATACAGAAATATCTATATATGTGCCTGTATATAGAAAAGAAAGCAATCAAATGGAAATGGTGGGGACAGCGACAGCTATACATCATCAGATATACAAATGCATTTGTATATACTACTATAAATCATCAGATCTAAGAAAAAATGTGAAGAAAATGGAAAGAAAGAAAGGAAAAAAAAAGGAATTTTAGCAATACAAAACCAGATCTGTGATTCTAACCAGGGGTACGGACGGCGACGGCGACGGTAGGAGATGGTGGGGGTCGGTTGGAGACAGTGAAGGCGAAGGCAAAGCACCGGCGGCGGTGAGCTTCTCTTGCTTGCTTTCTCTTCTCCTCTCCAGATCTCGCTCTGTTCCCCTCTTCAAATCGCGATGTTTTTTTTTATCCCATGAGTTATCCCAAGCCAAGTTATCTGACCTAATACCACCTCCCCCATGGGTTGGACTTATCCTAAGCTAAGTGGGATAAAAAGCTCCTTAGGATAAGTTTTTCTCCTATCCGATGGCGTACCAAACACTGGAGTTGACAACTTATATCCTATCCGACCCCCTAATTCAGCCTGCCAGACATGGCCTTAAGGTTTGTAATAGTTTAGTATTCAACTCTGATTTTATATATCGACCTTAGAACGTTCCAATGCATGGTTTGATACATTACTCTGATGATTTGACTTTGGTTATGAACAATGTGGTGACTTTTAACTGTCATAGCCTACGGGTCTATAAAGGAATTTATTTTCTCTATTTTTGCTACTGCAGGACGTGACAGAAGTTGTTTTACTGTTTTGGGTGTTTAGATGAGTGAATCATGCTATAATATTATTAACTTAACATCAATTTCATCCAAGAGAGGTAGAGAACTCTTTTGGCTCCAACAAGCTATCATCGGATTAGGGCTCGCTTGGAAATGTTGTAGTTTTTTGTTTTCTATTTTCGTTTCATTTTTTTTTTCACAAAATGAAAACTAGAAACACGTTTGGTAACATTTTTGTTTTTTTTTTCACAAAAATGTTTTCAAAATTTATGCCAAAATGGAAATGGCAAAATGTTGTTTTCAAAATTTTAAAAACTGAAATCACGTCCCTCTGTAAGTCGGGCAGAGCAAAAATATGACTCCACAATCCATATTTTGAAACCCTCAAATTTGTAAAGCACAAAATAACCCTAAATCACGAGGATGAACGAACAAGAAGTAGCAAGAGAAAAATTGTAGATCAGATTCGCAACCCTAAACACAAAATTCCAGATCGTAATCAAGAACACGAACATGAACTAAAACAAGAACACGAACACGAATTGAACAGAAAGACGAGATGAAACAAGATCGCAAAAATAACAGAACACAAAAAAATGAAACAGAAACAAGAACATGAAATAAAATGGATAAATCAGACCTGATTTTGAGCCTAAGCTCTGATACCAAATGAAGTTGAAAAGTGAGATTGAGCAAAAGAGAAAGAGTGAGGCCGAAAAGAAAAATGAGAGTGAGGGTGAAACTTCAAGAAAAAGAGAGAGTGAAAAAAATAGAGAGGTGGCTAAAAATAAAGAAAAGAGAGTGGAGCCACGAGGGAAAAAAGAAAGAGAGTCTGCGGAGAGAAAAGAAAAGACAAAATTGAGTTTTTATGCAAAACAGAGTAAGGTTAAGAGGGCATTTTTAGCAGATCAGCCTATGATTCTTCTTGTTTAAAAAGAATCTTATCTTAATCTTCATGAAACTAACCAATCTCTTCCTAGTTTGGCTATTTCTTTGTTGCAGGAGTTTGAGGAAATATTTCCAGAGGAGATGCCGAGTTGGTTACCGCCCATTAGAGGCATTGAGCATCAAATTGATTTGGTACCTGGAGCTGTCATCCCTAACCGACCTGCCTATAGGAGTAATCCGGAGGAGACAAAGGAGCTTCAAAGGCAAGTTAATGATTTGATGAATAAGGGGTACATGAGAGAGAGCATGAGTCCATGTGCACTACCAGTGCTTCTAGCCAAATAAGGATGGGACTTGGAGGATGTGCATTGATTGCAGAGCGTTCAATAATATCATGGTAAAGTATCGTCATCCCATTCCTAGATTAGATGATATGCTTGATGAATTGCATGGCTATTGTATTTTCAGTAAAATAGATCTTAAAAGTGGTAACCACCAAATCAGAGTGAAAGAGGGAGATAAATGGAAAACTGCTTTTAAGACTAAATATGGACTTTATGAATGGTTGGTTATGCCATTTAGCCTTACAAATGCGCCTAGTACTTTTATGCGATTAATGAACCATGTTTTACGAGTGTTCATAGGCAAGTTTGTGGTTGTGTACTTTGATGATATCATAGTGTACAACAAGACCTTAAATGATCATATTGAATATTTGAGATATGTGTTTGATGTGTTGAAATGTGAAAAGTTGTATGCTAATTTTAAGAAATGCACCTTTTGCATGAAAAAAGTTGTTTTTCTTGGATATGTTGTTAGTACAAAGGGCATTGAGTTGGATGAAGAAAAAGTCAAAGCCATCAAGGAGTGGCCAACGCCTAAAGGTATCACTGAGGTAAGAAGCTTTCATGGTCTAGCTAGTTTTTATAGGCGTTTTGTAAAGGATTTAGTACCATTGCTGCACCACTCACTGAAATAATAAAAAAAACATTGGATTCCACTGGGGAATTGATCAAGAGAATGCATTTGCTATAATTAAAGATAGGCTTTGTTCTGCACCTGTGTTAGCATTACCTAACTTTAACAAAACTTTTGAGATTGAATGTGATGCTTCGGGAATAGGGATTGGAGCCGTTTTGATGCAGGATAGGCGACCCATAGCCTTCTTCAGTGAAAAGCTAAGTGGGGCAGCCATGAATTACCCCACTTATGACAAAGAACTTTATGCTCTTGTTCGCGCTCTAGAGACATGGCAGCATTACCTTTAGCCTAAGGAGTTTGTGATCCACACCGATCATGAATCATTGAAGCATCTCAAGGGACAAGTGTGGATACTGGGATTCCATCGATTCGTTAGCTTTTTTGAAGCTTGTTTGATTTTGGATCAAGGAAAGAGAAAATGTTCTGTCGAAAACAGGTACAGAGTCGCCACTTGGTCTTTAAGGAACCAAGAAACCTAATTTGACTCACCCAAATGGATAAAGGGCACCGGTCCTTCATAACCAAAGAACTTGGCTCGGGGTTTTGGTACGAGAGAGGAAGGAGCCTTTGTCGCGACTAAAACACCCTCAACTCGCCCCATCTTTCAACGGGCCTCAATTACCATCCAAATAATCATCTTATACTATGTTTGGTTCGACAAATAATACTATGATAGTATATTACATCACATAAGAAAATTTAAAAATGGAAGATCTAAAGATAAGATATCATTCATAAGATCTAAGCCAAATATCACACAATGCAAAGTGAAAGATCACACAAATAAACCTAGGAAAAATCGTCTAATCATGTATCAAATAACCAAGACTTCCTAATCTAAAGGGGGACATGAATTGTTATTGAAACAAATAAACAAAGAAATCAAAATATGCTTAGCAAACTAGTATGATGCATGTTAATCTTTGAGAAAAGAAGATCTCTCAATCCCCGGGATGGATGAGAAAGGATGATTAGATCGAGGGAAGCATGAACGTGTGATCAAGTTCATTCCTTATAATCTTCTTAGATTAGGAGCCTTGAAGGCCCTAAATCTTGCATGGATGCAATGTATGTATCTAGAATGTGCCAAGGTTGTGGTGTGCTTTGTGTTCATGGATTCCTAGAATGACTTAGAAGTCTATAACGTGTATGAATGAATGAATGAAATCATCATGGGATATATACAAATGTAGTATGAACTACTTCCTAAAATATGAACTAATTTGGAAGGCATATGAGCATCAAATCAAAGAATGAAAATTAAAAGGTGCTTGCTGTGAATAGTGGACAGAACAGTAGCATGATCTTTTGGAAATTGAAAAGAGAGGTTAGGAGTGTTTTAAATGCATGATTGTTTATGGAGATCTTCCTTATTGTGTCTAGAACACAACCCAAAAGGCCAATCTTGGATAGCTATCACAGATTGAGAGAAATCATTTAAACAATGAAGGTCACTCAGAAACAGAGTCCGTACTGTCGACTGAAATGTTCAAAAATCTTAGAAAATGAAAGCTAATGCTCTAGAGGCCCATTCTACACAGAAAGTTCCCTAAGACATTGAAGGTTAAGGGAAAAATAAGTTAGGACCATCCATATTGGAAACGTTTTCTGTAAAACAAGTTGGAAGTGGCCCTAGCTGCTGTGACAGCAAAGACAGAATGTCTGGAAGGAATGTTTGGGTCCAAATGGACCATTTTCAAGTACTTCCAAGTCAAACCAAAACTCATGGATGTTCTCCAATGAGTTAGGAAGACTTTCCAAGTGGCCTTGCATCCATATGTTGAGTATTGAGTTCTAGAGAAATCTTTGAACTCAGCTCACTCACTGTTTTGACTCATTATTTTGAAGATTTTGGAGAAAACAAGGTTTTGTTTCTTGAAACCAAAAGAAGAGGGATTGAGAGGGGTTTTAAAGTAGATGTTTTGAAAGCATATTTTCAATACTCAATAAGGATTATAGCCACTTAAAATGCCAACATTAAACTCATCATCAAGAACCTCCAAGATTGTTGGAGAGATTTATTTTTATTTTGAACATAACTTCAATACATTTCAAGAATACCTTGGAAGTATTGAGGTTATGATCATCATCTATCAAACATGTTTTTGAGCTCAAGAGCTACTATCCATAAGGATTCACTCACCCCAAACTTCATGTCATCACTTAGATGATGATGAACTAGTAAGAAAATAAAGAAAAATAAAAAAGAAATGAGGTAAGAAGCGATGAACATAATATGAACAAGTAAGTAAATAACAATCAATAGATGATAATCAATGTGATTTTGGACTTGTAGCTTGGTGTTTCACTCATAAATTTTGACATTTAGACATGGAAGTAGCTTCCTAACTCAAGAATGCTCAAGAATGGTGATTGGGGGTGTTTGGGATGTGAAGTATAAGAGAGGTAATGGAAGAACACAAGATTAGAACTCACTTTCTATAGCAAAATAGTAGGAGGAAGCTCCTTTTCTCTCTTCTAAACCTATCTGTATCTCTCTTCTTCTCTACAACTTTTCAAGCTTTTGCACTTGGCCCCCCTAAAATGAAGAGCAATGGGGGGTTTATATAGGCCAATTTGGGGTGGTTTTGGGATTTTAGAAGTGTTCCCATTGGTCCCAAACATCTGTGAACATAAAACTACGTCGTTTTGGTTTTCAATTAATCAAATTGGACCCCAAAAAAATTACAAAAATGGACTCTGCAAGGTTTGAGTGCCGCGGCGGCACTGGGCCTGTGGCGCGGCGGTACTGCTCCTCAGACGCCCAAAAATTTTTGTTTAGGCCCCCAGAGGTTCCGGTATTCGCGAAAAGGCCCTATTTTGTCCGAAATTCACAGAAAATGCATACGAACTCCAAATTGAGGTTGTGATATACCGTTGGAAAGGTAATGGAGTCTACTTTACATAAAAAATAGTTCGGGGATAGGTCACTTTGAAAAGTTTTGCGGTATTCGCGATAAAAGCTGATTTGATCGCCTTTTTCGCCTTCGGAAATTCAAAATAAATTCGTTTTAAATCCAGGAATTATGTGCGATATACCGTTGGAAAGCTATTGACCTCTAGTATCCATGAAAGCCCTGATTCCAAAGTCAAATCTTGGTCAAACTGGTCAAAGTTGGGATTCCCGGGAAGTTCTGGGAACCTCTGGGAGCTCCCAGGAGCTGACGTTTTTGCTCGATTCTCTTTTAAAACTCATTTTAATACTTTTCTAATGATTCCGGTGAATTTGGACAATTTTGGTCAAACTTGGTAAAACTCTGGTCAAACCTTGGTCAAACCGGTCAACGGGGACTTTCGGGGAACTTTCGGAACTTCCGGGGGTCTCTGGGAGCTGACAATTTCTTCTGGTTTTGCTTAAAAACTCATTTTATCATTTTTCTTATGACGTAGCATGTTTTCAAAACTTTAGGACCAAATCTGGGAGTTTTCGGGCTTTTAGGGGCATTTTGGTCACTTTGAGCATTCTGAGAGATAGAGCTGACTTCCAGGAGTCCTTTTGAGTCTTTTACGATCATTGTGAACCCCCAAGCTATGGGTCTCCTAAATCTGATAGCCAAAAAAATGGGGTGTCTACAGTTTGCCCCTCTTTGGCAGGAACTTGCGAGGCAACGCATGTCGCAAGCGAGTGCCAAAGTTTTGAAGAGACAGGACTTTTCGGAGGCTATAGATTTAGGATAAAATGCATTACAAAAGATGCAATGATGCTGAGGCTAGTGCTGGTCACGCTTTGCGTGAGCTGCCTACGTATCCCAAGGGGAATCAGACCAGGACGTAGTTCAGGGCACAAAGGAACAAATCACACATGCACAACAAGACATGCGGATGCTATGCTATGAGGATGATATGCAATGCATGGATGTGATATGAATTGTGTCATGAGTCCTATCATGTCTAGTGTTATGATCCTAGTATGAGCAGGTGCTGTGGGGTGTGTGCCACCCTGAGTGGGCCGGTGTTGTGCTAGCGTTTGTGACTGTGAGGTGGTGGATGACTCTGATAAGGACATAAAGGTTTAGAAGACTCTGGGTTTAGGGGCAAACTTCTGCAATTTGGGAAACGTGCTTTGCGAGAGAATGTAGTCAGATGTGGGGTCCCTGAGCATGACAACTAAGGATAACCCATAGGCGAAGGAGTTCATGATAACCGACAGTTTGAGGAAACCAGAGTGAGAAAGCTCAAGATCGAAAAGTGAGAAAGCTCATAATAAGTGAAGAAGCTTATGATTTTGGACAAAGGAGTGAGGAACCTCACGATAAGCGACAGGCAAGGAAGCTCACAATAATCAATAGATAGGTGAGGGGACTCACGATTTTGGACAAATGAGTGAGGAAGCTCACAATAAGTGAGGAGCTCACGATAATTGATAAGCGAGAAAGCTCACGATAGTGAGAAAACTCATGAGAAAGCTCATGATAATTGTTTGCTGAAGAAGCTCATAATCTTTATTTGAGGAAGCTCATGATAATCGATGGGTAGGTGAGGGGGCTCACAATTTTAGACAGAGGAGTAAGGAAGCTCACGATAAGTGAAAAAAAAAGCTCATGATAAGTGAGAAAGCTCACGAGTTTGGACAAAGGAGTGAGGAAGCTCACGATAAGTGAGAAAGCTCACAATTTTGGACGAAGGAGTGAGGAAGCTTATAATTTTAGATGAAGGAGTGAGGAAGCTCACGATAAGTGAGAAAGCTCATGAGAAAGTTCAATAGCTGGGTTGGTGAGGAAGCTCATGATAATTGTTTGGTGAGGAAGCTCATGATTTTGGAGTGAGGAAGCTCATGATAGTTGAGTTGGTGAGGAAGCTCATGATATTTGTTTGGTGAGGAAGCTCATGATTTTGGATAGAGGAGTGAGGAAGCTCACGATAGTTGAGTTGGTAAGGAGGCTCATGATATTTGTTTGGTGAGGAAGCTCATGATATTTGTTTGGTGAGGAAGCTCATGATTTTGGATAGAGGAGTGAGGAAGCTCACGATAGTTGAGTTGGTAAGGAGGCTCATGATATTTGTTTGGGAATCGGGGTGATTTGACTGCGGGTGATGTTTTTTTTCAATCGCTGGCCGATCCTCATGATGACAAAGTCCGGAGAATGGGTTTGGACTTCTGTTATCTTCTGCTGGGGATGCTAGGGGACTCTATGAGAATCTCTCTAAAATGATTGATAGATGTGGAAGTTCTACCCTAACCTAAAGGGTTTGTAATGAAAGATTTGCCTCAATCTGGAGGGCTGGTGACGAAGGATTTGTCTCATTCTAGAGGGCTGGTAATGAAGGATTCGCCTCAATCTAGAGGGCTGGTGATGAAGGATTTACCTCAATCTAGAGGGCTAGTGAAGAAGGATTTGCCTCAATCTAGAGGGCTGAAGGATTTGCCTCAATCTAGAGGGCTGGCGATGAATGATTTGCCCCAACCTAGAGAAAGATTTGCCTCAACCTAGAGGGCTGATGATGAAGGATTTGCCTCAACCTAGAGGGCTGATAATGAAAGATTTGCCTCAACCTAGAGGGCAGATGATGAAGGATTTGCCTCAATCTAGAGGGCTGGTGATGGAGAATTTGCCTCAATCTAGAAGGCTGGTGACGAAGGATTTACCTATCTAGAGGGCTAGTGAAGAAGGATTCGCCTCAATCTAGAGGGCTGATAATGAAAGATTTACCTCAACCTAGAGGGCTGATGATGAAGGATTTGCCTCAATCTAGAGGGCTGGTGATGGAGAATTTGCCTCAACCTAGAGGGCTAACAATGAAAGATTTGCCTCAATCTAAAGAGCTGATGATGTAGGGTTCTTGGAGAATCTCTTTCAGCGCTCAATCCAAGAGGGCCGGTAAGGGCCTTCGGGAGCTGGTATCTTTTGGTTTCTGTCCTCGGGGATGATGCAGGGTTCTTCGGGAATCTCTTTCGGTGCTCAATCCAAGAGGGCCGGTCAGGGCCTCCGGGAGCTGGTATCTTTCGGCTTCTGTCCTCGGGGGATGATGCGGGGTTCTCGGGGAATCTCTTTCGGTGCTCAATCCAAGAGGGCCGGTCAGGGCCTCCGGGAGCTGGTATCTTTCTGCTTCTGTCCTCGGGGGATGATGCGAGGTTCTCGGGGAATCTCTTTCGGTGCTCAATCCAAGAGGGCCGGTCAGGGCCTCCGGGAGCTGGTATCTTTCTACTTCTGTCCTCGGGGGATGATGCGGGGTTCTCGGGGAATCTCTTTCGGTGCTCAATCCAAGAGGGCCGGTCAGGGCCTCCGGGAGCTGGTATCTTTCTGCTTCTGTCCTCGGGGGATGATGCGGGATTCTCGGGGAATCTCTTTCGGCGCTCAATCCAAGAGGGCCGGTCAGGGCCTCCGGGAGATGGTATCTTTTTGCTTCTGTCCTCGGGGGATGATGCGGGGTTCTTGGGGAATCTCTTTTGGCGCTCAATCCAAGAGGGCCGGTCAGGGCCTCCGGGAGCTGAAGGATAATGTACTCTGCTAGGGAGAAGGAAATACGTCCTTTAAATGGGAGTCAAGGTATCATTCTATTTGCGACAGAGATGATTTGCGGTGGTTTGACACTGATGGAGGGTGCTAATCAATAGCAACTTATGGACTTATGTTGATAGGATGAAAGAAGACCATCAACAGCCACTCATGGACTTATGTTGCATGAACGAAGAAAGATGGTCAAAAGCCACTCATGGACTTATGTTGCACAGATGAAATGAAGATCATCAACAGCCACTCATGGACTTATGTTGCATGAACGAAGAAAGATGATGGATCAACAGCCACTCATGGACTTATGTTGCACAGATGAAAGAAGATCATCAACAGCCACTCATGGACTTATGTTGCATGGAGAAAGGTGAAAGATCAACATCCACTCATGGACTTATGTTGCTAGGAGAAATGAAGATCATCAACAGCCACTCATGGACTTATGTTGCACAGATGAAAGAAGATCATCAACAGCCACTCATGGACTTATGTTGCATGGAGAAAGGTGAACGATCAACAGCCACTCATGGACTTATGTTGCTAGAAGAAATGAAGATCATCAATAGCCACTCATGAACTTATGTTGCATGAAGAAAGGTGAAAGATCAACAGCCACTCATGGACTTATGTTGCTAGAAGAAATGAAGATCATCAACAGCCACTCATGGACTTATGTTGCATGAACGAAGAAAGATGATGGTCAACTTTCGACGGTTTGGAAAGGGATGAAATTTTCCCCAAGTTTGGACGCTTCTCATGCTGACGCCTTAACCGGTGCAGTAATGGTGTTTGGTACTCCTGCTTGTATTGTCTTTAGAATGCTCTTTATAACTTGATTTGAAAAATTCATTATTCGTCACTATTGACTTACACATTTGAGACTACGACTGACTCTTTTCCTGAAAAAGACTATGACAGACTCAGATACTGACAAACACCGACGCACGAGGGTGACACATTCAACACTGAAATGAAACAAGCTCGACTTGCCAAAACTTAATGTGCTCTTGTCATAAATGATGTACCATTTATCTTTTGTGTTTACTTCTCACCTTAACGTGGCATCACTTTGATGGTGAATCTTATTTTGAAAATTCCTCCCTACTGATCTAATCAATTTCTTTACTTCTCCCAAGATGTGCTTTGAATTAGTGCCTTAGCTTATGGAATAAAAGATGCTCCATTTCTAATCTGTTCAAGACACTGCTTGTGGCTTGAAGGCTTATAGGGATTGGGTGGCAAACGAAGTTTGCCCCTAGTTTGAAGGGCATGAAGTGGGATCGATAGGCAAATGAGGTAAATGACCGATGTTTGCCCCTAGTTTGGAGGAAGGTCCATTGGAGGTTTTGGGCAAACGAGGTAGGTGACCAAAGTTTGCCCCTTGTATGAAGGGTAGATAGTAAAAGTCAGGCAAACGAGGCGGGTAGCCAAAGTTTGCCCCTAGTGTGGAAGGTGATTTCTGGCTTGAGGCAAGGACCGTGACTTTAATCTCTCAAATGCTCATAACTTTTGCCTAGGCACCAGTGAGGTGATCTAACGAGCTCTTTTCTCTCTTTTGTTATTGCTCACTTTGGATTTAGCTCTAATTTTGCCTAGGCGTCCTTTCATATTTTCGACCTAGCGAGCCATCCTTCTTTTCTTTTTGAAAGTCTGCCTACGTACCCCCAAGTGGGGATCAGGTCCAACGTAGTTCGGGCCGAAGCTTGAAAGAAATTGGGCTATTTTTATGGGTGGAGAGACCGAACCGATGTGGTTGCCTACGTATCCCCGAGTGGGAATCAGGTCGAGCGTAGTTCAAGGCAGGGCTTGAAGGAAATTGGTTTGATTATGATGGTGTTGACCGAACTGATGTGGTTGCCTACGTATCCCCGAGTGGGAATCAGGTCGAGCGTAGTTCAAGGCAGGGCTTGAAGGAAATTGGTTTAATTATGATGGTGTTGACCGAACCGATGTGGTTGCCTACGTATCCCCGAGTGGGAATCAGGTCGAGCGTAGTTCAAGGCCAGGCTTGAAGGAAATTGGTTGAGGGTTTTTCAAACCAATCGTAAAAGAAGTTCAAACTTAAGCCACTTGTGGTAGCTTTGAATAAAAGGATTCAGTTTCAATCTCCCTTTCTTTTCTTTTTCTTTTTCTTTTTGTTTTGTTTTGAGGATTGATCCTTTTCACTTTCGCCTAGCCAGTCAATTTTGCTTTATAATGTAGTCGATTCTTGTGAGATCTTTCAATTGCAATCTCAGAATTCCAGAATGTGCATGTCAGCTCTCGGAATTTATTTGCGGCCATTCCGTGCCTTTTGAAATGTGATCTTGGCACGTTCTTAAGATGTATCTTGAAGCGTATGATTCTCTCATTTGTTTCATCAAAATTTTCTCCAACATTTTGACTGGCTAGGGTCAGATTTTGGAAATCAACACCTTCTCGGCTCTAACTTTTACCTAGGTGCCCTTTCGGGTTTTTCACCTAGCGAGCTTTTCTTTTCTTTTTTTTTTTTTTTTGAAAGTGGAGATGAAACTCACTGAAATGTTTGGCTACCATCAAGGACTAAGTCTACACAGGTTCATATGGCTCTCAATTGGGTTGGGCCCAAGGCTTTGAAATGGCGGGAAAAGGGTGTTGGGTAAGCCCCAAGTCAGTTCCAAGCATGTCTTTTCAAGATTGAGGCAAGAGAATCTTTAAATTCTCAAAGTAAGACTATTCAATTCTCGGCTCTTCATCAGTGTCGGCGTGAAATCGACTTTAACCTTTCAGGATTCTTTTTTGTTTTGTTGTAGAAAAATTATTAGCAGAGTAATATCCATGGTAATTTGAAAAGTGACACTTCAGTTTAGTGATTCATGCATTTATGACTAGGCACATCAGATCAAGCAAAATGAGATTTCATTCCATCAATAGAGAAGGTTTACAGACTTATTAACAACTCGATGACAGTCAGACTCGATCACAAGACTAGAATTGAATTAGACTTGGAACATAGAACAGACTCAACTTGACTCGACCCGGTCTCAAATGGAGTGTCTTTGTGACCCATTTATTCTTTTTATTTCTCTTTTTTTTTTCTAAAGAGCATCTTCATTTGGTTTTCTAGCAAGAGTCCCAAACACCATCACTTCACTTGCACAGGTTCAACACTCATGGTCCTCAGCGAAGGGGATCATTTGAACAGATAAGCCAGGAGCTTTAGGTTCGATGAAGCTGACATTTTGGTTGACCCAGGGTTGGATGGGTGAAGGCTCGATGATTTTCTGATCGATGAGGTCTTGGATGTCATGGCGAAGGCGAAGGCGCATGCAGCTGTCGGTGTCGTGACCTGGGCCTTGGTGGTAGGCACAACATTTGGATAGGTTACAGTTAGGTGAAGGGATACCAGCACGAGGTTGAAGAAGTTGGAGGTGCACCTTTGTGATGAGGTTATCAAGGATAACGGACAACGGCATACCCAGGTTGGTAAAGGTTCTTGGGTTGCGGGCTTTGTTAAACTTTGAGTTCAAGTGGGTCCTCAGAGTGGCTCTTGTGTTTGGATATGAAATAGGATTACCCAGGCAAGGGTGTGGACTTGGATACAAGTAGGGATTCAGATGTGGAAATGGGCTTGGATGGATGGCATCGGACAACCCGTACTTCCCTTTATTGATGCTCTGCACCATCTTCTCAAATCGGCTTATCCTTAAACTTAGATGTTCAACAGTGGTTTGTAGTTTGTTCACTTTCCCTTCGAGAGCTTGGTAGGCCATTATGATAGCCTAGGCTAGCCCGCAATCACGATAATGAATTCGGGGAGGTACAGAAGGGTTCGTACTCGGGGCTACGATTTTCTGCAAGCAGAAGTAAAAGCCCAAATTAGCAGAGGCGCGAAGTACTTCTTATGGACTCTTAGTGGGGGAGAGCTGATCAGAGTCTCAAAGAATTAATCGATGTGAACTGATGATGGTTGCAGTATGTATACGACTTCTATACAATGATTAAGATGGGTGAGGGTGATGACATGTACGTGCTTGATGTGTAGAGACTGACATATGTGAGACTGACAAGATGTGCGCGCATGTAGACTGACACGAATCGTGTATGCATATAAGACAATCATACGGATGCAAGCCCTAATCGATATGATGCCCCTACTTCTAACAGATAGCAGTTAAACAAATAAGGTCCTAGCCATACAGAGTGTGCTAACCTTACTTTCCAGTGTGATCACCAAGGGATAACAGGGATTTTCGGGATACTTCGGGAATTTTGGACAGAGTTTCTGGGAGAAATAGGGATTTGGAAGATTCGGAGAAATTTCTAGAAGTTATGGGAGTTTCTAGGAGAAACAGGGATTTCTGGTTGATTTGGACTGAGCTTCTAGGAGAAATTGGGAAATCAGAATTTATAGGAGAAATTGGTACATCTAGGCATTTTTGGGAAGTTTGGATGGAGTTGCTGGATTTTTTGGAAAATCTTGGAGATTTGGATAGAGCTTATGGGAAAACATGAAAATTTGGGTAAGTTGGACAGAGTTTCTGGGAGAAACAAGTATACGGGAGTTTCTGGGAGAAATTGAGATTTCTGGGTAATCTGGAGATTTGGACAGAGCTTGTGGGAAAACAGGTATACCTGGGTAAGTCGGACATAGTTTCTGGGAGAAACAGGGATTTGGAAGATTCGGAGAAATTTCCAGAAGTTATGGGAGTTTCTAGGAGAAACAGGGATTTCTGGTTGATTTGGACTGAGCTTCTAGGAGAAACTGGTATTTTGGGTATTTTTGAGAAATATGGGTAGAGTTTCTAGGAGAAACAAGTATATTTGGGCATTTCTGGGTGATTTGGGGGAAAATAGGGATTTCTAGGAAATCTGGGTGATTCGGACAGAGTTTCTAGGAAAATAGTGATATCCTGATGAGTTGGGCAGAGTTTCTGGAAGAAATAGGGATATATGACGGGAACAGGTGATGATGGTGATCATACTGTCTAGCGAGTTTTCATACTCCTATGTCTTAGGACCAACAAACAAGGTTTGCGGTGTATATCTTTGTGAGCATGGAGCAGACATCCTTATCATGGTGCCTAGGCAAGTTAATTCAATGTGATCACATGTGAGTGATTGCCTTGGGAATCATACGAAAGAGGTTTTGTTCTATGCCACATAAGCGTCTACATCGCGCAGGTAATCCCGCCAGGGCATACAGCAGTTATATCACATTGTCCTATCTGAAAAGATAAATGAACAGTCCTATGAAAGGTTCTACAGGAATCTATATGCAAAGGCTGGGTTTAGTCAAAGAGGGTCCGTTGACGAGAGTTCCAATATACCGTCAGGGAGACAGTACGGAGGTTTTTTACTCTTTTTGATATACCTTGGAAGGTACAGTATCAACGGTGACTTGTGCCCTGGCACAGCAAGACCTGAACAATGTCAGCGCCGCGTTTCAGACACAGTCGAAAGGGGAAAATGCAGAAGTGCAATGTGGTGAACCAGACACAGTAAAAAGATGATTTTAAGGATGCTTCTTCTGAGTCAAACCTCTGTATTATTTTGTTTTAAAATAAAAGTCCCCAGTGGAGTCGCCAGATTGTGGATACCGGGATTCCACCGATTCGTTAGCTTTTTTGAAGCTTGTTTGATTTTGGATCAAGGAAAGAGAAAATGGTCTGTCGAAAACAGGTACAGAGTCGCCACTTGGTCTTTAAGGAACCAAGAAACCTAATTTGACTCACCCAAATGGATAAAGGGCACTGGTCCTTCATAACCAAAGAACTTGGCTCGGGGTTTTGGTACGAGAGAGGAAGAAGCCTTTGTCGCGACTAAAACACCCTCAACTCGCCCCATCTTTCGACGGGCCTCAATTACCATCCAAATAATCATCTTATACTATGTTTGGTTCGGCAAATAATACTATGATAGAATATTACATCACATAAGAAAATTTGAAAATGGAAGATCTAAAGATAAGATATCATTCATAAGATCTAAGCCAAATATCACACAATGCAAAGTGAAAGATCACACAAATAAACCTAGGAAAAATCGTCTAATCATGTATCAAATAATCAAGACTTCCTAATCTAAAGGGGGACATGAATTGTTATTGAAACAAATAAACAAAGAAATCAAAATATGCTATGCAAACTAGTATGATGCATGTTAATCTTTGAGAAAAGAAGACCTCTCAATCCCCGGGATGGATGAGAAAGGATGATTAGATCGGGGGAAGCATGAACGTGTGATCAAGTTCATTCCTTATAATCTTCTTAGATTAGGAGCCATGAAGGCCCCAAATCTTGCATGGATGCAATGTATGTATCTAGAATGTGCCAAGGTTGTGGTGTGCTTTGTGTTCATGGATTCCTAGAATGACTTAGAAGTCTATAACGTGTATGAATGAATGAATGAAATCATCATGGGATATATACAAATGTAGTATGAACTACTTCCTAAAATATGAACTAATTTGGAAGGCATATGAGCATCAAATCAAAGAATGAAAGTTAAAAGGTGCTTGCTGTGAATAGTGGACAGAACAGTAGCATGATCTTTTGGAAATTGAAAAGAGGGGTTAGGAGTGTTTTCAATGCATGCTGTTTATTGGAGATCTTCCTTATTGTGTTTAGAACACAACCCAAAAGGCCAATCTTGGATAGCTATCACAGATTGAGAGAAATCATATAAACAATGAAGGTCACTTAGAAACAGAGTCCGTACTGTCGACTGAAATGTTCAAAAATCTTAGAAAATGAAAACTAATGATCTAGAGGCCCATTTTATACAGAACGTTCCCTAATACATTGAAGTTTAAGGGAAAAATAAGTTAGGACCATCCATTTTGGAAAAGTTTTCTGTAAAACAAGTTGGAAGTGGCCCTAGCTGCTGTGACAGAAAAATTTTTAACGTGATGAGCTAAGATATGCAGAAAAATTGCCACTTGCTCCTCTACCCCAACCTCTCCATCTACTTTCAATCTCCCACTTGTACGAAGTAGTTCACACAACATAGCAAATGTATGCCTATCCATTCTTAGTTGTTCAATGCAAGTTACATCACTTCCACGTATAAGTCGATCTATTTCTTCTATGTGCATTTCATGCCTAACGAATGTGCGATCCCTTAAACAAAACTTTTGATAGTGTCTATGGATTGTAGCATACATCATTACCATCAACATAACAAGCATAAGCATAATTTGATTGTATATTTCCTCCAATACGATTTATGCTTCAATCTCTTCTCCTTCTTCTTCAAAATCCATTTCACTTAAATAACAAGGCCAAAGAAAATTATTGAATTTGTGTCAACATTTAACATAGTCAAGAACTTCCAAGAATTAAAAAAAATTGCAGCATTTAACATATTCAAACATGTAGGAATAAGCATGGCCATAGAGACCACCCACTAGATACTCCATATAATTGTTAACCAATATATATATATATATGTAATTGTCACATACAGACAGAGGATTGAACACAATTGTCCTTTGGTTGACCCATAATTGAATTTGTTTTTTCAAACCAAGGATTGCGGAGAGGTGGAAGGAAGCTTCCTAGAGTTGATGTCAAAACATGGACTAGTAATCATCATTGACTAAATGTTTTGACATGAAAATAAACAAGCAAGAAGATAAGACTATTAATTCTTGGAATCATACGACTATTAACTACCCACAAATTTGGACCACATTAGTATTTTGAGATTATAATCAATCATTGAAAAAAGGCTTAGGAGGAATATATATTATATGTTCTGATCCAATGGCTAATAACCCGTATAGTTCTGAGAATCATTCAATTTACGTACTAAGGAAAATTCAATCTTCAAATTTTATTTTTCAGGTAAAATCAGTCAACAAGTTTATACACTATAAAAGAGATTTATACATAGATATGGTGTTACTATGCAGAGATATAATTGCTCTTTGTTTAATTGGCTAAGATAATGGTGAAAAAGAAAAAAAAGCCTTGATCAATGGAACAGATGAAAGTGTCCACTGCAAATTATTTATCTGCTCTAGTACACACACACAGCAATAAAAGAGTTCTCAAATCACAAAAAAAAACTAACAAACTTTGATAACAAATATAACTATGGCAAAAACAAAAAAATAGAAGAATTGAATTGCTTAAACAAGAAGAAATATGTGCTAATGTGAATCAAAGTAGGCACCAGAAAATATCAAGTAGTGATCCCATTCATTAAACTATACTGCAATTAAGAGAGGAGAAAAAGGGGAAATTAAGAACTGGTAAATAAAAAATCGCAAATTCTTAGCTAAACTAATCCAAGACTTCTCTCATGCACACTCTTCAGGAGAATCAGTAATTGGCTATTTTCTGAAATTTTAATTTCCTCCCCCGAACAAATAAAAACCCAACAAAAACAAAATAAATCAAATTATTTGCCTGTTTCTCAGAAAGAAAAGAAGAAATGAATACAGAAATATCTATATATGTGTCTGTATATAGAAAAGAAAGCAATCAAATGGAAATGGTGGGGACAGGGACAGCTATACATCATCAGATATACAAATGCATTTGTATATACTACTATAAATCATCAGATCTAAGAAAAAATGTGAAGAAAATGGAAAGAAAGAAAGAAAAAAAAAAGGAATTTTAGCAATACAAAACCAGATCTGTGATTCTAACCAGGGGTACGGACGGCGACGGCGACGGTAGGAGATGGTGGGGGTCGGTTGGAGACACTGAAGGCGAAGGCAAAGCACCGGCGGCGGTGAGCTTCTCTTGCTTGCTTTCTCTTCTCCTCTCCAGATCTCGCTCTGTTCCCCTCTTCAAATCGCGATGTTTTTTTTTTATCCCATGAGTTATCCCAAGCCAAGTTATCTGACCTAATACCACCTCCCCCATGGGTTGGACTTATCCTAAGCTAAGTGGGATAAAAAGCTCCTTAGGATAAGTTTTTCTCCTATCCGATGGCGTACCAAACATTGGAGTTGACAACTTATATCCTATCCGACCCCCTAATTCAGCCTGCCAAACATGGCCTTAAGGTTTGTAATAGTTTAGTATTCAACTCTGATTTTATATATCGACCTTAGAACGTTCCAATGCATGGTTTGATACATTAGTCTGATGATTTGACTTTGGTTATGGACAATGTGGTGACTTTTAACTGTCATAGCCTACGGGTCTATAAAGGAATTTATTTTCTCTATTTTTGCTACTGCAGGACGTGACAGAAGGTGTTTTACTATTTTGGGTGTTTAGATGAGTGAATCATGCTATAATATTATTAACTTAACGTCATTTTTATCCAAGAGAGGTAGAGAACTCTTTTGGCTCCAACAAGCTATCATCGGATTAGGGCTCGTTTGGAAATGTTATAGTTTTTTGTTTTCTGTTTTCGTTTCATTTTTTTTTCACAAAATGAAAACTAGAAACACGTTTGGTAACATTTTTGTTTTTTTTTTCACAAAAATGTTTTCAAAATTTATACCAAAATGGAAATGGCAAAATGTTGTTTTCAAAATTTTAAAAACTGAAATCACGTCCCTCTGTAAGTCGGGCAGAGCAAAAATGTGACTCCACAATCCATATTTTGAAACCCTCAAATTTGTAAAGCACAAAATAACCCTAAATCACGAGGATGAACGAACACAAAGTAGCAAGAGAAAAATCGTAGATCAGATTCGCAACCCTAAACACAAAATTCCAGATCGTAATCAAGAACACGAACACGAACTAAAACAAGAACACGAAAAGAATAGAACACGAATTGAACAAAAAGACGAGATGAAACAAGATCGCAAAAATAACAGAACACAAAAAAATGAAACAGAAACAAGAACATAAAATAAAATGGATAAATCAGACCTGATTTTGAGCCTAAGCTCTGATACCAAATGAAGTTGAAAAGTGAGATTGAGCAAAAGAGAAAGAGTGAGGCCGAAAAGAAAAATGAGAGTGAGGGTGAAACTTCAACAAAAAAAAAAAAATAGAGAGGTGGCTAAAAATAAAGAAAAGAGAGTGGAGCCACGAGGGAAAAAAGAAAGAGAGTCTGCGGAGAGAAAAGAAAAGACAAAATTGAGTTTTTATGCAAAACAGAGTAAGATTAAGAGGGCATTTTTAGCAGATCAGCCTATGATTCTTCTTGTTTACAAAGAATCTTATCTTAATCTTCATGAAACTAACCAATCTCTTCCTAGTTTGGCTATTTCTTTGTTGCAGGAGTTTGAGGAAATATTTCCAGAGGAGATGCCGAGTTGGTTACCGCCCATTAGAGGCATTGAGCATCAAATTGATTTGGTACCTGGAGCTGTCATCCCTAACCGACCAGCCTATCGGAGTAATCTGGAGGAGACAAAGGAGCTTCAAAGGCAAGTTAATGATTTGATGAATAAGGGGTACATGAGAGAGAGCATGAGTCCATGTGCACTACCAGTGCTTCTAGCCAAATAAGGATGGGACTTGGAGGATGTGCGTTGATTGCAGAGCGTTCAATAATATCATGGTAAAGTATCGTCATCCCATTCCTAGATTAGATGATATGCTTGATGAATTGCATGGCTATTGTATTTTCAGTAAAATAGATCTTAAAAGTGGTTACCACCAAATCAGAATGAAAGAGGGAGATGAATGGAAAATTGCTTTTAAGACTAAATATGGACTTTATGAATGGTTGGTTATGCCATTTGGCCTTACAAATGCGCCTAGTACTTTTATGCGATTAATGAACCATGTTTTACGAGCGTTCATAGGCAAGTTTGTGGTTGTGTACTTTGATGATATCATAGTGTACAACAAGACCTTAAATGATCATATTGAATATTTGAGATATGTGTTTGATGTGTTGAAATGTGAAAAGTTGTATGCTAATTTTAAGAAATGCACCTTTTGCATGAAAAAGTTGTTTTTCTTGGATATGTTGTTAGTACAAAGGGCATTAAGTTGGATGAAGAAAAAGTCAAAGCCATCAAGGAGTGGCCAACGCCTAAAGGTATCACTGAGGTAAGAAGCTTTCATGGTCTAGCTAGTTTTTATAGGCGTTTTGTAAAGGATTTGGTAACATTGCTGCACCACTCACTGAAATAATAAAAAAACATTGGATTCCACTGGGGAATTGATCAAGAGAATGCATTTGCTATAATTAAAGATAGGCTTTGTTCTGCACCTGTGTTAGCATTACCTAACTTTAACAAAACTTTTGAGATTGAATGTGATGCTTCGGGAATAGGGATTGGAGCCGTTTTGATGCAGGATAGGCGACCCATAGCCTTCTTCAGTGAAAAGCTAAGTGGGGCAGCCATGAATTACCCCACTTATGACAAAGAACTTTATGCTCTTGTTCGCGCTCTAGAGACATGGCAGCATTACCTTTAGCCTAAGGAGTTTGTGATCCACACCGATCATGAATCATTGAAGCATCTCAAGGGCTTCCTCAAAAAAAAAAAAAAAAGCATCTCAAGGGACAAGTGTGGATACTGGGATTCCACCGATTCGTTAGCTTTTTTGAAGCTTGTTTGATTTTGGATCAAGGAAAGAGAAAATGATCTGTCGAAAATAGGTACAGAGTCGCCACTTGGTCTTTAAGGAACCAAGAAACCTAATTTGACTCACCCAAATGGATAAAGGGCACCGGTCCTTCATAACCAAAGAACTTGGCTCAGGGTTTTGGTACGAGAGAGGAAGGAGCCTTTGTCGCAACTAAAACACCCTCAACTCGCCCCATCTTTCGACGGGCCTCAATTACCATCCAAATAATCATCTTATACTATGTTTGGTTCGACAAATAATACTATGATAGTATATTACATCACATAAGAAAATTTAAAAATGGAAGATCTAAAGATAAGATATCATTCATAAGATCTAAGCCAAATATCACACAATGCAAAGTGAAAGATCACACAAATAAACCTAGGAAAAATCGTCTAATCATGTATCAAATAATCAAGACTTCCTAATCTAAAGGGGGACATGAATTGTTATTGAAACAAATAAACAAAGAAATCAAAATATGCTTAGCAAACTAGTATGATGCATGTTAATCTTTGAGAAAAGAAGACCTCTCAATCCCCGGGATGGATGAGAAAGGATGATTAGATCGAGGGAAGCATGAACGTGTGATCAAGTTCATTCCTTATAATCTTCTTAGATTAGGAGCCATGAAGTCCCCAAATCTTGCATGGACGCAATGTATGTATCTAGAATGTGCCAAGGTTGTGGTGTGCTTTGTGTTCATGGATTCCTAGAATGACTTAGAAGTCTATAATGTGTATGAATGAATGAATGAAATCATTATGGGATATATACAAATGTAGTATGAACTACTTCCTAAAATATGAACTAATTTGGAAGGCATATGAGCATCAAATCAAAGAATGAAAGTTAAAAGGTGCTTGCTGTGAATAGTGAACAGAACAGTAGCATGATCTTTTGGAAATTGAAAAGAGGGGTTAGGAGTGTTTTCAATGCATGATTGTTTATGGAGATCTTCCTTATTGTGTCTAGAACACAACCCAAAAGGCCAATCTTGGATAGCTATCACAGATTGAGAGAAATCATATAAACAATGAAGGTCACTCAGAAACAGAGTCCCTACTGTCGACTGAAATGTTCAAAAATCTTAGAAAATGAAAGCTAATGCTCTAGAGGCCCATTCTATACAGAAAGTTCCCTAAGACATTGAATGTTAAGGGAAAAATAAGTTAGGACCATCCATGTTGGAAACGTTTTCTGTAAAACAAGTTGGAAGTGGCCCTAGCTGCTGTGACAGCAAAGACAGAATGTCTGGAAGGAATGTTTGGGTCCAAATGGACCATTTCCAAGTACTTCCAAGTCAAACCAAAACTCATGGGTGTTCTCCAATGAGTTAGGAAGACTTTCCAAGTGGCCTTGCATCCATATGTTGAGTATTGAGTTCTAGAGAAATCTTTGAACTCAGCTCACTCACTGTTTTTGACTCATTATTTTGAAGATTTTGGAGAAAACAAGGTTTTGTTTCTTGAAACCAAAAGAAGAGGGATTGAGAGGGGTTTTAAAGTAGATGTTTTGAAAGCATATTTTCAATACTCAATAAGGATTATAGCCACTTAAAATGCCAACATCAAACTCATCATCAAGAACCTCCAAGATTATTGGAGAGATTTATTTTTATTTTGAACATAACTTCAATACATTTCAAGAATACCTTGGAAGTATTGAGGTTATGATCATCATCTATCAAACATGTTTTTGAGGTCAAGAGCTACTATCCATAAGGATTCACTCACCCCAAACTTCATGTCATCACTTAGATGATGATGAACTAGTAAGAAAATAAAGAAAAATAAAAAAGAAATGAGGTAAGAAGAGATGAACATAATATGAACAAGTAAGTAAATAACAATCAATAGATGATAATCAATGTGATTTTGGACTTGTAGCTTGGTGTCTCACTCATAGATTTTGACACTTAGACATGGAAGTAGCTTCCTAACTCAAGAATGCTCAAGAATGGTGATTGGGGGTGTTTGGGATGTGAAGTATAAGAGAGGTAATGGAAGAACACAAGATTAGAACTCACTTTCTATAGCAAAATAGTAGGAGGAAGCTCCTTTTCTCTCTTCTAAACCTATCTCTATCTCTCTTCTTCTCTACAACTTTTCAAGCTTTTGCACTTGGCCCCCCTAAAATGAAGAGCAATGGGGGGTTTATATAGGCCAATTTGGGGTGGTTTTGGGATTTTAGAAGTGTTCCCATTGGTCCCAAACATCTGTGAACATAAAACTACGTCGTTTTGGTTTTCAATTAATCAAATTGGACCCCAAAAAAATTACAAAAATGGACTCTGCGAGGGTTGAGTGCCGCGGCGGCACTGGGCCTGTGCCGCGGCGGCACTGCTCCTCAGACTCCCAGAAATTTTTGTTTAGGCCCCCAGAGGTTCCGGTATTCGCGAAAAGGCCCTATTTTGTCTGAAATTCACAGAAAATGCATACGAACTCCAAATTGAGGTTGCGATATACCGTTGGAAAGGTAATGGAGTCTACTTTACATAAAAAATAGTTCGGGGATAGGTCACTATGAAAAGTTTTGCGGTATTCGCGATAAAAGCTGATTTGATCGCCTTTTTCGCCTTCGGAAATTCAAAATAAATTCGTTTTAAATCCAAGAATTATGTGCGATATACCGTTGGAAAGCTATTAACCTCTAGTATCCATGAAAAATATTTGAAAATTGTTTCGGTGCCCCGATTATAATGTCAAATCTTGGTTAAACTGGTCAAACCTGGGATTCCCGGGAAGTTCTGGGAACCTCCGGGAGCTCCCAGGAGCTGACGTTTTTGCTCGATTTTCTTTTAAAACTCATTTTAATACTTTCCTAATGACTCCGGTGAATTCGAACAATTTTGGTCAAACTTGGTCAAACTTGGTCAAACTCTGGTCAAACCTTGGTCAAACCGGTCAACAGGGACTTTCGGGGAACTTCCGGGACTTCCGGGGGTCTCTGGGAGCTGACGATTTCTTCCGGTTTTGCTTAAAAACTCATTTTATCATTTTTCTTACGACATAGCATGTTTTCAAAACTTTAGGACCAAATCTGGGAGTTTTCGGGCTTTTAGGGGCATTTTGGTCACTTTGAGCATTCTGAGAGATAGAGCTGACTTCCAGGAGTCCTTTTGAGTCTTTTACGATCATTGTGAACCACCAAGCTATGGGTCTCCTAAATCTGATAGCCGACAAAATGGGGTATCTACAACAAGGTAAAATAAATAAGAGACCTGCTAGATGGATGGAATACATCGAGACTTTTCCTTATGTCATCCGTTACAAGCAAGGTAAGGAAAACACTGTTGCTGATGCTTTATCACGAAGGTATGTACTTCTTACTTCTATGAGTGCTAAAATGCTTGGGTTTGAATATGTGAAAGAAATGTATGCTGATGACACTGATTTTTTTGAGGTGTATTTGGCATGTGACAAAGCAACATTTGGTAAGTTTTTCAAGCATGATGGTTATCTATTTAAAGAAAACAAATTGTGTGTGCCAAATTGTTCAATGCGTGAATTTTGGTGCGAGAGGCACATGGTGGGGGATTAATGTGACATTTTGGTGTCAGGAAAACCTTAGAAATTTTGCATGAACATTTCTTTTGGCCTAGGATGAGAAGAGATGTCACTCGAATATGTGGTAGGTGCATTACATGTAGAAAGGCCAAATCTAAGGTTTTACCACATGGGTTGTATACACCCTTACCCGTCCCTAGTGAGCTATGGGTGGACATTTCTATGGACTTTGTTTTGGGCTTGCCTAGGACAAAGAGGGGTAGAGATTCTATTTTTGTGGTAATCGACAGATTTAGTAAAATGGCACATTTCATTCCATGCCATAAAACAGATGATGCCACAAACATATCTGATTTGTTTTTCAAGGAAATAGTGCGACTCCATGGTGTACCTAGGAGTATTGTTTCTGATAGGGATGTTAAATTTCTTAGCTACTTTTGGAAGGTTTTATGGGGAAAATTAGGTATCAAACTTTTATTTTCCACTACTTGTCAACCACAGACTGACGGACAGACTGAAGTAGTCGACAGGACCTTGACCCAACTCTTACGCACTGTCATTCAAAAGAATTTAAAAACCTGGGAGGATTGTTTGCCATTCATAGAGTTTGCATATAATAGGACTATGCACACTACTACTTCTTATTCTCCTTTTGAAATTGTTTATGGTTTTAATCCACTTACTCCTTTAGATTTGATGCCTTTACCTATTGATGACATGAGTAGTTTGGATGGATAAAGGAAGGCTGAATCGGTGAAGTCCATTCATGAGACGGTACGACTTCAAATTGCACAAAAAAAATGAAAAGTTTGCTTCCCAAGCCAACAAAGGGCGTAAGCGTGTTATCTTTGAACCTGGAGATTGGGTCTGGGTTCACATGTGCAAAGAAAGATTCCCTGCCCATAGAAGGACTAAATTGCATCCTCGAGGAGATGGCCCTTTTCAAATCCTTGAGAAAATTAATGATAATGCTTATAAAGTGGATTTTCCAGGTGAGTATAATGTCTCGGCTACTTTCAATGTTTCTGATTTTTCCCCATTTAATGCAGGTGATGATTCGAGGTCAAATCCTTTTGAGGAGAGGGGGAATGATGGGCACCATGATGGACCGAGTCTTAAAGTTAACCCCTTACAAGTTCCAGATGGGCCAATCACAAGATCAAGAGCTAAGAAGATCAAGGAAGCAATGCAAGGATTGGTACAATCCACTTGGGCTGAATTTGCAAATGTTTCAAGCAAGACTTCAACATTCAAGATGGGCTTGGAAGAAGAGAACCAACTTTAATCCATGTTTATGCTCGCTGGTTTTGGGCATATGGGCCTATTTTTTTTTTCGGAAAATGGTGAATAAATAAAAGAAAAAGCCACACGGCACTTACAAAACACAAGGGGCATACCCCAGGATTTTACAATAGGATCAACAACATGCTATGAAATGCAAGCTCAATGCATGAAACAAAAGGAAACAAGCACTCAAAGCAACATTGGGAGAAGTCCAACAACATTGGGCCTATTTTATTCATTAATTGGACATCTGTTTAGCTTTAAGTTTAAGTTGTTTTGGGCTTGAGTACCTCCAGCCCATTTCTTTTATTTTTATTGAAGGCCTTTTGGGCCCTAGGGTTATTAGATATAAAAACACTCTTGTAGCAGTTTTTAACATCAGATTATGTGAATGAATATTATTCTTCTTAGAGAATTCAATTTTCTCTTCTTGTTCTTGATTGAACAATCCGAACTTATCAAAGGCATTCCTTTTATGGCATTCATACCAAATCTGGGTTCTTGAAATAGGATTTCAACGGGTCTAGATCATCTTTATGGCTTGATTATTGGCTTTCCTGGGTTATTTACAATCTGATCGTGGGTTCAAGGAATATCAATTCCACGGGTTCGCATCACTTTTAGTTGGAGAACAAATTTTTTTCCCAGATTTTGCTCACCCATTGTTCACCCAAGCATCTTATTGGGTGAGTAAGTGGGACTCACCACATTCTATAGATAAATTAGGGATGAATTAAAGATGGAAAGTGGTGGTCCCATAGGCTCACCCAAGCAGATGGTGAGCAAAATTTTGATGAACATGATTTGTATTTATAAAAATGTTTGATATCCTAAAAAAACATTCTCAAAATATAATTGTGTTGAAAATGTGTTTTGGTAAGGTATACTTTAGAAATTAGATTTGACATATATGACATTACCAAACGCGTTTTGTTTTTTTGTTTTTGTTTTTTTAAATCATCAATGTTAACAAACATATTTTCTGTTTTCATTTAATAAAAAAAATAGAAACTGGTTTTCATTTAAAAAAAAAACAAAAAATTGAAAACAGAAAACGTTACCATGCGAGCCCTTAACTATTGAAAAATAAGCTAACCATTAACAAATACGGAAGCGAATATAGAACTTTGAGGAGTTAACTATAAATATGCGCACGTCCTTAAACTCCCAAACGGTAGATGAATCATGTAACCGGGAAGATAGATTCCACTGTATATAAGTAGGAATACATATTCCATGATTCAAACGTTGTTAAATGGCCAACATGTAAAGTTCTACTTAAGGGGGAAAAATGAATGAAGAACAAAATCAAAACAAAAGTAAAATCAAATATTCCTATTTAATATGAGGAGACAAGGCACAACTTCTCCGACCAAATCCTAAAAAGAGCATTAAATCAACATATTTACATAAACTGAGGTAGAAATAAGTTTTGGTTCTTTCAGGGCAAGGGTGTAGTGGTTTTCAGCCCCCAAGCTTTCCATTACTGATGAGAATCAATATGGGACACTACAAGATCCATTGCATGTTCCAAGTGGGCTGATTAATAGAGCAAGGTCCAAGAAAATCAAGGAGGCCTTTAGTGGGTTGATACAAGATATTTGGGCTGATTTCAAGAGTCATAAGTATGGCCCAAACAGAAATGAAGGCTTTGTCAATTTAATTCATGCAGGTAAAGATGTGGACTGAATATAACTTCTAAGATATAGCTATTTATGTTTTATAGATAGTAGTTGAGAGTTGGTTCATGTTTTTAAGTGCATTTAATGAGTTAAAGTAGTTTTTTGTATTAGCCTTTGCTAAAAAACGTGAATGCTTTATTTCCTATGGTTCGAGGGTTGTTCCAACAACTTGCATTTATTCCAATGGTTGGAGGGTTGTTTCAATCCTATATATAACTTTGTTTATCTATTGTAATGGAGAGATTTGATAAATTGATAAAAAGTGAGTTTTTACTCCTTCTTCTTGGTTCTTCGTTGAACTTCTAGAACTTATCATGGTTTTCACCTTGTGGCATTCAAAACTAAGAATACCTGTGGTTTGTGTCTCTTTATAGACGTTGGGTCTCAGGTTCACTAATTGGAATACCTGTGGTTTGCGTTTCTTTAAAGGCGTTGGGTCACAGGTTCACTTTTACAACAATTTAATTTTTAGCTTTCTTGGGAAGATATTCAATCTTTGTTGTTGGGTCTCATTGCTAGTCTATTGAGGTTCAAAAAAAAGAAAAGAAAAGAAAAGAAAAGATATCCAAAAAAAAGGAGGCATTGATATCAACTGTATCTCTCATAAAAATATAACTATATCTCTGATTTCTTCTCTCTTAAATCTGATTGCTAGTTTCAATTCTCTTTAAATCTGATTGTGAATTTCAATTCTCTCAATTCTGATTGTGTTTGTCCTTCTCCTTTGATTCATCATTTTTAAAATATTTTTGCCATTGGTATAAGTTTTGAAACATTACTCGTTGAGATCTTTTGATTCAAGTTCATTTAGTTCATTAAAGAACTGAAAAGAGGAGTTAAGAGTGGAAAAAGGAAAGAGAGTGTGAGATCAATTTTTAAAAAAGCCAAATTAAGAGTGAAACACGAGTGTGAGTGACATAATTTTGAGTGCATACACATGAGGGAGTGCTGTGAGGTTTTATCTCTAACATTTTTTTTCACCGATTTCAAAATATGTCTTCTCAATCAAACAAAGAAGGAAAGGAGGATCTGTCTTTCATATTGCAAGCTATGCAGCAACAATTTGAACGTATGGGCGTGATGTTTAATGAGATTCGGGATAGGATGGATAGACAAGATGCTGAAATTGTAACTTGGCGTGAAGGGTGTCCCCAAAGAATCCAAAATGCTAGAAGGCAAGAAAGGCACATACCTATAGATGAATCTTATAAAAATCATGAGGATGAGTTCGATGAAGAAGAAGATCGAGCTTTAATGAATAGTGGGGCAGATTTGGTCCAAGGAGAGAAAGGCATGGTAGAGGTTTTCAAAGAAATCCGAGATGGCAAGATGGGGTTGACAGAAACTTGGGAAGCATCAAAGTAAAGATAGATACCTTTGTTCCAAGGAAACAATGATCCAGAAGTGCACTTGGAATGGGAGAAGAAACTGGAGTTGATTTTTGAGTGCCACAACTACTCTGAGGAGAAAAAGGTAAAACTTGCTGTTATTGAGTTTACAGATTATGCTATTATTTGGTGGGATCAACTTGTGATAAATAGGAGGAGAAATCTTGAAAGGCCTATTGAGATGTGGGAGGAAATGAAAGCCATCATGAGAAAGCGGTTTGTTCCTAGCCACTACCATAGGGACTTGTATCAGAAATTCCAAAGTCTTACTCAAGGCTATAAAGTGTGGATGACTACTACAAGGAAATGGTGATCGCCATGATTCGGGCCAATGTAGAGGTGGATAGAGAAGCTACCATGGCAAGGTTTTTAAGTGGACTGAACCAGGACATAGCTAATGTGGTGGAGTTGCAACACTATGTGGAGTTGGAAGACATGGTACATATGGCAATAAAAGTGGAAAGGCAGAATAAAAGGAAGGGATTTTGGTCTTCTCAAAATCCAGGCTCTTCTACTTCATAGAAGCCGAATGGAAGGAAAGATGAAGGGGCTGCCATAAAAGCCAAGACCGAAACGCCAAAAAGAAGAGATGAGGTTCCTAATGCCAATAAAGGTAAAA